>JASXSY010001415.1:0-273839 GCA_034509805.1 Sipha maydis
AGCTGTGTAAATGTTGTAGTGGTAAGTCTATCTGGTGATAAGTCATTATTTTAAGATACTTCTGATTGCATTCGGAATTTTGATATGAGGGAATCTTAACGAACGAAGAATGATGAGTTTTATTGAAATAATTTGATTAGCAAGTGAAATACAACTTTTTTTTAAGTTACTCAATAAGTACTTTTTTAATTAAAAAACTAAGCTGGTGTGTCATATTTGATCAAAAGCTTGTGATACATATAAAAATACTCTCTGACAGAAGTTTTTGTTCTCAAGCAACAAGGTTATATTTTATTCACAATTCGATGGATTTGGTGAGTTGAGAAGTGATCTCTGAATTCAAATTGAATATTTGGTTTAACTTTTTGAAAATTAAGAATGGATCTGTTTTGTTTTAGCATAACTTTCTTAAATAATTTCCTTAATAATGGCAATATAATTATTGATTTGTATAAGAAAGCTTCATTTTTTGATTTAATAAGTTTGTGTATAAGGATAATTACAAGTAGTTGTCATATTAGAGGGAAGTAAGACAATCTCAGCATAGAGTTATAATTACATAGAGAAGTAGGTATAATTGATTTTTTAGGAAAATATTTAAGTATTTAGTTTATTATTTGATTGTATTTTGGTATTTTTGACTTTTAGGTTATGTATCAAATAATATATTTTATTCATAGATAAATGTTTAAGTAAAGAGTGACAGGCCATTTAAGAAATTTGTAATTTTATTTGAAGACTTAATTCAAGATATTATACATTGATGAGGTGTGAATATTTCAGATAGGTGTCTTCCAAAAATGTTGGCTTTTGTCAATATTCGAAAAACAAGTGTCTCAGCAGCTTTTTTCTTTTTTAATTGTTGTGGTATTGGGCAATTATTTATATCTTTTTTTGGTGTCTGTAGTCTAGAAGTGGTTTTTAACCTGGGGGTCGCAAAAGATAGTTCGGTGGTCTCCAAAAATAATGAACAAATAATGATAGTATTTATATTAAAATGCATTAATTTTATATAATTATTACGAATGTACAATAACATCGAAAAAATAGAGTGTAGTATGATCTTATTTGATGACGGATTATTCACCATAAATGATTGTGATCACCGATCTGAATTGGATTGCCATTTTATATCTGGTTATTTTTATATTCGTACTGTATACAATGTAGGTATGTCATATACTTCAATGATTTTCGTTACAAATATAATATTTAATAATAAGTTTGGATCAAAACCCAGATTTGAGAGTAGCAGTTTCTAATATAAAACTTAATATGGAAACTATAGTTTCAAAAATTCAAGCACAAGTTTCCCATTAAAACAAGAAAATTGTTTACTTACATTAACATTCAATTTAATTTTTTTTTTTATTTATTTCAGTATACGTATTCAAAAAAATTGTATATCTATAAATATAAAAAAAGTCGTATTAGATACACCGTTTATAACTCAAGAACGGCTGAACCGATTTAACTGAAAATTGGTGGGAAGGTAGCTTAGAACCAGGAGACGGATATAGGATACTTTTTATCCTTTTCTCGTGGAACGTGACATAAAACATGGTATAAAAAAACGCAACTGAGTCAACTTACAGTCAAAACATCATAAGTTCGTTATATAGAAGTTCCACTGTATATAATATAAAGTCGTACAACTATCAACCAAATTAGTTATATTTATATAATCATATTATATAAATAACATTTATCGAATGGAAAAAGCGAGGTTTGCCACACGCACACACATTCTTATTTGGTTAGTGGAAATAATTCAATCAGACCAAATAGATAATATCATATGTGCTGAGATTCCCGATCACGAAGCCGATCCAAACCTACATGATGTTGAATTACAAATATGATTCATGGACCGTGCGGCATGGTTGACGGTAAGTGTTCCAAACGATATCTACGGAAATCAACGTCGGAGACCGTCACTGGCAATGATGGTTATCCACTGTATTGGCGTCGATCACCCGATGATACCGGTCGAACTATCACAACAAAAGTGAAAAAAATGGATTTCATATTCGCCACTTATTTCCAAAAAGTTTAAGACACTTTGTAACGTTGAGTATTGTAATTCAGTCAAGTCCATAAAATATATCTGCAAATATATCACAAAAGGCAGCGATATGGTGATTTTTAGCATCCAAACCTTCAATACCAACGATGAAATAGCGCGCTATCAAATTAGTCGGTATGTGAACGGCAATGAAGCGATTTGGCGTTTATTTGAATTCCCTATTCACGAACGTTGTCCTACTGTTGTGCATTTGGTGGTGCATCTGGAGAATGGTCAACGAGTATATTTCACGGCTTTGAATGTTGTTCAACGTTATGAAACACCTCCAACGAAAATATTGACCAGTTTCTTTGCAATCTGCCAAAGTGATTAGTTTGCACGAACTTTGCTTTACTCGGAGATGCCACGTTATTACACTTGGAATGCTCCATCAAAGAATTTTCAACGACGGAAGCAAGGCGATGCGATTCCTGGTGGTTTATATACAGGTTCATCCAAAGAATGATGAATGCTTCTATTTGCGGTTGTTTCTGGTAAATGTGCGTGGGCCAACGTCATTTGTCACTACGGTCTGTAATAGTACAATATTCCCAACATATCGTGCTGCATGCGAAGAACTCAATTTACTAGAAAACAATATCCATTGAGATACGACAATCGTCGAAGCAATTATTTCTGCATCTCCAAGTCAAATACGCACATAATTTGTTATTATTATTTCGACATGCTTTTCATCAAATTTGTGTCAGTTCAAGAAATCCCGATGAGATGAATGAGGATATACATAATCGGACTTTGCTTTTGATCGAAGACATGAGTTATCTCATGCGCAGTAGTTTATAAATCAGGTTAGGAACCAGCGTCAAATTGTGAAATGAATGACGGATTTAATCAAGAATTGGAATGGGAAAGTGAATATGATCATTAGAAATTATATTGAGTGCCTGTCTTACAATAGTAGTGTAAACTCTTATCGACGTTTAAACCTGGGTTAAATTGAAAAGACTGTATTGTAATCGATTATCAATGGTTTTAAACCCAACTACTGATTGTTAAACCACCGATATCGGCGAGTTAAACTTGGTTTAGAAATTGATCTGCAATTTCATTGGCTGTTAATTAATGTCGATAGCAAACAGTAAATTTTTCTTTTTGTAGAGAAAGCTAGAAGTATTGTCATTTTAATGAAATCTTCATGGTCTGTTATATTATTTTCACTTACTGACATTGTTGTTAATAATACTACGAATATTAAAAAATTTTAAGAATTATTATTATTAATTATTTAGTGATAATAAATTATAAGCTATTACATTAAAACACCAGATTACCTAGCTTATCCATTCATTTTACAAAACTGAACCAAATCGATGATTGTAATACTGGACATGGGCGTAGCTATGATTTTAATCAGGGGGGAGGGGCAAAATAAAATACATTTTTATTTTTACAAGTATTTATATATATTATAATTTTTACATTATAACAATGTCAATCGTCTAGGATCTTTGCACTATTTTTAGACTTATATCTTATTTAATTTTTGATTTTAATGTAAAACTTACACGTTTGGTATAAAAAAATAGAATTCAGTATGAGGCGAAGGGGGGGGGGGAAGTGTCCCACCTGCTCTAGCCTCGCTAAACCCATGATACTGGAAGTAGGTTAACCTAGGAGTTAGTTGATAACCGAGGTTCAGCTAAACTCGAGTTTACCACCGCTATTGTAAAACGGGTCCTTAGTAGTTCAAACGAATGCATTTAAGTCGAATTTCCAATAAAAGGAAGTTAATGATACATAAATGAAGGCAAATTTTCCGGGTCAGCTAGTTCTATTAACAATTAATAAGGTCGCGGTATAAAAAAGATTGAAAACAACTAGTTTAGAACAAGGGTTCTCAACCTTTTTGAGGTAAATTCTTCTTTTCATACTATTTTGTACTATCACGCCCACTTCACCATAATAAGATTTAATTATGTTTAATACAGATAAACAGCGGTGTATTGGTACGGATACGTAGGTATATGCCGTATACCCGTCAGCATATTTTCGATTTTCGACGTATACTCAATAAAAAATATAATTTTATGAGTATACACTCTTAAAATAACTTGAAAATCAAATAAAACCTATTTTATTGAACCAAGGAAATTTTTTTTAGTATTAATTTAAATTTATTCGTTTTATCAGTATATCTGACACCTGTATGTGCTATGTATAATGTATTTGAAGTTTAATTTATTAATAACATTTTGAAAAATAGATGTTATTAAAAATTTATAGTATGGACTATGAATGCTCAGCTCATGGTTCTCGACCTACATCATGTCATTTATAACGCGTTTTTTGGGGTGTTGTGTTTTTGTAACCACTGATGCTATTAATTGTTTATCATGGCTTATTTATAGATTAATTTATAAATTATTGTTACTGCAATAACAAACAATTTTTAGGAGGAATATACATATTTTATTAGTGCGTATATCCATAAACATATTTACCAATACACCACTGCATATAAATATATATATATTATCTTCTTGTATTCAACTCTATAGTTGGTTTCGCAGTCAGACATGCCCTCTCCACACTTTCCCTGTTTCCAACTAACCTTTTTAATTTCGTGTAATTTGACAGTTTAGCATTTGCTCGACAAATGAAGTTCTCGAACATCCTTGGTATCTCTTATCTTCAATTATCCCTTTTATTATTCTATAAACTAGTTTGTTTTTGTTCCTCAATATTTGACCAATCATGCTCCATCTTTTTTGATGGTTTTGAGTACATTCTCTACGTTCATTTATTTCACTAATTATGCTTTCTTTTACAAACGATTCCGATCCCGCTTAATCAACAATCCAAATCCCCTTATAAGAGAACTCAACTCAAACATTATTCCTGGAAATCCTCCTAAACGACTAGCTCGCCGTTGGTGCATAGATCTCGCCAGTCAAATTAACCATTAAATAATAAATAGTCAAGCTAAAAAGTGTCACCGCTGGGTGACTTCTTTTATCGGTCAACTCACGCTCATTAATATTAATATCGCCCATAAGCTTATTGTAAAAAAAATATAATTTACAGATTGTGTATTTACTTATAACAAATAAAAAAAAAAAAAATTATGCTTTCGTTGGTTCTATCCAACTCACTCACAGCATTCTTCTCAAACACCACTATTCAAAGCTTTCGAGGATTTGTTGTGCCTTATTTAGTATCTAGGTTTTACAGCTGTATTCTAGATATAATTCTACATGTAATTTTGTGAAGCATTTCCTCACCCGAATACTCATCCTATCGGAGCACAACAAAGTTCTCTTTTTCATGAAAGCTGACTTTGTCGTGCGATTCTGGATTTTATTTCTATGGCGAAGCCGCCTTAGTTAATTGAGGCACCTAAGTATTTAAGCTATTTCATTTTTTCAAGCAATTGATTTCATTCTTGGATATTAATTCTACAAATTTGGTAATAATATATAATGATAATATGGAATTCAATGAAATTTTTTTGAACATTTAATGAATTTATTTGTTAGGAAAAAAAATTATTATTATTAAGTCAATAAAAATTCATGAGAGAGTTGGCACTGCTTAGTTCCAATTAATTGTAACTTAATAAAGTCTCAATTAAATATAAATAATCAAAAACAACATTTTGGTGTTTCGTTTCTTTTTAAAAATGTTCACGCCTCTCTTGAAATTTTATCACACCTCCCTAGGAGGGCGCGCCCTCCAGGTTGAGAATCGTTGGTCTAGAACAGGGGTCGCCAACCTTTGCAAACAAGTGAGCTACCTTTGAAATTTTAAGTCCCTGGTGATCGACCTCCAGGAGAACTTAGGTCTTTTTTAGGTGTAGAAAGAGATTTGTTTCATGAGCAAAAAAAAAAAAAAAACCAAGTCTACACTCCAAAGAACAAATATTTATTGTTTCTTCATGATAACAATAATATGATTTTATAACTTTATAAATGCGATAACTGGCATTAGTTTTCAGCAAGTTTGAGAGAATTCAGGGAAATTCCTAGAATACAATATGGCAATCCACATTATCACGTGATCAACAGTGGTAAAATTAATTTTTACAACGATCGACCTGTCGATCGCGATCGACTGGTTGGCGACCCCTGGTCTAGAACATAATTTCTCATACTTTCTTTATTTACGTATCCCATGACCTCTTGTCATTAGTTTACGTACCCCCAACTATCAATTTGTCATTTTTTACGTAAGATTGATTAGAAATTATAAAATTTGTATTAATGGAAAATAAAATTAATAAATATGCAGTATTTATTTATTTTAATCTTTATGCTCCATACATATACAAAAAAATAATATAAATTTTAATGTGATCCTTGAGATTATTTAGTTAAATTGAAGTTTTTCAAATATGGTTCTACGGATGATAAGTAAACTTTTAAATTTCAATTCCAAAAAATCTATTATCATGTTTATTTTTAATGGATGTGAATGACAATAAAGCTCTTTCCATAAACATAGTGTTTATTATCATATACTTCATACATAGTTTATTAATTCAAATACATCAAAATGTTTACATTTTCCACCATTAATCTTTTTTTCTGAGTAATCCCCTCCCCCATATCTTTTTGAATTCCACCAGGAGTACATGTAGTTGAGAAATATTGTTCTAGAACATAGTCAACGTAAACATACAAGACGATTGACTAAAAAATAGTTATATTTTTTTACATAAAAAACATTAATATATTTGAATAAGTCAATTTTTATCAAAATAAATAACATTTTTATGTTATTTTTTGTCAAAAGTAGTTACAATTATTAATCAACATTTAACCTTCTTCATTATTTTTTACTTTTTAGGAATCGAGGAACATTAACATATTACAAAATAATGGATAATCAAATGAAAACATTATCTGTTTATAATTTTATCATAATATCATATAACTCTTAAGTATAAAAGGTGTCATAAATTGTGAATTATAGTTACAATACTGTCTATTGTCATCATAAGTAGCAGTGTGTTTAAGCATAAGTATAAATAGCAACAAATTCTAAGAAGACTTTCAACATTTGATACAGTAGGTAATAAGTAATAAATACAATTTACATTTTTATTAGATATATGGAAGGTTAATGAAAACTTGTTATTTATATTTTAATATTAAAAAAAAAAAGAAAGAAATGTCTAGGTTGGATAAGATATAGATGGATGGATGAATAGAATTGTTGTATTGGTTTTGAATTAAAACCAAGGAACCATTGCATTCTCTTAAAATAATAATTCTGAGTGGAAGGATTGGGTAGATAAATTTTTATAGTTTTGTAAAAATTTAGTATTTAAATGCTCAAAACATTTTTCTTTGAAAACATAGAATACACACAGAAAAAATACACGAATAATGATAAATCAATACATTATTAGTTTTATGCAGAATTTAAAAATTAGGAATCATTCAAGATTGATTATTTTTTTCATTTATACATCTATTTAGTTTGGTGAACTATTGAGGACCATTTGATACACTATTGGTTGGTAACAGTAATAAAATAATATTTATTGATCAATACAAATAATTAAAATTTTTCTAAATATTTTGTGAAATATACACTAATGTGAAATTTAATATGTGAAAACATTGAACTCATCAAGTAAAAAACTTTTCTTAGCAACAGATTTGTTTAAAATGCATTGTAAATTGTTGCATTATAAAAATCCATTATTTCATAATTAAGAAAAACAAAGAAAATAATTAAAAGGTTATGATTTTGTGAAAATAATTTTACTAATTAATTTATTTGAGTTAAAACAAAACAATTATCTAATTCGAACATTTTTAAAATTGAATATCAAAAATATAGGTAACACTAATATCAATTAATTGACAATCAAAACTTACCTTAACTTCTTTACTGGACATGAATTCCATTTCAAATATAGGATTATCGCCATGTCCGACAATTACAAAGTAGTAAAAACCAGTCATTGTCAGATAAGTTTTAAAGCTAGACAATTGGTAATTTTTGACAAAAACAGTTAATGGTATACTTTCTTTTTCTTAAATAACTATGGCGCTGTAATGCACTAACATTATTTTAAGTCTATAAAATAATAGTTTGGTTTTTATTTGATATGAAAAACACAAACTCAAAAATTACTTTAAATTATAACTTACCTAATTTCACTAAGTTTTTTTGATTTACTTGGTATTATCACGGATTCTTTTAAACAAGTTTCATGTAATCTGTGGTATTATCAAATTGATAACAATACATTACACGGCCAAGGCTTAGAGATAATATTATAGTGGGGCCAATATAGGCGCTTTAGCTAGCTACCGAACGGGCACGTATGTGTGTGCACGCGATATTGGCCAACCTGCTAATATCATCGATTGTTGTTTGGTCAATCGTATTTTTTTGGTTGTCGTTCGTTTGTTTTTACAATATTTATCATTGAGATCGCCAATAATATCTCCTTCCGAGGCTTATTTTTCGAACAAAAACAAGTAAGTACTAATCAATTCTACAACAGTGTGTATCGTAATAACAATTAGCGTTTGTGGTAAAAACTTATATATTATAAACGCGATATTAGTATTTCGAGTGCAGTGCCGGGTTTCGCAGTAGACGTCGTTTTACCACGGACAACTATCAATCCCGTTTACGATGACCACACACGCGGACATTGAAGCGCAAATCCGTGAAATCCAGCAGCGAAAAAAAGAGGAGAAACAGAAGGAGGACGACAGCGATGTGGGACTTGGGGCTTCTGGCTTCTTCGATCAAGACATCTACAACGGTGGCGGGAAATACGAGGGCTACGTCACGTCAATAGCACCGAACGATGAGTACGACGTAAGTGTCTTTTAGAGAGTCAAGCTCTCAGTTCTTCCGTCTCCGTATAGTTTACACGCTGATTTTTAATTGGTTTTATTAGATTGTATCATGTTTGTGGAACGTCAATCTCGTTGTTCTTGCCGCTTAATTTCTTGGTATCACGTGCGCGGGTGTCTTATCGTTTACCCCAAATCGTATGGATATCTATTATAAATTCGTAGACGTTTTATATACACGTTATGGCTCGTTACAATCGCCTGTGTTAATTAATACTGGTATATGTACGACTAAATGAATAATTCGGAAGACCTATGTTTAGTCACCGATTTAAAATGTAATGATTAAAAATTCATAAACTCACTATCTTACACTATAGCTATTACATATATTGTCAAATATTTATCCTTTTTTTTTCATTTTTATTTAAATATTTGTTTTCCAATTATTCTATTGGTATAGAATTTTTTTTATAACTCCATCTATTCTTTCGTTATTAATTATTGTTTGAGTTGCGCTAATCATTATATTGTGTTATGTTATTGATGTAGTCTTTTTCAACCTTTAAAACCTATTTATTTCTTACCATAGGAACTTCTGATTTGGTAATACTTATTAATTAATTTCTTCGGTTCTTATTTATTTTTTATGTTTAAATCTATGTTTAATAAATTTCAAGTAAAATAAAATAAACATTAGCTTATTTTATAGGTTTATTACAAAATTTTTTATTTGTATGACAAAATGTTTAGCATTTCAGTGTCTTAGAAATATATTAGGCCACACAATTATTTTAATAAATTGATTAATTTTTACTTTTTTAATGAAATTGATCAATTGGTTAATTTAATCTGTTAATTAATGTCTATGTAATTGGTATATTTAATTGATTTTTCTACAAATCATTGTTAGTTATTATTTATTTGTTTTAATTCGAAAAATATATGTAGGGTCTTGACATTATCAGAAATAATTAATTATATTGGCATTTATACAGCAATTTTAATTTTAATATCTAAGACTTAATACATAAAAATACAAGGTCCTTGCTACTTATATATTACTATTTACTGTTTATAACTGTTTATAGAAATAAAAAAAGCTAGGTATGATATCACTATTGTTTTTTATCAGTGTTGGAATTTGAAATATATTTGAAATACACACTACTTTCCAACATCGAGATGAGCGAAGCAAGACAAGTGCCTAATTTCCAGTGTTGGTTTCAGACATTTATTTTGAAACTTCATTCAGATTTATCTTTCATATAGTAGTAATTTCCTATGCCTTTACTTTAAAAATTCTCTTTAACTAATGACTATGCAAATGAATTTATACTTTTAATATTTAATAAAATTATGTATCAAAACCAATATTTTAAGATATATATATATATTTTTTTTTTATTTAATGTATAATCACTGTTATGTATATGGTTTACAGTTTTATATTTAAAATTTAAATTAAAAGTATTCAATCTTTTTTTAATCAATTTGTTTTATAATGTTTTACCTTAACCTTGAATAAATTGTATATATACTTGTAGTAATTATTTATCACTATAATAACCTATTTTAACAAGTAAGTTCAATATCCATATTTTTCTTTATAAAACAGTTAGTAAACCCCATTGCACCTCAGAATAATTTTTACTTCTTTAAAAATCTATTTATTAATTTAATGGATTATTAATATAAATCTATAATCAATCTAATAATTAACCAATAAATCAATTTAATTGAATAATAAATTGATTAATTAATTATAATTGATTTTTTCAAGAAAATTTGGCAATAGTAAAATATTGCACAGCTCTAATTAAACCATAAGTTGTTAATAGTTCTCGTTGTTAAACTCTTGCTGATAACAGATATTTAGAAACATCTCTCATTTATTTTGAATATTAAATTAGGCAAAATTGATTCTTCATTTTCTCTATCCCTTTTATAATTTTCAGAATCTCTATCCAAAAATGTGTTACTTAGTTCCCTTTCAAACTTCTTTACTTATACTCAAATGTCCATAGACACTCACCTGTAATTATCTTAAATATTCATATTCTCAATTTTAAAATCATGATTCAAATAAATATATTATCTATGTTATTACCCATTAATATTTTTGTTTCATTTATTACCATAAATATAGATTGGATTTGTCTTATAATCTAAAACAAAATTAAATAGAGTAAATATGCCATTCTATGTTATTTGCAAGAGATAACACCACTGGATTTCCATAATTATTGGAAATTTAGTTAGTGATACTACTTTAGCTCTGTACCTATATTATTTTAGTTTCAATTTAAAATATACTATATAAAATAATAATTTTTTAGTTAAATAACTTCATTATTGGTATTTCTTCTTTCTCAAATTAAAAGTTTTTATTTGCATTGGACTCAATATCTTGTCTACAATCTCTCAATTCCCATCAATCTCCATTAATTTTCCCTATTAAGTCTATCCTTTTTAGCGTTGACAAATTAGTCATGTGGAAATTGGTGGAAATGAGTACATTGATTCCTCAGCAAAATCTTCCTCTAATTTTATTAGTCCTTCTATTTTCCTAATTCCTTGGTCAAACTTTACCTCTCTTCTACAACATCATACTTTCAACCTTTTGTCTATTTACTGGCATAATCTACCCACTAATTTTGCCTCCAAATTTAAAACTATTGTATCCAATATTATTAATAATATTTGGTTCAAAAATGTATTGCTGCCTAGATCCTATATTATTCAGTTTAATCATCTACATATAGGGCATAATTTATTACCCTTACACACTTATAAGTTTAATTTAAATGATTCTCTATTTTTCACTGTGCATATGGAGGAATCCATTTGCGATTTGTCTCATGTTCTTTTTGATTGTCCTTCACTCTCCATTAAACTTCAAAACTTAGTTTCTTTTCTTAACTTCTTGAATGTTCCATTTAATCTATACTCCATTCTATATTCTAACTTTGAAGAGGTCATTATTATTATTTCTTTTATTCAGAAGGCTGGTTTTATCATCTGATTGTTTTTGTTTATATATTTTAATATGATATTTTTAGTTATATATTACTTAATATTATTTATTATTCTGTTTGACTTTTTTATTTTTGTTTGTTCATTTTTTAATGATTGCAGTTGTTAATCTAGATTTAAAAGCTAAAAAAAAATTCATTATTGTCTGTTACTAATTTACCTATAATATGAAAATATAATGTTCTTTTATCTAATGGTCTAGTTTTAATTCTAGAATGAGTACTTATTTATTTGTTGAATACATTAGCAACATATACCTGCTGTATTGGAGTAATATAATGTTGATTTTATTTCTAAATGTATACATTATTTAATGAATTTTTTAACCCTATATTAAAAATATTATGATTTAACCAAGTAAAAATATTAATATTTTAGGATGAAGACATTGATGATCAACAGTACAGAAATAAAAAACCAATAACTGCACCAGCAGCGGCTCTTAAAGAAATAGCGCAGGTAGTTCATTATACTTTTAATAATATTCTAATAATTAATATTTTTATTTATTTATTTAACATACATTATTCATTAATTTTTTTTATATACTAGGCTAGAGATGATGAAGATGACTATGACCCATTTGCTGAAAGAAAACGTCTTCAAAAAGCAACTACAGACAAGGATGATGATACTCGTCAAGTTCGAAGACCTATGGTTATTTCACCAGAACGTATTGATCCCTTTGCTGAAGGTAATTTTTATTTTATCTATTACTTTATTATGTATTTTTATATATTCCAGCAGTTATTTTTATATTATTGTATTATACATTTTTATTTAATTTTTTGTGATATTTATTTTAGGTGGTAAAACTCCAGATGTTGGTTCCCGAACTTATTCTCAAATTATGCAAGAACAAAAATTAAAAGGTGAAGAGAATGAAGTACGGAAAACAATTATAGATAAAGCTAAAGATGGCAATCTTAAAACTAATGGAGAGGCTAAAGGCACAGTCAGAAAAAGAGGACGTTGGGATCAAGTTGTACAAAATGGTGATTCTTCTGGAGTGCCTGCCAAAAAAAAAATTAATTCTGCTCCTTGGGAAGAAGTAAGTTGTGGTAGTTTAAACTTTTAAAATACTGTTCATAAAAGTTGCTATACATTTTTGGAAATATTTACAATATTTTAATGTGAACATTTAAAATTTTGGTTTATTATATTATTTATAGACACCTAAGGGAGGCTTGTCACGTTGGGATGAAACTCCTGGACCTACCAAAATGGGAGCAGAAACTCCTGGTGCAACACCTGGTCAAAGTACTAGAATGTGGGATGCAACTCCAGGACATACTACTCCTGCTACAGGAGCTGCAACCCCTGGTCGTGATACTCCAGGTCATATAGGAGCAACACAAACATCAGTTAGAAGAAACCGTTGGGATGAAACTCCTAAAACAGAAAGAGGTAAATATTATTTTAAAGTATTATATATCCATTATTTTGTTATTAATGAATTATATTCTAGCAACACCTGGACATAATAGTGGATGGGCTGAAACTCCTCGCACAGATCGTGGAGGTGTTGATTTAATTCAAGACACTCCAACACCATCTGCAAGTAAAAGACGTTCTCGTTGGGATGAAACCCCATCTCAGATGACCCCATCTGCAACACCTGGTGGTCTTACACCCGGAGCAGCTACTCCAAAAGTAGTAGCTACACCATCTGGAGCTTCTATGACTCCTACACCTGGTGGTATGACTCCTGGCGCTACACCTATGACACCAATGGCACCTCGTACTCCTGTGCTTTCTAATAGTGCTGCTACTCCAGTTGGACATACGGCCATGGGTATGGCAACCCCAACTCCAGGTAAATATACAAAACTATGAATTACAAAATATTTAAGACTTAATGATTATATTACTGAATTTCTACTTAGGTCATTTGTTATCTATGACACCTGAACAGTTGCAAGCTTATAGATGGGAACGTGAAATTGATGAACGTAATCGTCCATTAACAGATGATGAATTAGATGCTATGTTTCCACCTGGGTATAAAGTACTTCAACCACCTGCTGGATATGTTCCTATACGAACTCCAGCTCGTAAATTAACTGCTACACCAACACCAATAGCTGGTACTCCAACAGGATTTTTCATGCAAGAATCTGTTGATCGTCCAACTAAGACCCAAATAGTTGATAATCAACCACCTGGTAATCTTCCTATGTTGAAACCTGAAGATGCACAATATTTTGATAAATTGTTGATGGATGTTGACGAAGAAAGTTTAACATTAGAAGAACAAAAAGAAAGAAAAATTATGAAATTGCTTTTAAAGATTAAAAATGGTACTCCACCAATGAGAAAAGCTGCTTTAAGGCAAGTTACTGATAAGGCTAGGGAGTTAGGTGCTGGTCCATTATTCAATCAAATACTGCCTTTACTTATGTCACCTACTCTTGAAGATCAAGAACGGCATTTATTAGTAAAAGTCATTGATCGAATTTTGTACAAGTTAGATGACTTGGTCAGACCATATGTTCATAAGGTAATTTGTATTTTTATCAATATTTATAAATACATTTAAAATTAAAATTTTTTTTTTTTTAGATATTGGTTGTTATTGAACCACTCTTAATTGATGAAGATTATTATGCTCGTGTTGAAGGTCGAGAAATTATTTCAAATTTAGCAAAGGCAGCTGGATTAGCTACTATGATTTCTACTATGAGACCTGATATTGATAATATTGATGAGTATGTTCGTAATACTACAGCTCGAGCTTTTGCTGTAGTGGCTTCAGCATTGGGTATTCCATCACTTTTGCCTTTCTTAAAAGCAGTATGTAAGAGTAAGAAATCTTGGCAAGCTCGTCATACAGGTATTTATTGTATACCTAAGTATTTACTAAAATTATTTTTATCTAATATTTTATTTTATATAATCAAATTTAAGGTATAAAAATTGTTCAACAAATTGCTATCTTAATGGGTTGTGCTATTCTACCTCATTTACGTTCTCTTGTGGAAATTATTGAACATGGTTTGGTAGACGAGCAACAGAAAGTACGAACTATTACTGCTTTGGCAATAGCTGCATTGGCTGAAGCTGCAACTCCTTATGGTATTGAAAGTTTTGATTCTGTTCTTAAACCATTGTGGAAGGGTATTAGAACTCATAGAGGAAAAGTAAGACTTAAAAATTTTAATATATTTTTATGTATAGCAATTAAACAATATTATTGTTTTAGGGTTTAGCTGCATTTTTGAAAGCTATAGGATATTTAATACCTTTAATGGATGCTGAATATGCTAACTATTATACAAGAGAAGTAATGTTGATCTTGATTCGAGAGTTTCAGTCGCCTGACGAAGAAATGAAAAAGATAGTATTAAAGGTTAATGACAACCTAAGCTTTATTAGATACATTTTTAACTTGAAAATTACATTTGTAGGTGGTCAAACAATGTTGTGGAACAGATGGTGTTGAACCTCAATACATTCGTGAAGATATTTTACCTCATTTCTTTAGACATTTCTGGAATCATAGGATGGCTCTAGATAGACGGAATTATAGACAAGTAAATACCTATTATAATAATAAACATTATAAAGTAGGTACCGTATTTTATCATAACTTTATATTTATTATATTAGTTAGTTGATACAACTATGGAAATAGCTAACAAAGTTGGAGCATCTGAAATTATTAATCGAATAGTTGATGATTTAAAAGACGAAAATGAACAATATCGTAAAATGGTTATGGAAACTATAGAAAAAACAATTGGCAACTTAGGTGCGGCTGATATTGATTCAAGGCTTGAAGAACAGCTTATTGATGGTATTCTTTATGCTTTCCAGGAACAAACAAATGAAGTAACTACTAATATTTCTTTAGTTTATTTTATAAATATTATCATTTAGTATATATTATTTAAAATTTTATAGGACGTAATTATGTTAAATGGATTTGGTATGATTGTTAATCAACTTGGTAGGCGTGTGAAACCGTACCTACTCAGATATGTGGTACTATTTTGTGGAGATTGAATAACAAATCCGCTAAAATTAGGCAACAAGCCGCAGATTTAATTGCTCGGATAGCTTGTATTATGAAAATTTGTCAAGAAGTATGGTTGATTAATTTTTTTTTTTAGTTTTATCTTCAAGTATTTATTATTTTTATAATTTGATATTTTAGGAAAAATTGATGGGACATTTGGGTTTAGTGTTGTATGAATACTTGGGTGAAGAATATCCAGAAGTGTTGGGAAGCATTTTAGGCGCATTAAAAGGTATTGTAAACGTGATTGGAATGACAAGAATGACACCGCCTATCAAAGACTTGTTACCTCGGCTAACGCCAATTTTGAAAAACAGACACGAGAAAGTTCAAGAGAATTGTATCGATCTTGTCGGTCGTATAGCTGATCGAGGACCAGAGTATGTACCAGCCAGGGAATGGATGCGAATATGTTTTGAACTTCTTGAGTTATTAAAAGCACATAAAAAAGCAATCCGGAGAGCTACAGTAAATACTTTTGGTTATATTGCTAAAGCAATTGGGTAAGCATTTGTAATTGACTATAAATAGAGTGTTCATATGATATAGTCCTCGTTTTAATTTAAGAACAATTATAATAATAACATAAATAACTATTATTATTTTCTACAGACCTCATGATGTATTAGCTACACTCTTGAATAATTTAAAAGTACAAGAACGGCAGAATCGTGTTTGTACAACTGTGGCCATAGCTATAGTAGCTGAAACTTGTTCGCCATTCACTGTGTTACCTGCCTTGATGAATGAATATCGTGTACCTGAATTGAATGTTCAAAATGGTGTTCTCAAATCTTTATCATTTTTGTTTCAATACATTGGTGAAATGGGCAAAGATTATATTTATGCTGTCACTCCACTTTTAGAAGATGCTTTGATGGACAGGTAACAATGAATTATGGACTATTATCATGGATCTAATAAATTTATTTATAGTTTTCAACACATACAAGGTTAAAAAATATTTAAAATTAATTATTATTCAAAATTTTGATTGTTGGGTATTTAGTTTTAATAAAATGTAATTTTTGAGTTATATTTTATTGAGAAAATTTGCATACAAATAAAAAATACATGATTAGTCATTTTATAATATAATATATTAATATATATTATCAATAAATATATAGTAAAATACCTCTTATTAAAATGAAAATGGAAGAATATTGACAACAAAGGGCCTAAATTACATGTAATGCTAAAAAAAATTAAAAAAATATCAGTTGTATAATAAGCAAATTATTTATCATTTATTTTTAATGTATGAAAATTTTTCCAATAATATATAACTTAAAAATTACATTACTATAAACTAAAATACTATACTAAATACTACTACTATATACTAAGATTACATTACATTACTAAATACCTATCAAACAAAATTATGAATAATAATTAATTTGAAATACATATTGGTTCAATAGTTAACATATGTATTTTTATAAATTAATATAAATATAAATTATTTATGTGTTTAAATTTTTTTAGAGATTTAGTACACAGACAAACAGCATGTGCAGCAATCAAACATATGGCCCTTGGAGTCTTTGGTTTTGGTTGTGAAGATGCCTTAATCCATTTATTAAACTATGTTTGGCCTAATATTTTCGAAACATCTCCTCACTTGGTTCAAGCTTTTATGGAAGCTGTTGAAGGCTTGAGAGTAGCTCTTGGTCCAATTAAAATTTTACAATATACACTTCAAGTAAGTATTTAGTATTTATTTATTGCTAAGAAATGTATTTTAAGAACATTAACTTTTTTTTGTTTTATAATGTTAATTATTTTATTCATAACATATAAGTTTGGAATAATTTATATGTACTGATAAAAAATTGTAAAGAACACAACTTTTGTTGGTAATTTATTATTATTCTTTTTTTCAGGGATTATTTCATCCAGCTCGTAAAGTGCGTGATGTTTACTGGAAGATATATAATTCATTATATATAAGTGCCCAAGATGCTTTAGTTGCAGGATATCCTCATATAGAAAATGATGTGAAGAATCAATATGTACGATATGAACTTATGTATACGTTATAATCATGTTGCATTTAGATTTCATTAATTATTTTTTTTTGTGTGTAAATATTTTATTAAATTGTAATGTGTTTATTCTTTTATACATTTTTTCAATATTCAATCGAGTGAGGAATATTAACATTTAAAGGATTTTGTCTACCGTCATATATACATTTAAATTATATTTATGTTATTTTTCCATCTGGATAGTAAAATAGTCGATGATTCCATACTTCAATAATCATTTTGACTATAATGGTTTATGAATCCTTATTATTTGTATTATGTTAAATAAAATATTTTAAACATTTAGATCAACATATATATTAATTACTTATTATTAAGTATGAGAGGGTTATAAAATATAATTTATACTTATGATGTATGTTATCAAACATTTATTTTTACATAGTAAAATGTAATACATAATTTTGTTGTTTTTAATATTTCATGTATAAATAAAAATATTTAATTTCCATTAAATTAAAATTTTCAATATAATTGTGTATGGATAAAATAATATTCCTATTATAATTATGGTATCATTTTTTTAACAAAATTAATTTAATTTTGAGTAATTATTTGTTTAGCGATTGTTATATTAAGTGTACATTATACTTATACCAAATGCAATAGAATTAATTATTGAAGTTGTTTTAAAAATAAAGCATTAATTATGGAACTGCTGTGTTAATGATAATATTATTTTAAATGGGTTGTTTTAACTATTGGTTTAAATTAAAGTACTGAGTTTATGCTAACTATATAATTATCATAAATTGAAGAATAAAGTTAATTTTGTCATGTAATAAATTCAAGAAGAGTATTAAATGTTATATAAGAATTTGTTCAATGTACTATGTAGGATATTCCACAAGGAAATTAAAAGTTAAACTGATTTTGATTTAATTATTATATTATTAATTTTCTCTATTTTAAGTGAATACATTTAAAAATTAGTATAGATTAGGTTTGCCATATGTCTCAGAACAACATCGATTTTAAGTATGGTGTTCTGATAATGTGTTTTGGAGAGCCAATTTTCATGGAATGAGACTTTAATAATGTATCTATGTTTGTATTTTATTGAACTATGTTGAAAAAATATAATCATATTGTCATGAAAAATCAAAAGTTGAATAATTGATCAATAAAATTGTGTAATTCGATTTCTATTGATAAAAATAGTTTAAGATGTTCAAATACTATTTCAAAGAACAAAGTAAAAAATGGAATAACATATCACTCGAAAACGTTGATTAGCTCAGCTTAAAATGTTATGTGTGTTATAAAAATTATACAATCAAATTAATTTGTCGAATAAAATATGCAAGTCTTAGGTATAGATATCTTGTATGCAGTATTATTCTTTTATTTTAATTCAGATTTATATTTATTACTCATCAGTTTAAAAATTTTCAAATACATTTATTATACAAAATAAAGCTCACAGAAATGCATACATTTTATTCCCTTAAATTTTCTGCATTAATATTTTAAATAATCTATTTAAATTGAATTAAACAAAAAAGAATATGTAAATAAATCAATACAATTTTTTAATAATTTGAACAAATTAAGAACCAATTAAATAAAAAATTATCATGGAAAATTGTTAATTAACATGGTAGCTGTTGCAAACAATATTTTAAAGAGCTTTGAAATTGAAGAATATTTTAAAGTTGTGGACCACTTGGGTTAGGTAGTCAATTTAAAACTATTTTTTCAATAACAGTTATTGCTAATCATTAGAAGGGAATAAAACTATTTTTTAAAATAACATAAAGACAATAGCTATAACAAAACTAAAAACAAATTAGTTTTTGAATCATTGAAATCGAAAGTTTCGACATATTCATAATTGCATTATTTTTATAGATGTGAAGTATTTTGTTTTTTTTATTAAGCAAATATGATCACTCTCTGAGGGAAATATTTCTGCATATCCATTAAAGAGATTCATTAGAAGGATTAGGAAGTTGTAGAAATTGCATGTTGTTCTGTATGTTTCCAATTTATAGCAGATATAGCTAGAAATCTGAACTATACG
Source organism: Sipha maydis (assembly GCA_034509805.1). NCBI lineage: Eukaryota > Metazoa > Arthropoda > Insecta > Hemiptera > Aphididae > Sipha > Sipha maydis. The sequence goes on from JASXSY010001415.1 coordinate 19,979, forward strand.
GTGAGTTAAAAAATCAAAAATATAAACTGTATATTTTGTCAATGTTAGCTATAAGAATGCATATTTTATTGATTTATACTCATATATGCATATTTTATATTTTTCTAAAAAAAATTTAATAATTTTAAAATTTTATTTTCCTAGCCTGTATATTTCAATTAATATTGAATATATAAAATTCAAAATTATCAACGAAAATATTGCCATCGTTACAGTAAAAAATGAATTTAATAACAACGATGTGATATGCATTTAGTCTATTACGCTAAAATGACGAAATACTTATGTTAAGTACTTTTTATCTTATCACCAAAATGCCAACCTACTATAAATTTTTTCCAGTTATAAATAGTTTTTGTATATACTATTAATTTTTTAACAACATAAGAAGGGGGGTTTTTTTTGAGATTTAGAATATTTTTTTTGCGTATTTAATACATTTTTTTTACATATTTAAAATTTGAATGCATATTTTGCAACTTTTCCGTGCATATTTTACATTTTTTTCGGGCATATTTACACGTATATTTTGCCGTTTTTAGCGCCTATAACATCCGAGTTCTATTCATTAGTATAAGAAAAGGAGATTATCATAGAATCAGAAGATTTTAAAGAATATTGTGTTTTTTAATATCACGAAGTAGGTCTAAGAGAATTTAACATGCCCAGTGGCGTAGTCAGAGGAGGGAGTAACGGGTTATGACTTCCCTCTCCGAAATGTATTTCTTATCATGTAAAATATACAATACTTTTAAGATGTAGGTAGGTATTACGTTATATCACATGTCTTCAATTTTCACAGTTTCAATAAACTCAATAATTATACATTTTCTATTTTAATTTATGTTTAATCGAGTTATTGAAATTTAAAAGTTGTTAATTATGTTGGAGGGAATTGAAAATAACTCCTTCTAAAATATTTTTCTGACTACGTGACTGCACACATGCCAATCGATTTTTACCGTGTTAAGTTTTCCTATCGTTATTTCCATGAAGATCTTATATGTATTTCAAACAGTAGAGCGTCAATAACGTATCCAATACAGTATATATCAAAACGTTAAAACATGGATTTAAAACTCGCTGAAAATTACAATGATATTTTTAACACTTCATCTCTATCCAATACTCTGGTTAAAATTTAATATTCGTACAAAGTCAATCAGGGCCCAACTCTCAATTACATAATAACCAGTCCTATGGTGTTAAACTTGACAGTTTTGTGATCACCGTCCACTCGGTATCAAATGTGGCGACGATTGAACATATATTTTTTACTTGCACTCTAAGATGTGGTGTTTAATGATGATTTTCTAAATTTAATTTTAATTAATTTAATGGGATTTATGTACCTATTTTAAATATAAAAGCACAAGAATTTAATATTTTTAAATAGCAGTACGCCTTTACAATTTGTAAGCATCATATTATTTTACGAATTTTGTTTTGTGTTCCCCTATTTGAAATGTAAAATTTTAGACACGCAAAGTGAAAAAAGTGATTGATAACGTTCTGTAAAATGTTTCACTGTTAACATTTGCAAAACTTGCTTGAAATTCAACACAATTAAATATTAATTTTTTTCCAGTTTTTTTTTTTTTAATATTGAACGATTTTATATGAAACAATTTTCGTTTTGTAGCTCATTAAAATATGTTACAGCCAGGTGGGTGCCAAGCGTTTCCGTCAGTGATTACTTCTAGTTGTGATGGATGAATTAATTTTTAGAAGTACCAATTGTTGGGTGATAGCTGTATGTTGATTTTTAGGATAAATAACATTTATTTCAAACTGTCTAACCAAATTCAATTAGGTATTTGAAAATTGATATCGTTGTTCGTTGTTGCTTTATTTATATTATTACTTTTCATGAGATTCGCCTTAAAAACACGTAGTAATTACTTAGTCTGTGTTCCGCTGGAAACGTATTCATAATTTCGTGTAACGATTTCAATTAAATTAAATTTCTTATTGCTGAACTAAAACAAAAAAATAATTAAGTTTTATTTTACTCACGATTTAACATTTATATATTACATCGTTCTGTACAATTATAGGTACAAGTACAGTAGGTAACACGAAAATCTGATCAGCCATTTTACTGTCTTCTCCGTAATTTAACTTGTGCCCTGTAATTATAGATTATTAGAAAGCACTCGTATATGGAATGCTGTTGCATAATGAACATTAGTTATGTTTTATAAGACATGCCTATAGTCCTATAGTCTATGGCAGTGGAGTAACCAGGGGGGGTTAATGAATTATAAGCCACCTTCCCTCCCCAAAACATATATTTTATTTTGTAAAATAAACAATAATTTTAAGACATAGGTATAGTGTTACAATATGTTTTCATTAAACAGTTTTTACAGTTTCAATAAACTAAATATATATATAGTACACATACATTTTCATAAATCAATAGTTGAACAAATGGAAAGTTTAAGTACCGATAAAAATGGGGTGAATATGTTGAAAAATCACTGTTTATGAATATGTCATTTATATTGGAAATAGCAAGAATAATACAGTGTTGAAGACTTATGAAAAATATATGAAATACGTGTTTTATGTTTACATTATCACATAATAATCTAATTTTGAATTAATTACCACGGAGTGTAATATGGTTACTTTAGAGTCAGTAATTTACTAATTTGGTTAAATGGGTAATTTATTCTACCACTCTGTGCGCGCTCCTATGATAGTCATATTAGGTTTTTCTTTTAATTACTATTTTTATTTTACCCGGTAAAAAAAAAAAAAAATTGGTAAAACAAAGAGATTTATAATTTTGTTATTTTGTTAATTTTACATACTATGTACGTATTCTCTCACACGTGTTTTTCATTATTATTTGTTACAGCAGTTATGATTTATGACGAGACTTTTTCTAATTATGACTTTTCTTTTATACTTAATATTTTTCATTGTGTTGTAATATTATACAGTATTAAATTTTTAATTTTTATTAATCACTATTTTTCATATTTGTGGTTGTTTTACTTATCTAAGAAAAATAGGTGAAATAGAGTTTTATCATAGTTATTTGCTTTTAATGATTATTAATGAAATAATATGTGTTCATGTACTTTGACACATTGCCGAATTACGTTACTTAAAAGATATTTTTTGTTCTAAATGCATGATTTCGACCAGAAAGATTGTTTCGATCATCAAAATCATAGAAGATTTTTGATAAAAAATGTTATCTAGATGATATTATGTAGGGCATCATATTGTGAATTTCCGAACAGTTTTCTTAACAATTGCCAAAAAGCAATACTGATTTTCAACTAAATCGAATTTTTGTTTTCATTTATTTTGTTATTAGATTTAAAATGTAGTAATAGTAGTCATACAAATTACATTACATACCTAATATTACAATTTTAATTTTCTTGGCTTTTTGGCAAACTCATTGAGAATTTTTTCTTTGTTTAAGTTCTTCAGTAAATCTTTTTCAATGTTTAGTATTGCCAAATTATCAAAACGATTTTGTTCCATTCTAGACCTCAACCAGGTTTTTATTCTCCTCATAGCAGAAAAGGAACGCTCACAAGTAGCTGTAGTAACTGGTAATATTAATGCTACTTTTAACATTTTTCTTAAATTTGGTAGTACTGATTCATTAGCAATATTTATTAGTTCATCAAAATCCCATTCTTCTTTTGACATGCAATTTTTTGCTACCATAATTTCTGCTTTTAGTAGATTAGGATCAATTTTAAGTAACTTCTGATAGTGATTAATAAAAGGATCAGAGTCAATAGTATTTAGTTTTAAGAAACTATCAAGATCATTCGCAATAGATAAACTTTCACTTGAAAATCTGCTATTTAATCCTTGAATTATACTGTCTAGAATCTCATAATATGAGTGACTTCTCCAATGCGCTTCTGGTGTTTTACTTTGTTCTTCAAAATGATCTGTTCCCGCTGTAGATGTAATAATACTATCCTTAAGTAAAGAATTTTCAAAAACTTTTCTTTTTTTTTTTGAAATGGATGGAGTATCTAGACTAATTTCAAAATTTTCAGAAAATTCTGCCAATGCATCCCATAAAGATTGAAATGATTGTTCGTTTCGTTTGTCCTCTAATGTTTTAGTAAAACTTTTTATGATATCCAAAGCCTTACTCAAAGTCATAGATTTACTTTGGAGATTATTGCTCAAAATGTTTATATACTTCAGTACTTCATGATAAATGAAAAGGTTAACAACAAAATGGCCCTTTTTTAGGTTATTTAAGATTCCACTAGTCTCAACATATTTAAAATCATTATTTTCTTCAACTTTAGTATCTAAAACTTCTAAAATAGAACCATAATATTGTTTTACCATATCACAATTTTCAAAACGACATGCCCACCTTGTATCACTTATCTGCATAATTTCTCTTGGTTTAATGCCTAATTGTTTTTGTATATTTATTAGTTTGTTATGAGAAGATGGTTTAGAAAAATGAATATACAAGGACTCTAGTGTATTAAAAAATAAAACTGAGCTTTTTACATGTTTACACATTCCTACTATAAATAAATTTATTTAAGTGCAACACAATGGAAAAAAATTGCTTCTGGATGAAATTCTCTAATTTTTTTTTGAACTCCATTTATATGGCCTGCCATTACACTAGCGCCATCGTACGATTGACCTATCATAGGCACTTGATCAATATTTAGAGTTTTTAAACTTTCAAGTATGGTATTTGAAATACCAGTTGCAGATCTTGATGTAGAGCATAAAACAAAAGACAAAAACCGTTCTTGAACCACCATTTGTTTTGTGTATCGTACACAGATAGTAAGTTGTTCTTTAAATGACCTGGCTTTATCGCACATTAAAGCATACATTCCACATTCAGTTACTTCTTGTACTATTTGTGACCTCACCAAGCCAGCTGTTATACTTATTAAATCATTTTGAATTAAAGGACATGTGTAATTAAAATATGATGTTTCTATTTTTACTTGCAAATGATGGATTATAAGTTGCTAACATACAGCATATTTCTTTGAAATTACCTTGATTAAGTGATTCTTTGTTTTCAGTATGACCTCTGAAGCTTAAGCCCTAATGTGCTAAAAATAAAACTGCATCAATTATCATAAGCATGTATTTTCGATTCTTTTCTAAAAATTTACAGAATATAAATACATATTTTGGTATAACTAAAATTGATTGGGGGGGCTATTCTGGCAACTTGGGGGGGCTGAGCCCCCCCCTAGCCCCCCTTAAATACGCCCCTGTTATTCAGTTAAGTTAAAAATTAGTACACATTTTTTTTTAAACTGTTTACTAAGTTAAAAAATAGTTAGTAAACAGTTTAAAAAAAATGTGTTTTAACTTTTAACTTAACTGAATTAACCAACAACAATTTAATTAATTTTTAACCTAAAACTTTTTAAAAATCATTAAATTGTCTACAAATATTATTTTTTGAGTTAAAATGAAAACAAAAATTCGATTTAGTCGAAAATCAGAATGCTGTAAACATAACTGTATTTTTTGTTATTAAGTTAAACGTTAACTAAAAAGTTAGTAAAAAGTTAACGTACTCATACTTCAAACGACATACAGTATTTCTATATAGTAATATCTTATTAATTTTTAATTTTTAAAAGAAATTACAAAATATTTTATTAAATTAATATAAAGTATTAAATACTTAAAATCAGTCAGGTAGTTTCTTTAGAATACAAAGTGATTGGAAAAATACAATTTTTATCTCTAATACATCTACAATAAAAAATATTTTTTAACATGAAAACGATTGAAATAGTATAGTTATAGTTGAAATAGTGAAATGTAAAAAAAAAAATTAAAAAACAAAAAAATATTATCATAACATATATTTTAAAATTACAAATAAATTCGTTAATTAAATATGAATTTAGTAAGTTAATAGTTAAGTTATGAAAATCCAAATGTTACAAGTTAAGTTAAAAATTTAAAATAAACATTTTACTTAACTTTGACTTTTTAACTCGTTAATGCCCAACCTTGATCTTAGACATGAAATTTTTACTGAACACGTAGGTATCACCATTTGCTATAGATGGTATAATTTACAATAGATACTTTTGTATTATTTATTAATGGTGGGAAATGTATGTTTTTAAACTTGTTTCCAAAATGTCAATAAAATAACTGTAGTTTGAAAAGTTTTTGAAAATTTAATATAAAATTGTTCTTACATTCTATTACCGTTTAGAGAAAAAATTGATCTAAATTTCAAAAATTATTTGACGAAAAAAAAAAATGTTAACAAATTGATCAAAATAACGAAATTCCGCTACATTTTTACAATTAAAAATATATTAAAGTTTCAAATTGTTATGCCTAAGGCTTGAAAATCGAATGCAAGATTTTATAAATTAATTGTTTTTTAATCACAAAAAAAAAAATAAATACTGGAAAGTCGTAAAAATGATTTGTGAACGTTACAAAATGAAATGTTGACAAAATTGGATATAAAAACGAATTTCCATTAAACAAAATTAGTTATGCTGTTAAGATATTTTATTATTACGAATTATTTTAATGTAGGTTATATTGTTTATAGGCGCAAGCAATTTTCCGATTATTTTGCTGAAGTTAAAAGAGTTTAACTTACCTTGATATGAAATTTGATTCTTCTACTTCAAACATTCAAACATCTTTAGAAATATACACTGATTTAACCGACCTCATTTACTCAGAATAATTTTTTAAAGAGCAATGGTTCATTGATTTCAAACTTAAATGATTATTAAAGTAATCTAGAGGCGCTGAACTCGGGTTTCTTATCTGGCCATGGCTAGACCATATTTTTAGAGTGGTGGATGGTGCCGTGGTGGTTTAGTATACGAGTAATTATTGAATTAATCCAATTAATTATAAATTATAATACTACCCATGTAATAATTACTATTTAAGATGTTTAAGTACCTTAATGCTATCATAGATGCTAAAATAGATTAACAATTTTTGGGAGAGGTGAATTCCCAACCCCTTAAAGTACGTCCTTGGATGGGTTGGATTGTAAGTTGCAAATTGAGTGACTAATGAGTCATTAGTAATAACCAGACCATTCGGCGCCATTGCGGCAATACATTCCTGTATTATATATACCCATCTTTGTAATACCGCGAATTTGGAGTCTCGCCCCTCTTTTTTTGCCATAACGTAAACTGCACTTAAGTCAGTAGTGAATCTAAAGAGTAAATAAACAAAGATGTTATAAAATATTTTTGAAATTCTGTTTCATCGTTTGGATATATTTACAATTTTCAATTTTATAGAGAATGTTTCACAATTTTTAATCTGGGATGTTGTAGAAAAACTACGTCACCTTTTCTAGTATTGAATTTTTGAACACATTTTGTATGCATACATGGTAACGATCGGATAAGGAACCACATGTTACAAAATAGTAACAACTAGTTAATAAGTCGATAAATGTGAAGTTTTCACCAATCTGTCAATCGGATATGAATTATTAAATAATTTTAATAAAATTTTAATTGCAATAAAATAAATAATACATTTTATTATTTATTTTATTGCAATTAAAAACTTTTTTAAAATAGAGGTTTTCCAATAATTTACTAACATTTGATTTCTTAACAATTTTTTAAAATGTTAAAAATATAAGTTGATTGTTTGTATGTTGCTGTTTAATTATGACTAAGAGTTATGCAAAAATAAAATTTTTTCAAAAACATTAGAGGTACGGTCAAACAGAAGGCGGGCTGCCCGCGCTGCCTGTCGCGAGCACTGTCTTACAGATTAGATTGCATAATCGTGGTTAAAAATAACGCGTGCTGTCGCGGCAGAATGATGTCAACCGCCGCGGTCTGGTTATAATATTTTACAGTGAACGCGGCACAAATTATTCATTCCTCATTTTTCCATAACTATGGCAGACGAGACTGAAAAATTAATTAATCCAGTCCATAGTTTACAAAACGGTTTTCGTAAGAAGTAAATTATTTGCAGTGACTACTATTAATACGTAGATAACGGTGAACGTACTATGTTCATGTAGTACATCAATCGATACTATTCGAGGCGCATTCTGGAGATCGTTTAACAACAGTTCAAACAAACGTTGTTGACCTAACCCAGAATCTCTGCTCTCCGCCTAACGAATACGAATATTATAAATATTCGCCTATTGAATATTACGCCTAACGAATTTATAAAACGTACCGCGACGATAAGAACGAACAAATGTCATCATGCCCGTCGACTTTGGAGGGGTCGGAGGAATCTTGAAATTTTCGGTGAAAAACGATAAAAACGCTCTACGAAATTCTTCTGTTATACACGACTTAGGCCAGAAAAAATCGAACATTTGCTCAACTCGCACTACACGGTTAACACTTATTGATGTATGTAAATATATGTATATACTTAACAAACGGATCTTGCATTTATAACGTTATAATGTAAATATGATATATGTATCCTCTTCGATGGAACAACAATTCTTCCTACCATTTCGGCACGATCATTTCTCGGCCGCGACGTGAACATAATCCTGCAGCACGGCTCGCCAATGTGTGGCTCACGCTCGGTACAAGACATCGACGTTTTAACCAAAATTCCGGTTAGATCGAATGGTCGTGCAGAAACGCAAGCAAAATACGACCAAATGCAACCGTATGCGTGGAACGGGAAAACACTGCTGTACGTGTTATCTTGTCGAACGCAGCTGTGGAACCGGTGAGTAGCTACTACTTTTCATTTTATTTCTGTACGTTATGTGTTGTACCCTTCTCCAAACCGCAGATAGCTAACTGTAATGAATTTATCATTTATATCGGTTAAAAGCGAACGCCACCATTTATTATTTATTAAAACGTTGAACTGCACTTGTAGTAAATTACAATAGTTTTTAGACTAAGGTATGTGATTGGTGAATAACATTTGCAGAGTTATTTTTATAGAGCTTGGAAAGTCTTGACACTATTAATCAACAGCCAACAGTTGTGACGAGTGGAATCTTGCTAACTTTGACGAGTAGAAATCGTTGATAATTAGTCTAAGAAAAGAATCCATTTTGGACGTCTCATCGCGTTCACCCGATCTCATAGCCTGAAACTCATTGCAATAACTCGAATCGTTTTCATTATCTTTAGACTTGTTGACACTCATCGCAGTAGTAGGCCCGTCGAACGAAAAATTTGAATAACAATCGGATAGATGAGTCTATACAATATTCAATCACAGAATCAAAACAATGTTTCGGCATATCTTTAAAAATTTCATCTCGTGTTGGAACGCGTTTGACACATTCATTTTGAATTCCACGTGATCTACGAAGCGCGACGACATTTGATCATTTTTACGGTAAATGCTTGGCATACGGAAATGTGTGCCTCAAAATATTCTAAACAGTTGGTTTTATTTTATTTTTCAACCGACTTGCTAAAGCGAAAGCACAGATTACTGATGACAAGAGTTTCAACTGTTTAATAACTCCTTCTAAAATAAAAAAAAAAATTGTAATTCGTATTTAAAATTATAATTTGCATTTCATTGGATGTTCATAAATGCGGAAAGGGGTTTAGAGGTTTGGATCATAGCTTTTTAAAACTCCTACTTTACTACACCTGTAACTGTATGCACATAATATTATACGCTATATGTACATAGAAAGGCATACATCTAAGGGAATAGGGAGAGAGGAAATTGTCTTTTAATGTTGTAGATACGTGGACAATTTATCGATATTCGGTATATATATACATATATACATAAATATTACGTAATTTACATTATTCGAGTGCAGCAATTAATTTTTTTTCGTAAGTGGGTATTGAATTCTTTTATTTTGTCCCCCTCCTTCATAATTCCAATTAATTTACTCATCTGTGTATATAATAATAATAATAATAATAATAATAATAATAATACATTGCACTAGCTGCTGGTAATTTTGACTCTTTCGTTTTCGCTTTCTGACCGCTTCGAGTGCATTACAATCTAATGTTGAAATCTTTATGGTAAATCCAGACGAGAGTATATTATGCACTATATTATATACTATATTATATTACTATAAAGTATATTATATATTATTATAATAATAATACCTAATCCGATCGGCGGTAGTCTTGGTAGTTCAGCCCACAGCTTTACAATGACATAACATAAAATTTAATATTGTGTCGTGAGAGGGGGGAGAGAAATAACCATTCGGAAGTAATAATTTTTGCCCTCGTTCTGAACCTTTCGACACAGGTCAACTATTTATATGTATGTAGATAAATTATGTGTACCGAATTTCGCAAAACTCACCTAGTTATATAATAACAGACTATACCTTTTACATATACTTTTATATACTATTAGTGTTCGCCGACACGGATTGTGATGTTTCCATATACCTAAATTATAAAACGTCTAGATCGCATTGCTATGCAGCTCGAGCAAGAAAAATAATAATTAATGTTATCGAAAACGATGTCGGGCAGCTATTACTGTGCACACGATTTATGTATAAGACCTCCCCTTACCTATAAACACTATGAGGTTCCTATTCAATTCGAACGCAAAATCACCATAATAAAATATAGTAACTATAATATCATGCAGTAAACCGTCGCAGAAAGGAATACATAATAATAATAAAAATTATTATCATTATTGTTGTACCGGGTAGTACGAGCGTGTAAACAATAATCACGAGATCGCTTTGTTTGCTCGTTGTAACACTAGGTAATACCAGATCCATACTACGTTATGCGGCCGAGGAAATTGAAATATTTTCGTTATTTATTACTTTTTCCCTTCCTTTTCGTCTCGACTCGTAATTACAACGTTAGTTATCCCCGCCAGCGAAATCTTATACGACCGAAAGTAAGCAGTCTAACATTAATTGTACTGTACGAGTGTAATATACGTGTACGCATTGGACCGATTTGTCGTCAGACGTCGGAGATCCCTCGTACACACATTTCTCCTAGTTCAGCTTATATTAGAGGCCATTAAGGCCCATTGTTACTGTAGTCCACATACTTTTCTATTATTCTTCTCGATTTTCAGCCATTTGTCTGTTTGGGATCATCAACTGCAGTTACTGCAGCAAGTATAAGTTCTCGTTCGCACCATCTCGTTTTCGACTTTCCCAGTGGTCTTCATTATCTGGTATCTAATTTTGTATTTACTATATAACTTTCTGATTTCCATACATATCTTAATTACTCAGCAATATGGATCATCATATTATTCATTTTTGTACTATATGGATTTTACTGATTTTTCCCACAAATTTTGAAAGGGAAATTAGCATCCGAAAATTCAAGACGTGGTAAGAGTATAAAACTGTATTTGTGCCACATGATTTCCCGCACACACGAGTTTATGTAATTTGTAGTAAATACAAAATAAAACGATAAGATCCTGAGATAGTTGTACAACAAATGCAATAGAAAACCAATAGTTACAAGGTGCTAAACGGAACAATGAGATCATACGTACTATCTAAACCGTTTGGTAACTTATAGGTTATTATTAATTGTTAGACTACTTGTTATTAAAAAGTATGGACAGTGATTGAAGTATACGGTAGTAAATGAAATGGCCTTTGAACTTTCCTCATACAATCAATAGCACCTATATATATATATACACGCTGAATTTAGTTCTTTGTTCTTAGTTTTTCTAAATTTTTTATTTTCCTTTTTTATAGTATCGCTACGTATAATTTTTATTATTAAAAACGGAGATTTTCTCATTATTATCGTAGTAATGTAGATATTTTAATTGCATACAATATAATCGAAATTTATCAACAGAAAACTATGCACATGAAAAACAAAGGTAAGAACAATTATTTTCATATTAGAGTTGTTCGATCACAGATATTGAATGTGTATAAATATTGGGAATTAAAATGTGTCGAACAAAATTACTCTGGGCCGGATTTAGAGGAGTGGAGGCCTCGAGGAACAAAGGAGTGGGAGCCCCCTATTCCCAAATTATTCTCCAAATAAAATGAACAATTTTTTTTTAAAGTAGACTCTTTTCATTTAATAGTATTTAAAAAACATTTATAAATATGTATAAAATATGTAAACATTTAAATATGAATATTGAATAATAATAAATAATAATCTCGCACCACTCGCACATATAAAAAGAAAAATCGAATAATATTATTATCGGCCCATTCCACTTTCGACAGGACGGCGGGGTGACAGCGCAATTGTAATTTGAAAGATTTTTCTTTCCGAAGTCTCTATTGTGGAGGCCCTCTTTTGTGGAGGCCCCGGGGCTATCGCCCTAGTTGCCCTCCCCTAAATCTGGCCCTGAAATTACTGCACTGACTTTTGAGTAGTATTATATAATCAAATATATGTATATATATACGGGGTGTTTCTGAAATAGTTGAGGAATCTAATATACATGTACTCTCTTGAGTTGTTAGATGAAGAATTTTTTGAAATTTATTTTTTATCTTTAAAACCTGGGTCTTATCTAATTATCTTTAGAAAATTATTTCGAATCTAGAAATAAATACTTATAAGATACTTTTTGCAAATTTCTCACATGAATCGATATGTGACATCGCTTTTGTGCTTGTCACGCGTTTTTCACGTTCGAGTCGTCAGGATCAAAAGATGTAGTGTGACATATCGATTCTCGGATATACGGTCTACCGACGGGACGCGGTCTATAAACATGTATGTAGACCGCATATCTGAGCAGTGATAAAAAAACGGTTAGTGGCATTCGGGGACTGCCGCGATAAAGCTATTGCATATTAAATAAATAAGAAGTTGATATAATTTAAAATTTTTTTATTATTCTAGTTATTCAGGAATTTGTATCATAGCAACTACGATATTCCATTAATTACGGGATTCCACAGGTAGTGGTCACGCTTTTTCGTTACGAAAATTTTTTTTTCAGTCACTACACCAGGCCTGCGATAAAAGCTATGCAATAGCTTAAAAAAAACATTAAAAGATAAAATTGATCCAAATATAATTTGTTGTAATATAATGTATACCTGCGATATAGTTTTGTATTTTCCGCATTTATACTAAAAGACAAAATCACTGATATACAACAGTGTGGTAGTGTATTTAATAAGTTTGTTAGTAACCGAACAGCCATCGATCAGTAACCTAACCATGTATTAGTGCATATTATTATGCAATTATATTATGAGTTCTATTCAACCGTCACCTTTAGTAAAGAAAATGCCACTGCTATGCCAATGCATGCATTTTTAAGGGAACATGGCTTATTAGACACTGCCAACGAAACGTTACCATGCATATTGTATTATTCATTTACATACCATTATTTTTAATGATTTTTACTAATATACTAATAATTAAAATATTTGATTATTATTTTAATTTGATTATTTATTTATATACTACTATTACTATTTACTGCGTATTATAGGTGAACGGTCTACATATTATGTAGACCGCATATCTGCGCAGAAAAATGTTGGCAGACCGCATATCCGAGCAGCAACGATAAAACGATTTGATCACGTTGCATATATAAATTAAGTACATTTTTGTCAAATCATGCAACGGAACCAAAGTTTTAAAAATATTATATTGAAATATATTTATTGGAACTAAAATACTAAATTAATAGAATAAATAAATAATAAATTACTATTATTAATATGCTATATAAACAGTTTTATATTATGCTATGTTTTTTTTGAAGAAAATTTCGTTTGCTCCTGACCGCACAAGTCCTTGCGTAGGCACTTTCTGTTATATAAGTATGGTGAATCTTCTAAGTGGTAGCTGGTTTCTCTCCCATAAAATGTATACTAAGAATAAAACACTGCATACATTGCTAGAACTAGATGAATTTAAAGTTATTACATTTTTTTTTCTTAATTAAAAAGAGAAAATTCGTAGCGTGACTTTTTAAAATTCAAACTGAAGATCTTATATGTTTCCTTACATTACCATTGACGATTTTTAATTTCAATTCCAACAGGATAAGTTTGAAACAACCCTCTATGCCTGCAACACAAACTGGTCGAATTGATATTTATGTCTCACTAAATCTCAATTATGAAGTACATATTTTTGTTTAAAAATATGATTGAATAATGCTATTGTCATTATCGTTTCAATATTTCGGTGTATCGATTTTGATTACTTTTTTTAACGTTTTCCTGCATTTGATAATAGATTTTTGGGTGAAAAAATTAAACGTTTTTTAAACATCGATAAAAAAATTAACTACAAAAAATAGTCCGCAAGTTTGGATATATTTTTTGAGTTGAAATTGGACCACATGAGATTTTGGAATGTTGGAAATGACGAGTCTTAGGTCTCAGTTACATTGGGCGAATTTACTCGATAGTTTCTAACGAATTAACTCGTTACTACTTAATAGACCTATTCGCTTACTTGTATTGCGTTCAGCAGACATTACTCGTCCGCGATTAAAGTTGACGGCCGGGCTACTTTAGTCGATACTCTTTATGGCTATTTTACATTCCTGCAAGTAAAATCGCTTTGTGTAATCCACGGGGCAAGCAAAATCGCTATTGTGCTCATACGTAGTCGTGCCTAATTGTGTTCTCAAGATGTTGGAGGCTGTAGTTTGCGTAGGTGTTATTTAATTTTTTATTTTTTGCATCAAATGTTGAAAAAATGAAAAATTATTTATAATAATCCTTAGGTTTTTTATTCCTAAGCAATGGAAATTGTTCGTACATCTTTAAAAAATTACTTTTACTCTTACTATTCTACTTCATTGTTTAAAAATTAAAAGAATTTAACAGAGACTTAAACTTATAATTTTTATGAACAAAACTTATTATTGTTAATCATGCAACGTGTGATAATGACACGTCATGTGCACAAGCGAACAGCAAACTATAGTCAGGGCTTAATCGAATAGGTACATGTTCAATCGCACGCGACTTTGTTGGCTAATGAGCAGCAAGTAAATTCGCCCAACGTAATCGGGGATTTTTTATAATTATAAAATTTACGAGATGTTTTGTCGTGAATTATTGTTGTTTTTTTATTTTTAAATTTTTTTCTTAACATTATTTACGTTACTATTGTATTGATTCGAACATTAGATTTAACATGATCGTTGTTTTTTCAATACATGATACGGGTTTTCGCTGTTTTTAGTTATTGAAAAAACAAAAAGATGTCAAAATTATATTTTAGTGTATTCATTTACGTGGAATACTAATAAATAGTATTGATAAGTCGTATGCTGTATATAATTATAAAATGTACATAATATTATTATTATTATTACATAAACAGACAAATGGTTTACAAGCCATTGTTTACTTAGATTCGAGCGTGTAAAATATTTATAAAATATCTTTATTTACCATCGCGAACCCGTTGAATTTTAAATTATTCAAATTATATACTGTGGTCATCATAATTATAATAGAGGTGAAATTTTTTTATTTTTATTCCGTTTCGGTCACGAACGCTATACATTTGTAACGGAGGAGGAACTTATGATGCGACATTCGGTATGAAATTGTATTATAAAATCGGTCATATACCTGCTAGTGTTTGGTTGCGTTAATACAATGTACTCGTATATCGTGATGAATAAGCTTTTCATTATAAAATACACAGCGTTTAAATGACAGTTTTTAAATGTAAGCTCATCGTGGTCAAGTGAGTTATGAAAATTTTCTTAGTCAAGTACATTTATTGTACATTTATTGTACCAATGTAATATAAATCCATTTCATATTTTCTGTTTCAAAAATCTGATAATATTCTTATATTTATTCCTTTTACTTTTTTAGAATGCCAGAAATCTATGGAATATTATTGGATTTATTAATTAGTATATATACATAATTGAAATCGATAGAACATTACTTGTTACAAACGTAACTGAGATGAACAAGCTCGTATGTCCTTCGTGTACTTTTTTCAGTATAAATATTATGTAAACCAACGCATGAAAATAGGACAACAATCGATTGGAAACTAATACGAACTATTTGTGAAAAATACGAGTTTAGAAAAATTTGTTCATTATTATTGTGTAAATAGAGTTGAAAAATACATTATTATAATAAATAATTGAATTACTCAAATTCACACCGAATAGTTATAGCAAGGATAAAAATGATTTCTACAACTGCAAGTGTTGTACATCGTTTAGACTTTATTTAAGGTTTTTAGTGTTTAAATTAGTGAGTTATTGTTATGTTTTTTTTTTTTTTAGTGTTTAAACTCTGAAATAATATGTTAATTGATTACCAATTTCTAATATAATCGAATAAAAAAATTACGAACAAGCTATGATGAAGAAAATATGATCGAGTTGTGTCATGGTCATATATTAACTATTGTCCAGTTAATAGTTAATTTAATATTTTATAGTTAACAACGAAGTTAAATTTAGTATGTTAGTAATGTAATGTAATATTTATTTACTAGTAACTAATTATGGTTGATATTAGTGTTTTATTAAAAGCATATTACAAACGCTTAATTAAAGCGTTATGATGAAATAAGTTAAATTTAATAAATGATCAATCATAATATAATTATAAAATAGATGCACACCTAGAGTATTAGAGGAATTATTATTTAAAATTTTCAAGTTCATACATTTAGTAGTTTTTGAAATGTAATGAATATTAAGAGATTGGTATTTATTTCAACAATTAATACTGTTTACACCATAGTAAACGGTAGTTTTGGATTTAGATGTATTAAGACCATCATGAAATGCCCATGGTTTTTTTTTATTTTTTATTTTTAGATTCTGAACGGAGAGATGGAATCTATTGGTTTTACAATGATGTGTGTGTTTTTAGATTCTGAACGGAGTGATGGAATCTATTGGTTTTACAATGATGTGTGTTTTTTTTTTTATTTTTATTTTTTTTTTTTGTGTCTGACGACACCTTTTTTGGCAGTAAAAATGCTTCGATTTGCTTATGTAGTAACTTTTCTGAAAGGAAAGTGAATATAAATGGTACTTTGGCAAGTCTAAAATCCAACTTTTCAATACTTTTTAAAAATATCGAAAAAAACGATAAAAAAATTACGAAAAAACAGGAAATTTTACGCAAAATCACGTTTTTACAAATTACATTTTTTTAAAATGCTCTAACTCAAAAATCAAAAATCGCAACAACTTGAAATTTTCATCAAGTTTTTATATTGAAGTTTTCTATACATGGTTCAGTTTTCAAAGTATTTTGACATATTTTGACTTATTTATAGACAATTTAAATTTTCGATTTTTGTAAAATTTTTGTTTTTAAACATCTATAAAATTTAATTTGCAGACCGAAAACTTTTGAAAATTTAATACAAGGTTAATAATAAGTTAAACTTATCGTAACTAAAAAATATCGGTGATCGGTTTACTCAAATTTTTTTTACAAGCCCTTAAAGCTCAAAGTTGTATAAAATGTGTAAAAATCACGATAATTTGCAAGTTATTTTGTAGATAAAAATTCATAAAATTTTTTCTGTTCATACTTAAGGTTCAAAATTATAACACTAGGTTATCTATAAGCTACTCTTCAAAAATCTTTAAAAAAATTTCTACCGGACTAAGAGGAAAAAATTTTATGACTGTTTGAAATTTAAATATTTACGAAATTGCATAAAATAGCGATTTATTCTCAAACGATTTTAAATATTTGTTATAATTCAAAAAGTATTAGTCGCAGAATTTTGAAATTTCTACCAGCTGTTAAAATTGGTTTTTCCTTTATGTCATATTTTTTTTAAAATATAATATTGATTTTTAAGCCACTTATAGGCATTTAAAATATTCGATTTTTTTACATTTTATTTTTATAATTGGTGATATAAGGAAGTATAAGGAATTAAGGATGAGTATTGAAAGTACATTCCGTCATCGTGTTTCACAGGACCTATATCGTGTTACGTACGAAACGATATCCGGTGAATTCATCCCCAGTGAATTGATCACGAATAAAATAAGTTGCTCAGTTAATTGATCATCAAATAATTTTTTTTAGTCGACTAATTAATTTACTATTAATGACTATTAATCACAACTAATTTCCGATTAGCGTTTATGCCGTAAAGTGTCTATAAATGTATTGAACCGATGAACTCATTGGTTGATTCGTAAATAATTTATCGGAATCCGAGTTTTATACGTTATTGAAATTGGCCTACATAAGTATTGTAATTATTTTTTAAGTAAGTATTTGCAAGTGAATTTTAGAACTTGCAAGTTCAAACATTCTTTACGAAACCAAAAAATTAAAAAATAGACTAATTTCATGTAGCATATCCGTTTTGACCTAGTATGTTTCTCCCAGACAGAAAGAATTTTGAATTGATTTACTTATTTTTAGAACTGACTACTCAGTAATATTTGCATCAATTGTACGAATTATAATAAAAAAGAAAAAAAAAATTACGCACGTGTATGCATGATGAGATTAGAAAGTTGTGTAATGTTTTATTTTCCGTGAGAATCACGAATATATGATAACACTCAATGACTAATGGTTAATTGTATCAAATTAAAACGATAAATAAACAAACGTATCTTGCGTTCTGTGGTGTTGTCAGTTCTTATAGCAATTTATCGTTGTATACTACACATCATAAAGGGTGCGTGCAGTGAGTGAAAATGTTTCTTACATTTTATCATGTTAAGAGAATAAAAATGAAAAGACGCTTATCCGTGAAAGATAGAAAATGCTCCTGTACAACAATAAATACACCCACGTGTATGTTCCCACGCAGATATGGAACGCTACAGATGCGGTGTATACATATATAGTTACTACACGAGCAAAATATAAGAAGTAAATTCATATATTTTAAATGAAATGCATACTTATTCTGTACACCGTATGACTATGACCTAGTTAGACTGATAGCAATTGCAAGTTGCATAAACAATACATCACTCAAGAAATCGTAGTGATTGTATTGTAACACTCACAATAAAATTAATTGAGGAAATTATTATAAAGAATTTGTTTCAGTATTGTAATTTTTGTATAGAAAATATTTTTTGTTTAGGAACTAATTTAGGTATTAAAATATAAATTGTCTAAACCTTAAGGATAGCAATAGGTATATTCACACATGTCTATAGTTGTATATTTTTACCGAGGAATGTATTTTAGTTATTGGAACTCAAGCATATATATGTACTTTTTTATGTTTCATGTAAGAACATATGTCACCTGTTCTTGTAAAATTGTCTGCAAATAATATAAATTGATTCGTCCTTTATCCCCTGTTGATATATAGCTTGACGTGTAATTTTCCTGTAAATTATCAACTGCGACTGTTGATATGGTTGTCGTGTATTCTATTTACTAAGGAGCTTCGACAAAAAGGCATAAGCGCCACTAAGGGTATGAGGATCTTAAGTACCCCTAAGTTCAAATTTAGCACTCCTGGTTTTCTTTAGGTCATCCTATAATAACTACAGTAAAATATCATCAATTTTATTTCCTGAAATTTTAGAACCTCAAATCTAATTGCTTCTATGGAACAGGGCTTAATGAATCCAATTTTTTTGGTGTGTCGTATGGTTGGAGTACAGTAAGGTTAACTTATGTGTTAGCATTTATGTTTTGGAAATGTTGTTTGAGAGAAGGGGGGAGTTTCTTCAATCAGAACTATGGTGTCTAATAGCGATGGATTGACACATTTTAAATTGGGAGTGCAGTTAAAATTAAATTTGACCACCTACCTAAATTTTAAACTCTATGACTGTTACGATTGGTCGAAAAATGGCAATGGCAATTCTTATTACATAAAAAGAACCGGATGGGCCTCGCTCTGCTGTACAGTTAGGGGTGGAGTGAACCTCGTTTATAGGATAGGTCATTATTACAATGGATTTGTTATATTTGAAAGGAATGATAGATATCATTGTATACGAATAACGATTCTGAACGGAGTTCATATGTTTGTCTAGGATATAATACATGGTTATTTATAAACATTGTAAAAAGTATATTTTATTTTGAAACGATAAATATATTTTTCAATTAGGATGGGTTGGCAGTTGCATACAGCAACATAGTTTGTCAGTCTAGAATATTATACATTATATTATATTTTACATGTAATTTTATGTCAATATTCGCTGTTCAAACGCTTATAAAAAAAAAATGTGCATATGGATTTTAATAATTTTTGAATGAAAATAAGAAATTCTTCTATGGAATCTTCTATTAAATTTTCAAGTATTTTGTAGGAGCCAAATTTTTTTTATCACCGATTATAAAAATAAAATGTAAAAAAATCGAATATTTTAAATGCCTATAAGTGGCTTAAAAATCAATATTATATTTTGAAAAAAATATGACATAAAGGAAATACCAATCTTAACAGTTGGTAGAAATTTCAAAAATCT
This sequence comes from Sipha maydis, assembly GCA_034509805.1. Classification (NCBI taxonomy): domain Eukaryota; kingdom Metazoa; phylum Arthropoda; class Insecta; order Hemiptera; family Aphididae; genus Sipha; species Sipha maydis. The sequence goes on from JASXSY010001415.1 coordinate 40,337, forward strand.
GCGACTTATACTTTTTGAATTATAACAAATATTAAAAATCGTTTGAGAATAAATCGCTGTCTTATGCAATTTCGTAAATATTTAAATTTCAAACAGTCATAAAATTTTTTCCTCTATGTCCGGTAAAAATTTTTTTAAAGATTTTTGAAGAGTAGCTTATAGATAACTTAGTGTTAAAATTTTGAACCTTAAGTATGAACAGAAAAAATTTTATGAATTTTTATCTACAAAATAACTTGCAAATTTTCGCAATTTTTACATATTTCGTATAAATTGGAACTTTGAGCACTTATAAAAAAGAATTGTGACTTACGATTTTAGATTTATTTTATCAGTTATGGAACAACTTATAAAAAACCTTGTATTAAATTTTCAAGATTTTCTGGCCGGCCAAAAAAATTTAATCGTTATTTAAAAAAAAAAAAATTAAAAAAATTGAAAATTTCAATTGTCTATAAATAGCTTAATAAAAGTCAAAATACTTTGCAAATTTAACGGTGTATAGAGAACACTAATCTAAACATTTAGTGAAAATTTCAAGTATTTACATTGATTAGTATTTGAGTTATAGCAAATTAAAAAATTTGATTTTGTCGAAAACTGGTTTTGCGTAAAAACTCCCGTTTTTCCCTTATTTTTTTAGGGTTTTTCCCGTCGCATTTAAAAAATAATGAGAATTTTTTACTTTTGACCTCCCAAAGTACCAACTAGATTCACTTTCCTTTCAGAAAAGTTGCTACATAAGCAAATCGAAGCATTTTTACTGCCAAAAAAGGTGTCGTCAGACACAAAAAAAAAAAAATACACATCATTGTAAAACCAATAGATTCCATCACTCCGTTCAGAATCTAAAAATGAAATCTACGAATAGTTTATAACTGTTCAGTATAATGTACGAGTATATAGCTAAATTTTAAAAAGATTTTTTACAATCAATGCAAGGTCATAATACAAGTCTATAATATATTATAAGTCTATAATACAATTTGTAAACAAACGTTTAATATTTAATAATAAACAAATACATAAATAAAATAATCAAATTTAATTAATTAACTAAAATATAAAAAAAAGGAATATTAATTACCTGACTTTAACTGATCATTATTTTGTCCAATAGAAGCAATAATTTGATTGATATTTTCAGTATGAACATTGGATACACACGATTTCCGTACCAAAACAGGTAGACGAACCAGTTTAAACGAATTGCGTCCTGGACGCAATTTGTGTTACCTTTTCATCTATGGTTTATTATTGTAAGGGATTCCTAAAGTGATATAGTAACAACAAAGATATGCATTCAGCATTTACTCGTAAAAAAGCTCTGCAGTTTTTATTTGTACACCTCCATCCAATATCTCCATTTGAATAATTTTTGTGACAACCAATTTTAAAATCATTAACAACTTTTAATGTTTCACCTTTTTCACTTAACATTGTTGACATAATCAGTTCATTTTCCATTCTAATAAAAAGTTTCAACTAATAATATTATCAATAATTAAATTTAATATTGAATACAGTGCATATGATCGCAGACCACTCCGAAATAATGTAGGAATTGAATTCTGGTGTTATTAATTTTATTTGTTATATCTGATTTGATCTAATCACTGCAGTGGTGTTAACATTATACATTATGCTGTATAGTGTGCCTATACTATATTATTTTATAATACATAGTTACATATCGATTGGGAAAATGAGAAGTTCGTATAGTCTCTAATATTTTTATCAAAAATATCTATAAGGCTGGAGCTATATACGGCGTGTTCCGTCGCATTGTCAGTCGAACTAAAAATGCATTGGTTTATTTTTAATAAACGCCGCGGAATACGCAACGTTTGAAATGCGGTGAATACGCCATGTTTAGCTCCGGCCTAAAAGTACAAACCACTAAAACCAAGTTCTCATTATTATGTTAATGATAAATATTTAATTATTATTGTTGTTATTTTTTTTTTACAATTTAAAAATATCAATATCAAAAATAAATTTGAAAACCATTGGAAAGCTCAAAAAAAAAATTTTAACTTAAAAGGTAACACGAATTGCGTCCGGGACGCAATTCGTTCAAAAAGGTTCGTCTACCTGTTTTGGTACGCAATTCGTGTGCACCGATTAACATTATTATTTTCACATGATAAATCAAATATATTAATTACAAAATATGAAATTTATATAAGTATAAATATAATAAATGAACAAAATTAGCATAGTAAATTTAAAATTTTAATTTTAATTTGTAATATGAAATACATATAGGTACATCATCTATATATATATATATATATATATATATATTATTTTAAAAATTAATACTTTATATATTGTTACATATTAGTTGATAATAACTATTTGCTGAAATATGTAACAAGGTTTTTAAATGTATATAATTTGATTATACTTTATAATATATTATGTGTGAATGAAAGCATACTATTTTAAATATTAACTCATCAAGTTGATTTTCTAAAGTCTCTCTCTATGGTTTTAATCCGTGGATTGGTTTGCAGCCATCTCTTCCCTCTTATCTTGAAAAGAAGACATGGCTGTTACTTGAGATATTAATACGGTGGTTTCCCGTTGCCTTCCGTATCGCAGTGCAGCCATCAGTCGTACAGTTTCACGTAGGCTGCTGTCTGGCGTGAGATGATGAACCTACACCCAATATTGTAATAGCTGCTGCCCTACTAAGCCCCTTTTAATCGCCTTTTACTAGATGTGGTTAGATGTTGAGCCCTTCTAATTTGTGATTTCTTGTGTATGGTTCTTGTATAGGTCTCTTTCTCTCTATGGATTCAATCCGTAGATTGGTTTGCAGCCATCTTCCAGTTTTTTCTCTTATCCGCTTTCCTTTTCATTTCCACATATGAGTCACATCCTTGGTCTTTTATTCTCTGTTGAATGAATTCAAATCTTGGTCTTCTATTGCGGTTCTTTCTTTCTACTGATTATCTTCTATTATCTGTTTCAACAGCCCTTCGTGTTTTATGATATGGCCTATCCATTCGTTCCGTCTTCTGATTATGTTATTCCATAGTTACTTTCCATCTGATATTCTTTCCAATACTTCCAATACTTCCAATACTTTTGCTTCTCTCGATTTCCTAATGACTAGATTCCTTAGTACTCTATATTTTTCCAGTTCATTTATACTGTACGAATTCTTGTATTTCCTTCTTTCCTCTATCATGTTGATTATTTCTATTGTAATCCATTCCTTTTTCGCTGCATTGCTGCTATTTCCCAGAGTTTTCGTTGTGACCTTTGTAATTGTATCTTTTAAGTTCTGCTATCATTCTTTAATATTTTGGGATTCTTTAATAATTACATTATTAGTGTCTTAACTATATTTTTTGTTTATTTTTTCGTATTTAAGATTTTTAGTATTCCATTGCACTATTTTCTTCTTTTTATCTATAATGCTTTTAAATTTAAGTTCACATTTCATCATTACTAGATTGTGGTCGCTATCTATATCCGCTCCTGGGTAACTTCTACTCTCCTTCACTTGTTTTTAAATCTATTCTTTACCATAATGTAATCTATTTGGTATCTATTTATGTCTCCTGGCATTTTCCACGTGTACCTTCTTCTTCTATGGTGATTGAAGCAAGTATTTGTGATAATTAAGTTATGTTTTGCACAAAACTCTAATAGGCGTTCTCCTCTTTCATTTCACCTAACCCAACAAAAAAGGCACCTGTTACATTATTTTCTTATTTTTATTATTTTATTTTATTATTTTCTTATTTACTTTCTAAAGTAAAGAATGATTAATTACCTGACTCTTACTGATCAGTATTTTGTTTAATTGAAGCATTAATTTTATAGTAGACTATCAATTATTTATATTTAGACGAAAATTTGGATTTTATTAAAAAATTAATAATATAAAATCTTTAACTTTACATCCTACAATAATTTGGTACATAATTAATTTAATTAAAAAATGTTATTAACATTATATCAAAAAAAGAGTAAACATCCAAAACTATATAACACTAGGTGTTATAATAGTTACCGTAATAGTTTTTTATCGTTTAGTTATAAAAAAATGTTATACATTTTCTTAAATTTGATTTAAATATTAATATTTAATGGCTGTCTGAATAATATAATTTAAAATGTTGTGAATAAAATGTATCATAAATGTGTGGAGTTGTATTTGGGGAGGGGGTATCTACAAAACTTGTGGGCTCCATCTTAAAAAAATATGTAGGTATATTTAATAAATTATAATTTATAACTAATTAAACAAGTATAACTTTAATTTTTATTTAACATTATGGTATGTTTTTATGGTTGTGTTTTCCTTGAATATTGTATATTATTCTTAGGTAGTGTAAACTATTTACAATTTTTATTTTTGTACTGAATTATAGATACTATAAAATCATAAAAAGTGTTTTCACCATAATTTAGAACATTTTGTTTTATTTTTTTTATTGCTAAGTATAATTTATTTTCTACCAACGAAATTAATATAACTATTTAATATGATAATATTCAATGCATCCAAATACTCGTCAAGGATTACAGAATAATTTTTGAATTTCATATCAATGCATAAATGCATATGCTGATTATGCCGTCAAAAATTAAAATTGTTATTTTTATTTTTACTGCATATTCATTGATAGATAAAAAAATATGGTATGAACAATTGTAAATTAATGTAATGTTATTTTGCATGTGATATTTTTGAATATAACTGTTATAATTAATATTTATTTTTGTAAATGTTCGGTTGATTCAACATATACGTTCAAGTATGAGTGGAAATAGTTTTGTCGAAGTATACTTTTTACTGATCTGTGGGAAAATTACAAAATGCAACAAAATATGAACGACTTACGAAATATATATGTATATAATCATTTGTATACATTTTAATTACTATTTAAACTGCAATTTGCGGGTACAATTAATTGTACATGTGGTCCTGTGGATGAATAATTTCACTCGAAAATCCAGTAGAAAATGTGTGTTTAAAGTATTAAAATTAAATGTACGTTCAAAAAATAATGTTATTTTTATAAATAATTCATTTCAATTTAAAAACGCAAATGGGTATAAATCGGCGAGAATCAATAATATTCTAAATATTCAAAAACCTGCCATAAGTATTTGTAAATAATGAAAAGTTTGCAGTATTTTAAATTGTATGACATTATTATTACATACTTAGGAATTTCACTGTGTTGTCGATTTGATTGTGAAAATCACAATTATTTATAAACAGGTACCATGACTATTGTTCAGTTACGCAAATAGAAACCTTACCAAAGGGTCTTCCGGATGAAGACAAAAAATAGATAGTACAAGTAAGTAACACAATAGTTGATTTACATAAAATATTTTCGAAAAATATATGAATGCTCAATGTTCTTATGTAAAAAATTATAATTGAAAAAAAGTATATAGAACCCCGTTACATTCTTTGCTTTTTATTAAAATATAGGTCGTATCTTATTTAAATTCAGTACGGAGGTTCAAATAATGATAACACTCTCTAAATTCCCCGGCAAAATGTATGCGCATAATAGGAGTTATAACCTCTTAGTAGTGGACACTCCTAATAGTGGACGTGGACACAATAAACTGGTACCAAATTAAAAATTACCTCTCATAAATGGACACAATAAATGTACATATCGAAAACGTACATATTAAAAACACTATATTTATCTGTTATATATTCGTTCATATTTTATCTTATCTTAATGGTTTCCCTATTCGAAAAATTACAATTTGAACTGTATGTTGTGGGTGTTTTATTAACAAAAAGAATAAAAAAGAAAGAACAAAGTTTTTCGAAATGATAATGAATTAGTTTATTACTTTGAATTTGAAACACACTGTTTAAAAACGTACAATAAAATAAAACCAAAAGAAGACAACGGACGGTTGCGCGACGATGGGAAAGAGGGGAGCCGAGGTGTGATTGTGGAAGCCGATACAATGCCGAATAAGTCCAACTATTGCACCATTGGTCGCCACATAAACCTTTCGACTGGTTCGGGTTATCCGTATACGTGCACTGCGTGAGTCAGCCCAGGGTGGGTCTCACTACAGTGCAAGTAAGGGACTGGTCTCTGAATTTTTTTAATTTTACTTTATCATTAAACATTTTTATAAGCATTTTTATACTACATACATATATTTTTAATACATACATATATATACATATACATACATATTTATATTATAATATATATAATAAATAATAAATTAATATTCCAATGTATATGTTCATATGTATACAGTGTACATATAGCCCATTTCCTATAGTGTCTCCCTATAGTGGACATTTAGTAATTTTTTGAAAATGTCCACTAAGTAAAGGTTTTCTCAATAGTGGACAACTCTCTATAGTGGACAATTTTTAATTCCCCGTGGCTGTCCACTATATAGAGGTTTCACTGTATACTAATTCTTATCTAGATACAGATAAAGATAGTTATACTAAATTTCATCTAGATAAAGATAAAAATAAGTACATATTTATCTAGATAAATATGAGATAATTTCATGTTTGATTTTGAAAATATTCAGGATACTACAGCCTACAGATATTAGGTAAAAAATTCATAATTAAAAACATTTTAAAATAAATATCATTTTTTAAACTCATTTCAAACATTAACAAACATAAAATATAAAATAATTTTTTTTGAAATAAACTTCATAAGAAGATGACAAATCATTCTCTAACTTAATAATAAAAAAATCTTAGATTTGAAAAATAAAATATAAATAATTTTTATCTAGATAACTTACCTAGATACATTTATCTAGATATTTCCCTACACTGTATTTTATAAAATCTTAAATACTCTCGTAAATAAATAGAACCGGTGGACTTAAACAACCGTGTTTTATTAAATAAAAGTTCAATAACAGCTTTACGTTTTATTTATTCTTTATGTGCAAATCTGTGTATTGTGTAACTCAAAACTTCATCGGTCTACTGCAAATATATGGGTAATTTAATAGTATTCAAAGAAAATTGTAATGGAAAATAAGTGTATATACTAAAATGGTCAAGAATCCGTTAAGTACGAGTTTTGCTAGTATTTCTTGCAGATTTTATATTTTTCTATGATTTTCTAAATCCTACTGAACAATTAATTATTTAAGATATCACCTGTATCTTTGAGTTCAATTTTTAATCCTACTTGAGTAAATGGAACATGCAACATTTTTGACAACTTCAAACAATATTTTCTGAAAAAAAAAGATTCACATGGAATAAAGAACATCCTTGTATAAGTAACATTTACATGGAAGGACTGCAGTATCTTTTCAATAAATTATTGAGATAGTGTTTTATTTATAAAATGACATTGTGCGGGATATAAAATGTTATATTTTCCCTTCACAGAACCAAAATCAGTTTTAATTTCTATATTAGTTTTACGTTGTAATATTAGTACAGTGTGAAAACATACATTTCATTCGAAAACATTTTAAGCGTATACAATATTTATATATACGAAATGTATACAGAAATGTAAAAAAATTGAAAATTGACCTACAATGAATATTGAGTTGTAGACCTCCGTTAAAATTTTTATCCTTCACTTTTATATGTCCGTGAGATCGCAGTATTGCTAGATGAATATCCGTCTGTTAACTCGTACAAATAACATAATTTTCCCTCGGCACGAACGGCTTACGGTTATATACTATTATCATCACAGTATCGTGTGGAGTCTATAAAATTCCGTTTTATCGGCTAAGTTTCTGTTATTATATAAATAAATAATAAAAAAAAAAAACAACGAAGTTCTAGACTCTAGACAGCGTTAATTCCCAGCCAAGTGTCATCAATGAGTGACTTCTTAATTCAACATACTTATGTTAATATTGTAATATCCTTTATACTTATTATGCTACATTGTATAGATTGTGTATTTAAAATTGTAAAAAAAAAAAGTTTGTGTTACAGGTGCATATTATACATATAAAATAGTATGTATTTTTGCGGTTATGTGCACTGTAGGCGTTGACCTTTGCGGGTTACCGTTTGTCACGTACCAATACGGTTAACGGCATCGGAGCTAGCGGCCACTGTCGTAAGCCGTTCGCTATTTGTATAACACATGATAATTGCATTGCGTCCGATCGCGTTGTACACCTATAGGCTATGCTACTTTAATACAGTGGTTACAAACCTAATTTAGCTTGCATTAGAAGCAAAATGTTTTTTTATACCTCCCCCCGCCCCTCCCAACAACAAATTATCAAGATCATTGGGATAGTTGTACAATGGTAAAACAAAGCCAATTTTTTTGCGTTTAGTACAATAGAAATGCGTCAAATCTAAGAATATTCTGAAAAAGATAATAAGATACTAAGATCGTTTAAAAAAAAAAAAAATAAAACAATAAGAATATGATAAAGATAATAAGTTTGAAAACTTACAGATAAACGCGTGTCGTCGACCTATATGATAAGTATTTATATTCTATTACTTCGCGTTTATTTTTTGGATAAATGGATAAAACTATATTGTTCGAAAACACTAACAGATAAGTCATAACGTAAAGCTCAGCATAATATATACCTACTTAAGTTTTTATTTTTCTTCAGTTTTAGGTTTAATGCAATGCTTGACTTGAAGGGGGATGCAAGAGAACGGAATACCTTAGTTTATTTCCATAAAATTTAGCATCCCCCTACTATTATTCCGTTATAATTAAAACGCTTAAGAAATTTTGTGGACGTAATTTTTTTAAAGTAAATAGAGTCCCCCTTTATTTAATTTTGCCAAGTCGAACACTGTTAATGTAAATATAATGTATGTACAATTTTCGTTGTAAATATATATATATATATAACCATCCTACCGTATATGACTTTTTTACTGCTGACATACCGCCCCTCAAAACTTCTCCATCGTCCATGTTAAGAATCACTGTTATAATATATTGTATTACAACCATACGCAGTTCTCCGCGGCGCGTCTGTAAAAAGGACGCTATTGTGTCATGATCGTGCACTGCTTACATTTATCGCGTGGATCCCAGCACGGGGGTAGTCCGTTATTTGTTTTCCATTCGAGGGAATATTGCGCAAGACCCGTACGCGGGTTTTATTAGTGTCGTGATACACGGAAGACGGACCGTGAGGAAAGCGATACCTACTGTAATTTATTATTCAACGCGTTTTACTATGCACTGAACTGGCACGTACGGATTATTACATTATTAAACCTATTCCGTAGCCATAACCTTTCAACTGTATTACGGGATTGTAGGATTAGAATTATACTTATGCACGGGTATTATCGACGTGCAACCGATCCTTTTTAATTTTAAACCGTTACAATGCATATCCAGTGGTGTCGAACGAAATTAAAACTGCCAGTTCAATTAGTTATAATGACCCTTTCCAATTTACCACTCTTTCAAATACCCAAAAAAATTTTTTTTAAGCTTTTATAAGTAAATATACCATCTTCAATAGAAAACATTTGACAAGCAATACTCATATACGTTAGCGCCGCCATTTCCGCCCTAATGTTGTGTCGTTATCATTTTCGGGCGATGCATAGCGGTGCGTTGCGTTGCTGCAGCCTCTGTCGAGGATGGCAGTTTGCCTCCGTATGCGATCGTCCAGCAGCATGATTGCGTTTTTATTATTGTCCGAAGATGACCGTTATTCCTCGATTTCTTAAACTTTTCGGTTATGTTTTCGTTTTAGTGTGTAGTCATGTTCTCAGTGCTACAAAGTTTCGCAAGTTTCTCTAGTTTTTTGATTTAATGTGATGGCACTGAAGAACTTTTTCGGCAATATGGTGTCTAGTGGCCGTAGCTTTCGTGGTAAATGTCTCCTCGGAACCATCTCTTTTTTTTTTGTTTGTATTTGGCGTGTTGGGCTTATCAGATTTGCTGTTTATTGGTCTACAGCCATTTTCGTTAAACCACGTTTTTTGTTTCGTATCCTTGTCGGTTGTTTGGTAAGTGTCGATCTGCACAAATAGTACTGCCTTTAATTCAGTCACAATGTTTCAGGGTGGTCACTTTTCAAAAGTTATTGTGAACCAACGTGGTTTTCATTCGTTTTGTCGTTGTCCGGAGCTGTAGACCTTCCATTTTCGTCGGTGACTGTGCTTGGGTGGTCGCACGTACGCGAGAGCTGTGACTTTATATTTTGTTCATACTGCTTGTTGTATTAGCACACTCCTCGGTAAGGTCACGTGGGATGCAATCCGCCATTCAACATGGTCACATGTGAGTATTGTTCGAACATATTCGTTCATTTGTGTAAAGGCCGACGGGCCTAGCCGTCGTAGGCAAATAATTATTATTATATATATTAAATTGTTATTATTTCACTGCGGTGTGCAGTCTCATAGGCAAATTATATATTATATTAGTTTATTATTATTATATTGTATCTGATCACATATTATTGTATTTTTTTTCTGTGCCCAATTGGCAACAATTATTATTACTTTTTTGTTTAATTATACAGTCCACTACCAATCTATATTTTATTTATTTTTTACATTTAAATGCATCTACCATTTTACATTATTTATTCATTCGCCAAAGGTACCACTACCCATTGTGGGCAGTAGCTGATTAACGAATAATATATAAAATAATTAGATTTTATTAATGATCATTTTTTTATTTAATTTTTTTTTAATGTTCTAATTTTTTAGACAGTGTAATCGATCCATCTGTTTGGCGTCACTGTGTATATCTATTCATTATATACATTAAAACGTAAGAAGATACAGGAAAATAGTAATTTTTAGTGGTTCCTATACATGTGACGATTGGATTTCTCGGTGGGTTTGAAAACTTCAAACTCTCATTTCTGATAATTAATGATTATGAATCAATGCGACTGCCTAGTAAAACCTGCTTTTCTAAGTATAATCTGTTGAAATTTTCATGTTAAATATTCTTTCTTTTTTATGCTATAGTGCGTATATACATAGAATTTTCAACAAATTGTTGTGTGTTTTATCTCTGGTATACATCTTCTGTTAGAATCCATTAGATTTTTTATTTAATTTTTTTTTTTGTCTATTCGTACATTCAAATGGTTTTAAGGAGACTAGTTGGGCCGCAATCACAGCGATATTGTACTGCAACCTACATTAATTACTTGATATTTATATTTTTGACTACAATTATTATTTCTCAAGTTTCGTGTTTGTATATTGCCACAAGTCCTCTAGATTATTTCAGAAATTTTATTTTAAAGAAGGAGACATTTCAAAATTTTAGAATTTTAATGGGTATCAAATTCAATTAAAGTTAAACTTGACTTCATCCGTTTGTTAAAAATCAAATTTTATTATTATGATTACATGTTAATTGTCAAAAAATACTGATTTACAATTATATTTATAAACATCAATAAAAACTCAAACACCAACTTTCTGGGAACGTGGGCGTGAGTCGTAGCTTGATATGAAACTTATTTATACATAACCGCATTCGGATGGCGGTGGTCTCTGGGTCAAAATTGATTCAAACTCTTGGAAGGCTAAATTATCAGGAGCCCACGCTCAAAGATGACTATAGCCAAACAAATAAATTAAAACTTATCAAACCGAAAATCCTTGAACTGTAACAATTTTAACAACAAACCTATGGCTGTATAAACAATAAATTAAAACAATATCATACCACAATAATATCAGGAATACTTTGTTAAACGGAACATAATGATTTACGAAGAAAAAAGTTAGTTTCATAAATCTTATACTTGTGATACACTGTATATTTAATTTCTCAATATTTTTTCATAGATATGTACATGTTTGTGTGTATTAGTAGTAATACTATTTGAGGTAGCCTTACGAAAACGTTTAGTAAAATGAAAACAAAAAACAATTATTTGCAATTAACTACAAAAGAAAAATGGCTTAATAATTTTTAATATAATCAATTGAAAAGCAAACATCCAAAATCTATCGACTATGGAATATACGATAAACGGTCATATTATAAATTAGAATTCATGTACAAAAAAACTCTTTAGCATAACATAGATTTGATGGTTGTGAATCACGATTAAACAAACTGTGTGGAAATTCGAAATCAAATAGGTTTTATTCTAATTTTATTTAATAAAAAATGATTAAGGAGGGGTATTGCTCACCTCCGGACACATTCCTGAAATAAATAATGCTTATACATGTTGTATGGGTCTGCACTAACCATAGTTTACATTATGTATAACCGATGAAACGGTGTCGCGAGTGTGGAAATCACGAAAACAAAATTATCATGGTATGCGATTTTATAAATCCAATAGCTTCTAAAACACATCATATTAAAACGTTTAAATCATGGTAATAGGTATTTCACGTGTACCCCGGTTCACTATTAAATTTAATATTTATGCACCAAACAGACGTTTTTAAAGTTCCATGTACTTATATAATGATAATGTCAAAATACATAAAAGATTGACCGTACGGTTAAAATATAGTGACGCCGTAGTACGAAAAAGGTTTGAGTATTGCCAATAATATCTGATCTAACTACCTATCAGTATCCTTATAGTTGAAATACTCGAATGAACATTAAAGAATTATGTTAATGTGATTATACCGTATGATGTCTTCAACATGTCTTAATCATGGTTAATTTACGTAAGCCTCTGTTGATGTCCGCCCACCAAAATAAAATAAATATTGTGGTAACATCTCGTGAATCTATGATGTATCCACAGTATTACATTATTTTGTTGTAATTTAAATATGATTTATACATATTAACTGTGGTATCAGTCTTCAGGTGAATACCAGGACAAACATCAAGGTTAGTAAAATCATCCATCAAAATCTAACAGTTTTTGTTTTACTTTTTTTATTTAAAATATTAGAGCAATAAAGTATTCAAAACAGTAATTCTACATTTATTTTGGCCTACTTCATACTTCAATTAAAAATTAAGTTTAGAAAAATGTATGAACTACGCGTTCATACATTTTTCTAAACTTAATTTTTCAACATGTTGAAATTTGTACAAAAAAATAATAATTTGAACCCGGTACTTAAATACACAAAAATATTATAACACAAAAAACAGTGATTTCAATATCTTGTGGGACTGCACACGCTCATTGGTGTATTACCCAGCTATATAATAAAACATATCCAAACACTTATTGTACGTATGATCCAGCGTAATAAACCTTTTGTTTAAAGTTTACATTTTCAAAACAATTAATATTTGCAATAAATGTTCTCACTACATTATACTTAAATATGTGATTTTTTGTTTAAAGTTTACATTTTCAAAAAAATTAATATTTGCAATAACTTTTCTCACCACATTATACTTAAATATGTGATTTAATTTCATACATCTAAAATACATATGCTTGATAATATACTGCTGCGAATCAGAATTTTTATTCCGGGCAACAGAAAACTTAAGATAAATCTAGACCATCATCCACCGAATATTAAATGACAAATTGAACAAAGTTTGAGTCATATAGAGTTGGTATATTTAACGAGCAAAGAAGTGCACGGGATCAGCTAGTATATATATTTATAATTTTTAAAAACAAATTTTGTTAATTATTAATTACAATAATATGGTTATGCGCTTAATAGTAAAGGCTCGACGTATATTTATTACGCGTACTGCATCGGGATTTGGTAATACGTTAATACATTTCGAGTTATACAATTGAAGATTTGTGGCAAATATACATTCTTGAGCCTCGTAATGAAAACGGTCAGAGGTCAAACGTTTGTTTATTTCAGCTTTCTCGTAAATTCTTGAACAACACGTGGCGGTGACTGCAGGTTTGTCGTAACGAAGTAACACGTATAATATTATATGTTTATGCATACTTTATGACATAAAGCCTACGTTTTTTTTTCTTCTTTAAATAGTGGATTTATTACTAGTCTATCGTAATTGTTGTATACATCGAATCGCGATTACGGTATGTTACAAAATAATAGTATATTATATTTAATGCGGAATCCATACGTAGCAGAATAGGTTTATATGTTTAGAAATAAAAAAAAAGAATCTGTACATACACACATACGCAAGTAAATTTATCTTACTAAATATAGTATAGTCGTATGGAGGTACGAATACAAAGTACTAAGTCCGTGTTTGAAATCAATTTTCGTTTCTGAATAGGTACTTACAAGTCAATTTTTAACATGTATAGTTGTATACGCACACACACACACACACACACACACACACATCACGATTTAGTGGGTGAATTTAAGTTCCCACACGAAATATAGCAGATAAAAATCACTTTTGGGTATGTTTTCGTAAGTTTTTACACAAAAATATACACCGGTATGTAAGTTCCTGCACGAAAAAAAATATAATTAATACAATTTTATTTCCCATTTTATTCAAACTCAGGTTTTACTTGTTTTAAGTTGTATTCTAATAATTTGTTGTTTATATAATTTTGTTTATTTTGCTTATATTTTGAGGTCTATTGGCTTCTGATATTTTTATTTTAATATATGCATTTGTTTCAAATATTTTTAAAACATTTATTATTTTGAATATACTAGGATATTGATGATATAAACTTGAGTTCAATTCGGAGTGAAAATTTTAACAAACATTTGTAGTGAGACATTTAAAAGAACTAATACTTACCCAAACACTAGAGGGAAAAGTACTATTTATCTCAATGTAATTTATCACTAAATAATCACAAAGTTTGTTTATTTTATTAATATCTGGGTTTTCAGTCACGAAGCATATACTTTTGTTTGTTTAGGAACTTTCGTACCGGTATATTTTTTTTCGTGTAGGAACTTACACATTTAAACGTTTACCTGTTATGCTTTGTGTGGGAACTTACTATGATTGGATTTTTTTTTAAATTATAATATTTTTTCTTGTAAGGCTATATGCACGATATTTTTTGACCATTTTTTAAGACCCTTATTTTTTTTTTTTATAGAATTGTTTACAACCTATTTTTTGTACACAATAGAACATATGATAAAATAAACGTAGACAGAAATTCAAAAATAAAATAACAAAAAATAAGGCTAATCATTATGTAATTATTTTATAGTGTTTATCATATTAATTAATTATTTTTTATTTTTTCGTAAGAGGTTGAAGTACTGTAATTTAATATTCGTTTCCAAAAAATTTAAAATTGCCATATTTCATCGGAATGATTTCTTCGAAAGGCATCTAGTAAACGTTATAAAATATCACTAATTATCAGTTTGTTACTAATGGATGTGATAGTAAAAATGTTAATAAGCTATAAAATGATTTATAGAAAATCTAAAAATTGTTACTATACTATATGTATATTTTATAACATGTACAGATGACTGATGTATGTATATATGTATATATGAGAAAGTGGTATCCAACCACGACGTGAGTCTCGAGCCACACGATCTCAAGATTAAGAATCTCGTGTTCTAGCAATGTACACGTGTAACTTTGAATATCAATTATATATGATACTCCTGTTCTCAATGGGTCGAGCTCCACGTAGATGGGCGCCACTTTGCTTTGTACATGCGCGTCAAACTGTTTATATTCAAAATAACATATTATAGAGTTTAGTATAGCATATAGTATAGACGATAGTAATTCGTAATAGTTCGATCATTTGTTTTTACACTGTTCCAATAACAGTTTTCACCAGCGCATATCGATGTGTCATTATTTATCAGGCGTTTAATCAACTGTTTTCTTTGCACGCTATACACGCGCGGTCGATTTTTCAATTAATCTTGAACAATAAAATGAAATTTTTTTTATACTATGGTGTACACGGTTTAAGGACAAACGTTTTTACCTCGTTCTCCTTGTACACTCAAAGCGAATAAACGATTCGTTTTCTTTTACGTATTTATATTTATTGAGACCCGTCGGAATAATAATAATTGTAACAAATCGCCGTGCGGCGGTGGAAAACGTGCGCGGACTAATTTCAAGTAAAAATAATATGTGCGCACATAAATCATAAACATCTGATGCCGTCTAGCTGAAATACGTATATGAAAAGTAACAGGCCATTATGTCAGTACTAATTACTTTGAAATACGCTATCAGACTGGTCTCTTTTAAAGCGTATACTCGTGATTCAAATTTAATAGTTACGATTATATATTCGTTTAACTGCATTGCATATAATATACCTCCGCCCCCTCGTAAAATTCAATTGAAAGTTACGTTAAATAGAATGTATGATATAATAATGGGTATTTATACGTGTTTAGTGAGGAGCTATTAAATTAGCTGTAAACAAGCTCATTATCATACATCTATCTTAAGTTGTATTTTGAATGCATATGCATGTATATACA
The DNA here is from genome assembly GCA_034509805.1 of Sipha maydis. Taxonomy (NCBI): domain Eukaryota; kingdom Metazoa; phylum Arthropoda; class Insecta; order Hemiptera; family Aphididae; genus Sipha; species Sipha maydis. The sequence continues at coordinate 56,658 of JASXSY010001415.1, forward strand.
AATAATTGTCAAAAGGCAAAACGTTATATTTCGCTTTTGTTCGCATATTTGCTAATTTGCAACTATAGCAATAAATAATGTCATTCAAAGACTGATGGTTTTGTATTTCATAGCAAGCAATAATGCTATAAATAGTAGGATTACAAAACTGTATTAAATTACTAAAAACATTTTTGATTTATTAATCTACGATTACAAATATTAGAGCTGCGGTATTTTTAGGTTGTATTTTATATACGTTTGAATATCTTCATTGTATATTTGATATTGCAAGAATACAATAAAATCTTGAACTTAAAATAGGATCTATTATATTTTTTAATGATCAAATTTAACCGTATTATAAATTTTCGATATTCAATAAAATTATTATTTTTGTATCATTAAAATCTGTATAGCTAAGTAATATAATAAAGTAGGATATTAGTAGTTTTCATCATTGATTATGTTTCACCATCGACTGTCTAGTCTATTAAAATTAATCTGGTGAGTAAGTGATTATTTACATAAGCGAAGGTGACACTTCATCATAATATCACCCATAATATGTGTTTTTCAATAAAATACGAATTCAAGTACATTATATTATATAATATACGCGTGGTTTATGTTCAATATGCAATAAATGTTTATGTATTTCAAAAGATAATTTGTAATTTAACTTACAGTTTTATTTTGACATATAATTACTATAAATAAAAATAATATGAATATATTATATCGTTTAGGAATTATCAATTTTATGACAAAACTTATTATGGATTTCAGTTATTAGTTAATAAGTAATGTTTTCATGGAATAAATTATTCTAGTATTGAACATATACATTCCAATATATTATTATAAATGTTAGCTGTCAAGTTTAATAAATAATATACACAGACACTCAACAAATTTATGAAATTATTGCATAAGTGAATTTAGAAATTAAGTGAAAAATTAATAATAATAAATAAATTTTAAAAACACGATTTTTCTGGTTAATTTTTGCTTAAATATTATGTTGCATGATAAACCAACACGCTAATTTATATCAATGTTCTATATGGACTGTAACGTATTTTACTAAACTATTAGTTTTATAAATATTGCACATTATTTCTGTTTTATATTTGTATAGATCAGTTATAGTTTCCAACTTTTCTATTTATATTATATACACATTATGTACACAATATATGTATATATAAACAACATTTTCACGGTATGCAAAGTTATAGATTTGGAACGTACACCATTGTGGAGATGAAATTTACTATGAACTAAAATTATTTATTATTCTTCTAATTATAATTATTATTTCTGAAATCATTTTTTTTTCGGACTTTAAACATTTAAATCGATTATGACTATTACACATTGACACTACCAATTGTAATATTTATAATATCATCAAAGACACCAAGCATTATTAATCTTATCCTTTATTCTATCGACTTGATGGTAATGATTTTTTAAGTGTTGATTATTCATTAAATTAATTTGGAAAAGTTGCACTGAATAACCTGTTAAAACCATTTTAGTCTACATCGGTGATTAGCTTTGTTCATTTTAAACACATTGACGTAAAAACATTGAACATTTTAAAATCAAAAAATTTCACTAATTAGTCTATAACCATTGAAATATTTATTTATTTTACAAGCACAAAGTTAAGTCAACACTCAATTCCAAAAATCGGACATTATTAGCGTATACTATTGTGGATCACAAAAAAAATTATATTTCTACTAATAGACAATTTATATCGCTGTTATATATTCATAAGATATTAATCGAGTATTTTAAAATTATTAATTTATATTACTGGAAAAAATCATAAAATGATTTCATAACATTTACCATGAGTTATTATATCAGATTATTAGTTTATTGCGAAATAAAAAAAATAATTGAGTACAGTTGATTCTTTGATATTGAAAGCATTTGATAGCTTGATATAAAATAGTGATATAGTAAAAATTTAACTCGAGTGTTAAGCCGTTTTTACACATACTAGTAAAATAGGAAACGGAGTCGATTAACTAGATATCAAATTAATATATATATATACATAGGTTAATGAATATTTAGTTTTCAAAAACTCCTATTGGACATATCGCCACACATTTTTATAGTTTTGTAGCTAACACATCTGAGTAACTGTCGGCCTTTCTTAATATTTAGTAGTTATCCGTTTTCGTTGTCAATTTAAATTTTTTTTTTTTTTGTAAAAATTATATTAATTTAAAATACTACTAGGTAGTCAAATATAATAACTGTATGTTGAATGAAAAAAAAAAATGTAGTTTAAAAATGGATAATGTAATAAAATGATTAAATTAAGTGTTACTGTTTCCTACAGATACGTTGCGCTTGTGATAAGGTGGTATATTAAATGCACGTGGTCAAAAGTACAAAAGTGTATATAGACTTAAATTCCCAGGGCTTATTTATTTTTTCTTTCGAAAATATTGAAACTGCCACGCTCACCTTATCTAAAAAAAACATTCGATATCGAATGCAACCCCGAGGACTCGTACACAATGAATGCTGTGAACGAGTGGGAAGATTATGAGTACATTCGAATTTCGCGTCTTTTGTGGTGCGCAGTTCGAGAATTAGAAATTCTCTATTCACTCGAGAAGAATTCACTTAAACCAAAAGATGTGTCCAACTTGTACTCGGATAATATTGTCGTTTATATTATTCGAAACTATGTGGTTTTATAATCTAACGATCATCTCGATCCTACAGGAACAGAGTTTAGAATATATCCATTTGTACAAGTGAAATATACGGCCAATAGTAAAAAATAGTTACCATTGAATCAGTGGCAAAACTAATCAAGTATCCATTTAATATTTTTATGTTCTTTCTATGACGTAAAAATATTATAAAAAGGATATCATTTATTAAATCATTGATCCCTTGTTTCTTATAAATAGTTGTCGAGTATTAATTTAGAAAATGCATTACAGTTCAGTCCGAGTCACGTTAAAATATTAAGAACTTAACATTTACGTTGTATGAGTTGATAATTATAACTACTTAATAGTACGAAAAGCACTGTAGTACCGACCTTATTATAACAATAGTACTATCTGCTGGCGCACTATTATAATATTTGGCCAGACGGAATGACGCGATGTATTTAAAAACCGAACCACGAAAGGATGATAAATAAAAAGATTATTATTTATAATAATGATAAAAAAGATAAATTATGGGTGACCTCGTCGTTTCCGATAAAATTATAGTAAGCGCATCGACTTTCTCTCGTTCGGAATCGAAAAGAAATGAAGACCACTCGCGCACTATACGTCCTTTGGGGGCACCTCGAGGCCGTTTCCGGTCCGCAGATAACCGGTTACCGCGGTAACTTATTTGTCTATCCTCCTCCACAATCATAATAACCCCTTCTTCCTTTTATTATATCGCCCCCACAGATATCTCACTGCCACTACGCAACAATCATAAGCTCACTTAGCAGGAATTCCGACGGCACGATCATGCGTTACGCAATGACCCGGGGCTAACTGTACTATCGTAAGTATAAATATATGATTTAATTTTTAAGTGATTTTATAATATATATATATAACAAAACTGCAATCACTCAAAATAAATTTAAAAACATCACTCCGTTCAGAATCTAAAATATATATATATATATATATATATTTATTTGGCTAAAATATTGAAAAAGTACATTTAAATGTAACAAAATGTTAAAAAACTTGGAGAGACAGGTAAACATAGTGTATAATAATTTTTTTACGTCAGTTAATATATTTAATACTGTATAAGTCTTAATAATTTAATTTCAAAAAATAGCTCAGGAATGAGAGTATAATTTTGTAATTTTTTTGAAATATTGTACTTAAACGATAAATTTACAAAGATAAAATATAAAATTGAGAATCAAATGATATTAATAATTGTATTTGAGAAGAGTATTTACTAACTTTATTTCCCTGATATTAGATAACTTATGTTTATATTAGATTAATAATACTCGTACATTTGATAAAATGTGTATAATTTTGTATTACTTGTTTTTGGTTAAGCAAAGAAAAAAAAACTATAGTTGATACATCTCTCCCATTTAAAATGCTGAGGATATAACGTACGTGAAGTTGGCACCCCGACTTTGTCCGATCGGCTCCAAACCGGTGTCATTTTTTTGCAACGAATTTGCAACAATGTACAACGTAAATAAAAAAATTTGCAACACATTTTTTACGGTGGTACAGACGAACATAGCTTCGGGGTGCCAACTTCACGTAGCACCCCGACTTTGTCCAATGGATTCAAAATGAGTTTAATTAATTAATCAATATTAATTAAAATAACACATGCTATATTTATAAATTAATGTTGAAAGTAGACTTTATTATTAATTGATAAGTATAAATGAACAAACATTTTCAAATTAAGTAGATATAATATCAAGAAAAAATGATTTTACATATGTCACGGTAAATTGTAATTGTTGTGAACTTTCATAACAGTTTTAGTATGTATTGTTTGATTATTTAAGAATTCATATTTCAAGTATTAATTACTTAAAATTAATTAATTATTATTAATTTATTACTTATTTAAACTGACAATAAAATTTTACATTATATTTATTTTTCATACAGACAAATTTATCTAGATAAGTCTCAACACTGTTTGCAGGCAAAGTTAATTATTGCATGTTTAATCTTGAAACTAAACTTAAATTGTGCAGATTAATATTACAAGACACGATACATGTTTATATAATATATATGTTTTTTAACTAAATAAAATACGCTACATCTAGCATCAATTAATTTAACATCAGTTATTCTATCTGATTTTGGAAAAATATTTTTCAATAACTATAAACGTTCAAAAATATGCAAAAACGTTAAGAAAACTCGTATACATAACACGTCAACATTCTTTATTCAAACGGGCAACGCATTCCCCTTCAGAAATGCATATACTCGTATTTATATACGCTATAATTAAATCGGTTTTTTTTTTCAATAAACTCTGAAATTTAGATTGGCCATATACAATAAACTCTAAATTTAAAAGTATGATTGGTTTTACTTTTTGTTATCTCCTTCGTTTCTAAAATCACGGATGGCGTTTCAAGTGTTCATTATAAACGTTTTAAATGTAGACGTTTATTTTGGTAGCCACATCGCACTCACGACTTGCTGGATTTACGTAGAATATTACGTAATATTTGTTAAAATATACTAATACACAATGGAGAACACAATAAGTTTATTATAATATTCATTTATATTATGCACCGACAGTGGCGTATTTGAAGGGGAGGGGCGATGGGGGCAATCGCCCCCCCCCGAGAATTTTTAGACCAGGAAAATTTTATATAACTAATGGGTATAGGGTATTTGAGTATTTCATTAAAAAACAAAAATTCCGAAAAATTGTGTTGATGATAACAAATTATTGGTAAAAATCACGGTTATCTAGATAAACATGGTAAAAATGTACATACATTTTTCTTTGTGGTACACATGTCGTATATATGTATTTATATATTTACATTGCTTAAAATTAAGGACTTGTTCTTTTTCTTAAATTACATTAAAAACAAACTTATAATTCATCTCTTTGCTTATTTTTGTTGCTTTTTTTTTGTTAGATTGAAAACATGGTTAAGATCCAAAATGGGGCAAGAACGCTTGACTGGTTTGGCTTTGCTAAAAATACATCATACTATATCAATAGATGATGTTATAAATAGATTTGCTAATAAAAAAAATAGAAATATAGATTTTGTTTTATTAATAATGTTGCTTAATATGTTGATTTTTTTATCATAATTGTTTAACTTATTACTTTATCGGTTATACAGGTGAAATATAAAATTCATTATGTCTTAGTAAGTTTGTGTCAATAGTTGGGTAAACTCTTTTTAAATTCGCCCCCACCGACATGAACTTTCAAATACGCCACTGTGCACCGATCACATTTACTTGAGTTAGTAAGATTATTCCGCATGTAGTAGACTCATGAAAAGAATCTATGATCGCGTTGTCATAAAATTTAGGTAATCTGAAACCTCAAGTTGTCAAGGTAAGAATATCACCATAAAAATAAGGGTAGAACACGATTGAGAACGGTCCTTATCGGCCGTACCTTTTTTAATAGCACGATTGAGAACGTTCTTACCCCTGATAACTTTTATGCAACGTTGCCACATTTATTACAAATAAAAATAATAAAAATACAATATACAATATATATATATATATATTAATCACTACATTTTGGTTACAAAATAAACTTATCTGGAATATTTATGTACAACATATTTGTCAGCTTAAGATTAAAAATTAAAAAAATTAATATTTATTTACAATATATTTATATACCTTTTTTATTTGTCAGCTTAAGATTAAAAATTTAAAAAATCAATATTTATTTGCCAGTATATACACAATTTACATTTTTTTTCCCGAGTACTTATTTCCGGTTAATTTTAAATACCTTATTATGTCCTTATTTTGTTCAAACTCTTTATATAAATTAATTGTTGAAACAATACGATTATAATCTTTGCTGGCCATGGTTTTTGTAATATTACTTTCAATGGAGTTGATTCTCTGTTTATCTGTCATACAGATAATATAAAATATATATGTTATTAATTAGAGTGAAAATCCAAAATTATCGTATTTCTTACCTTTCTCCGCCAAGCTTGGGCTATATGAAAACGGAAAGATTCGATAATAACATTGGGAAAAATTTCTTTGACTGCTTCGTGAGCACCAATTTCGAAGTCGAGATGCAGCTTTTTAACGTTTAGAGCTGGAAATATTTGCAAAAGATACTTCCACATTTTAATGTAAATTTGTTTTGTTTTGTTTGGTAAAAAAAAATAAACAATAGGCACGTAAAAATCATTCACGTATGTGTGTAATGTGTATAGTTGTAAGAAAAATTTTGGTGCAAAATCGTATGTACCGTCTCCAAAAAATTCGGTTTGTTTTGACATAAAATTTAAATTTTGGCTAGTTGTTATACAAACGAAGTCATTTGTTTCAGGAACAAAAACAAATTGATCACTTTTAAACAAAACATAAATCATTATTTTGCATATTTTTTAATTGGGATATAGCTTCATTTAAAGAAGTAGGATAAATTGGATACTGTTTTCTTTTTTATCATAAATCGCCTTTCGCACTGATGTAATATCATTGTTCATAATATTTGGTAAGTCACTGTTTAATAACTCTGTTCTAATAACTTTTAACGGTCTTGTCGATGTATTTTCTTCAGGTTTTCGCTTAGAATTTTCCCTCAAAATCTGTCTTTCAATTTTTTGGTTGTTATTACTATTATTACTGTTATGACTTGTTAATAAACTGGCACTACAGCTGTTATTGGAACATTTCCATTTCATTAATCCATCTTTACGTGTTTTTACATATGAATATTTATCATTATTTAATAATACAAGATCTTTTCCGCGTTCAGACGTTATAATTTTAAAGTTTTCCATTATACACCACTATATTATACACTATTACACTATATTACGTTGTTACCGTACTTTCCACCAAACAACTTCTGGACGTACTAATTGGTTACTAATTCAGTAATACTTATCGATGCCTAGCTGTTGTTATCGACAATAACTTGTATCTATATATATGTATATATAACGGCAAAACTTTGAGCGGAAAAGCCTAGCTATGATAAAATTTTTATCGATGATATGCTATGTTATACCTATAATTTATTATTTACCGTTGACAGCATGCCGAATGTCTCTTGTTAATCGCAAGAATTGTCGTACATTTTATAAACAAATTGTGAAAAATGCCCAAAAAATGAATTTTTTTTTTTTAAAAATTCCAAAAAAAAAATCAGTTTACACATTTTATACTTACAAAACAACGTTTCAAAACACTAAAAAGAGATGCTTTTGCATCAAAATCCCAGCCCTAAATATTATTACTAAAAGTTAAGATAAATGGCAACGTCGCTAGAAAAATCGTTCTCAATCGTTTGATTTTAAGGTACAAAATATTGTTTCTTTGATCTGCCGACATCGTTCTCAATCGTGTTGCTAAAAAAGTAAAACGTTCTCAATCGTACAACACTGAAAAATAACATCACCATTTACCACTACAAATGCTTTTACCTTCAACTCCAGTACCTTTTAAAAATTAAAAAAATTAAAAATTACGTATTGTTTCGCAGTCTATATGCATGCTAACCGAATTATTGGTATTTTGATTATAACGGCCGTTAGCTCTTAACTGTTGATTCGATTTCAAGATAGACCATATACTAATATAGACCAATATATAGACTGGCCTTGCCTATAGAGTCATTGCAGTCAAAAACTCTACTTATCTGAAAATTATTTATACTCATAAATAGATGGATTAAAATACTTTAAAATAAATAAAAAAAAACTTTAAAATTATTAATTATTAATATACATATGATACAATTTTTTTATTATTTTTTATAAGTTTCATGTATAGTAAAAACAATTTAAAAAAGGTGTTCAGATACACACAGACTATATTTTGTATTTACTATTTATTCTTCAAAGTTACACTAGTTTTGAATCCACTAGACAATGTCGGGGTGCTACGTGAAGTTGGCACCCCGAAGCTATATTCGTTTGTATCACCGTAAAAAATGTGTTGCAATTTTTTTTATTAACGTTGCAAATTGTTGCAAATTCGTTGCAAAAAAATGACACCGGTTTGGAGCCGATCAGACAAAATTGGGATGCCAACATAACGTACGTGAGGATATAAGTGAATTGTAGCTTATGTTCATAATTTTGAGTGAGTATAATTATAAGCCGAGTTGCAGATACATCTATATTCACACGATGTTAAGATATAACTTCGTTGTTAAATTATAAAAATATGGATACATGTGATGGCGGTCACCATTGTGTTCTTATTGTATTTTATACTTTTTTTATGGGTTCTGTAGTAATTTCCTAAAGGTTATTATACGCAGCAATTATAAATCGATGGACTACGTATTTCTATGAGGTCGGTTTCAAGTGAATAATTAGGGGTGCACGAGGTGGTTATATCGAATAATTGTTCACTTATTTTATGGCTGTAATTTAATAAAACGAAAATATAATAATATTGATAGAACACAACTGATCCATTCGTAATATCGGATAAATATAAATTAACTATAATAAATTATAATACAATATAAAAATACGATTAATTTTTTGAATTATGCACTGATTAAATTTTCTGCGAAAATGTTTATAATATATTTCAACTATACTGCAGTAGTCTTAGTGTTGTGAGGTAAGATTAGATTTTATAGAGCCATCAGTAATTAAAATATGCATTTTCGTATATAGATAAAAATTAAATAATAATCACATTGTCACAGTATTTTTCTGTGTTTAACAAATCAATGCGTAATATAATTTTGATTAAAATGAAAAGCTATAATATATACAGAAAACTAACAATGGGACACAAATAAAACGAATAATGGCCTCAGAAAAATATGACTTAAATATGATAAAATGGAAAACATATGAAGTATATAGTCACTTAAAGTTGGAAATGTGTTATATTTATAACCGCTGTAATTAAAAGCCTAATTTACTTTAATCGACCCATATATAAATATATATAATTTTTTTAAATTAAAATCGGAAGAAATATTAAATTCTACTTTTTCATGAACCTAGAGTTTTGATATTTTTTCAACAAAAAATTTATTTTCAAACTGCGTAATCCTCGAAAGTTTAATGTTTCCGGCTAAGTTGCTCTAATCACCTACCCTTGGGTTAACATTAACACTGTTAATGAGTGCAGTTTTTAACGATTTTGTCTCCAATAAAATGTCGTTAAAAACGATTAATTTTGGGGTAAACTACGAGGAAATATTTGGTCGTAAATAAAAATAAAAAAATACATGTTTTTTGGATTATCTTCATTGTTATCATCGATATTAAATTATTCTTTTTTCCGCCATTAAAAACAAATAATAGTGTAATAAACTAAAACAAAAATCGTTTATTTTTATGACAGTGTGGGCAGGAAGTAGAGTGCGGTTTTATGGTTATATTTGCTTAACTAATCTTAAACAAGTTCGATGCTTAAAAAAAAGTCAAAAGTTTATGTGTTTTAATAGTTTATAAGGTAGGTACAGTACTTCACTGATATTCTTGTCGGGAAGGGTCCCGGACACGAATGCTGCAAAACATCTCTACATTACGTGTAACGTAGACGTATACATATACACCTACAATATAATAAATATGTATTAATCTTTACACGCTCGCGAGTTCGTGATCAGAACCGGTTAATCGACACTTTTTTCACGATCTCTGTTATATCGTATTAAAAATGTAAATATTAAATACAGAGGTTTTGTAAGTTCTGGTATATAACTTAATAAATAAGCGTTTAAATATGTATGTAGTCCAAAATAAACAATTCAATTATTATAATATTTTCAATTTTTTTTTCTCATGGAATTGTAGATTCTGTAAATATATTGTTTAAAATAAGTACGAATGATAGTTTAAAGTAATATAAAATAAAATAAGGTAAAATAAAATAACATAAAATGAAGTAAATAAATACAATTATTTCATATTGAGGTATTGGTAAGTGAACGATTCATTAATGGAAATTTATGAAGTAACTTAAAAAAATATATATAACGTAATTATTATTAATATTATTTTATCTACGTAAATATGTTGATTATAAATTATATTTATCCATGTATACATGAATTCAATTCGATTTTAAATTGGATTACACATTACTGATATATTTATAAACACAGTTTATCATACACCGTTCAAGTTATCAGTTTTATCAGGATGGAAATTCGTATTTGTTATAATTTTTGTTTATGTATGAATTTACATATTAGAGATGTATTCATAGGCATCAACTTCACCACGGGGCAATGTGGACAATTGCCCCCATACTTAAATATAACGATGGTAAGAATAGTAAGAATAGTATTTTGATTTTATGTATAAGATGCCAATCTATGTTTTTTATTTGCCTCCGTACTAAAATCTAACAGTCGACGCTATTATGGATGTACTTAATTTTTTTCGTGTAGATACCTATGTACCGGTATATATATATATATTTAAGGAACTTACGTTCATATAATTGATTTTTACCTGATATATCTTATGTTCAAACTAATATTCAACCGAAATATATTGTTATTTGATGACGTGAGAGATCCGCCGAGCCATTTGTGGAGCATAAACGACACCTATTTCATTTTTTTTTTTATTTTGTATTGTTTCTAATATTTTCAAAAACTTTGGGCCCATCATATACGAGACGAAAACGATTATTGCCTTCGAGGGTCTATTGAAAGAATTCGTATAATAATAATAATAATAATAATAAGAAAGAAAGAAAAGATCATAAAAAATTGTCGTTTTCGCGTGCACATGGAATCCTCTTTTTGTCGATGACGCCGTAAAAACCGACTATAAACCATGCACGTATATGTGCGATATTTTCTCCGAAAAATCATACCCAGACGAAATCGTAAATCATAAGGTTAATAAGGTTAATAATAATATATACCGACGACGATATTGCATAATGCAGATTTATACACATAGGTTCAAAATATATAATTTAAATAGGTATACACGTATATATCAAACATGTTTTTATGCGGTTGCCGTCGTGTATAATAATAATTATTATCGTTAAAATAATTAAATATTCGTTAACGACGAACGTTGTATTTACATATAAACGTAGGTAACATTGCGTGTTTTGCGATGGACATAAACGATTCGTTTTTTTCGAAAAAAATTAATCAAATTGACAGAACCTAGTGCGGGAGAAAAGGATACAAAATTATAAAATTATAATTGGAGTCTTGTAAATATCATACATTGATTATGAAAAAAAGTTGGGTTAGGTTAGAAGAGGATACGAATTATAGCGTGCGTGCGTGAGAGTAAAAATTCACGAAATTTGACGGCCGATTATTATTAGATTGTGTCGAGTGTATTATACCATTTACTAATCGGTCTATTTTATATATCGTATGCTCATAATATACACCTCACGATATAAATGCATTGCACATGCAATCATGCTATGTTCTCAGGACCACACACGAAATTCTGTGATATCGCTTGTGTTCGGTGCGATTATCACGGCGTGTGCGTACAGGTCATCTAAAAGCAACTAGACCTTTCCAACTTTAGTTGATCATTAATATCGCCAACAAGCTTAGTAAATAAAATATCGTCATCATTACGCGATTTCGTTACAGGTATTGACGTGATATTGTACTATTTCTGTATAATATTCAACAACAGCGAATGTGGTCGGTAAATTAAAACGTAACGTAACGTCACGGGTATTGTTTCATTCTATACCCTCGTCGCAGGCCTGACCTAGCCGTCTCCGACTTTTGATTGTTTCTCGAAATGAAAATGGACCAGCGTAGAGAAGACGAGGGCTTGGATCGGATCACGTGATCTTAAAAGTTCTGGAAGATAGGTGCATACAGTTTAGTGAAAACGGCTTGCTGTTTGTGTTCAAAACATCGCAAGAACGGTGGACGAAGTATATTTGAGGGAGGTTTTCTTGAAAAAAAAATTGATTCAAATGATGTAATTTTTATTCATAATAAGAACTACTATACATAGTACAAAAGCAAAATATAACTAGTAATTGCTTTACGCTGAGGTAAAACCTTGTATGGCAGAGTAAGAATATTTATCTTTAAAAATAAGAGAAGAAAAATAAATGATAAGATAAATCAACGGTTCTTACTTTAAAATAATACAAAGTGTGAAAAATCATATAAAAATCATATACCTAGCATGGAATAAGTGTTATAGTTAATTGTATATATACATAAAAAATGTTTATCATTATTTTGGAATTAAATTTAATGTTGAGTAAATATATTTTTACTAAGTATACTTAGCCGTTTGAAGTTTTCTCGTTATTTTTTGAACGACCCTTGTATAATATAATATGCAAAACCTGATTTGATTTTACTCATACATAATCAACCATGTATTTACAAAGATTTTGCTCGAAATTATTTACATATTATATAATATGTATAATGTATACAGTATATAGTATTTAACATAAGTATGAAGCTATAACTACCATTATAATAAATATATAATTTAACATAGAATCATAGACGTACGCAGACCTGTATTTCAGGGGATGTTTGTTATATATTTGTGCCCTATCTTAACAAAACTTAGAAATATATTTTGTTATTAACTTTAATTTATATTTATATTATATTTTAATTATTATATTTAGCAGTGCTCATAGTTCCCTAACTCCAATACAATCTTTGTAAGTTTACAAAAAGTAGATTAATCAATTATGTAACTAACTATAAAACTATAAAATATATGTATGATTAATTAAAAAAAATAAAAATAAAATAAAATAATAAAAATATTTAATAAATTATAATGTATAAACAATTAAATAAACAAAACTTCAATTTTTTCTTTTTAATGTTGTGCTATATTAGTCCCAATGAAATCTGTTTTCCTTATATTCCGTATATTTTTTTTTGACAGCTTCAATTATTTATGATATATTTTTACACGAAAATTTAGAAAATTTAGTTTTATTTTTTTTATTACTAAACATAATTTATTTTTACCAAATGTTTCAAAATAAATTACATTTAATTTAAGCAACATCAGTTAAATGAAGTGTCCTTTGCTCTTAGATTTAAATTGTTGGATCCCGCTAACAAAATTTCCGTGCGCATGCCTATGTGTGTAATGCATTTGATTGCGAGTAAATAAAATTAGCGATGGTTGCGATTAGGTCCCGATCAAATGCTGTTTACATCATTATAATTTATATTAGTGGTTGTTAACGCCTGGTCTGCAATAAAAAAGAACCGGTTCGTATTATATTGGAAAATTTTTTTATTTGTAGTTAATGTTAAACATTTGTCAGTTAAGTGTTTGTTCCGATGACTTTTTGTTTTAAATGCTGAAGATTAAGGATAACATTTCCTAAATAATACATTTAAAATTTTTTGGATGGAGACATATGGCTCGTAGCTACTCGTAGGCCTACATGTTGACCCAATTCAACACCATTATTGTCATAGCGATTTCCTGGTACTCCCAGTTATTAGGGTTTATTTGCTTCAGAAAGGCCCTTTCGGTGAAAACGACGTTTAGAAACATGTTAACAACATAATGGACAAAACTTTGAGTAATCAAGATGATGAGTATTTTGTGTCATAAATTACGAATTAAAATTAAAATTTAACTTAAGCTGGATACCATTTCAATATGAGATCACTTTTGACTATCTTATCATACTTATCATACTTATCACTAGACAGAAATATTTCGTGTTACTATTTGAGCGAATCACACTGTATCTGTGTATACATATATTTTTTAATATTTTATTTAAATATTAATTTAGTAGAGTAATCTGCATTTAAAACTAAAAAAAGAAGTTTTTTTTGAACCAAAACCCAAAATGATTCGTTGTCGTTTGGACGACCAAACAAAAAATTTGAGAATCACTGATTTATAGCGTACTTTTAAACGATATTCCGTTTAGAGGGATAGTGTAATGGTTATAGAGAAGGGTATTTTTATATAAATACTTTATCGTCACTCTTTGAATTTTCCCAAACGATATGGGCATGTCGAGTACCCATCGATTTAAAAGTTAACGATTCCTTCGTAGTAACGTACGCGTTTTTGGAGCGTTTCCGTATTTTTATTATTATTAGATTATAGTGACTTTGACGCGAACAACACTGCGAAAAAAATATTACACGTTTGCGGGTAGTTTTGTATTTTTGTTACACGTTTGTTATAAGGCAACAATAATCGAATATTTGCTTTGGTGCGTATTAAAATGTAATGGTACTGCAGATTTGCGTGTGTTAGCTGCATTTCCAATGTATTATCTGTGAATACGATTTATGCACAATATAATATTTTCGGGAGTGATTGGAAGGGCTGCAACCCCCTAATAATTTCTAATAAAATTATGAAGTATCATAAAAAAATAATAGTGATAGTATTTGTACTCGTATCTTATCACTAAACAGTATTAATATTGTTAACAATTTGTCCAGAAAAATATATTATGATTAATATAACAACTTCATATCGACAAACTATGTGATTCTTATGATACGAGTAGTTTACGCTTATTAATATAATACTGAATAATTTAGATTGGTATATTTACAATTGAATATTTTAATTGAGCCCCCTCTCCAAAAAAATTAGATTATGTATTTTATTATTATTTTTTTGTTTTAAGTTTATTAGTATATAACAATAATCATATTGTCTGTTAAGTATTAAGTATTGAGTACAATAGGTAATTCCTAGTATTAATCCAAATTTGTACGATATGTAAATGTTTTAGGTTCTGAGTCTAGTGAATGAAGATGTGCTTTATTCTCACTAAATACCGTCGGTTGGTAAAAACGTAACAATATACTCATCTAAAACTAACGGTGTTCTCAAACAAATAGGTACATTTAGACTTTATATTTAGCATAAAAATTAATTTTAATATATGTTTTATGGATTATTTTTAATTTTAAGTTTTAAAATAAAGTATTAATTAGGAATTATATTCAAGTACTCGTGGCTTAATAAACTATCAAAATAATGTATGGGAATATTACTGCTTGTAACAGTATTAACTTTTTTTTTAATAATCAAAAATAAGCGATATTAACCGGTTCTAGAGCCCTTATTTTTTTTTTAGAAAACCGGAACCGAAACTTGACCCCTTGAAAAAATGTATTTAATAACCTAAACTAAAACCAGAACCAAAAAATCCAATGTCCCTGATCATAAGTAAAAGCTTGATGTTCGAGTTCGATTTCACTATAGGTGCTGCTACGATGATTCGTCGTTTTTTTGTATATTTTTCAACCACCGAGAGTGACCGGACACTTGAAAACGCGGCACGGGCACGTACGGTCACCCTGATTAACATTATTCATTATATACACTGTGCCACGGATTGGGGTCAAGCACCAAACCGATTTCTTCCTATATGCAACACGATATCACAATTGTATATAACTCAATTTAAACATAACTAGTGAAATACACTTGATGATTAAATTGTAGTCTCTCAACACGCCCGTTGTATTGTATGAACCGACATCTAAAATTGGTGAGTTACTCAAGGTACTTGCACGTTCGGCAGAGCTAGGGTCTAGTTTATAGAATTAATCTTTCGATATCCTTTCAATATTTCTAACCGGACAATCACCCGAAATAAAAACGTTGTTTACAATGGTGAAAAAATTGTATTTATTTGTTATTATTATCGTGTGCGTGCGTGCGTAGTGATAAAAAGTATTGATCATACGACGTGCATAGGTGAGAGATATAATGAGATCAAAGGTAAAATGTAAATAATAATACGAGCGCGGACGCGTTTTTACAGGTCCTACATAATATCTTACATGCGGAAACGAGCTGCGATAATATTTAGAATCGAAAGCGTTCGTGCATCTCCGCCGCAGTTTTTGTCTCACGACTTACGTGTGCGCGATGGGTCGAACTCTTTTAATTTTAAACGTGTAAGTCATCATCAATACCATTGACTTTGATTTTAGAATAAACAGATACGCGCCATCATATTGTTAAAATCGTTTACGTTCAGCTTGATGAAAACAGATTTGAAGTAACAAAAAAAAAAAAAAAAAGATCGGCTTTTGTCACGTAAAATACAAACGCGATTCTGTTACGGGTTCTAAAAATAGGATGGCGAATATCTGCATGTGTACTAAAATGAATGTCTATAGTTATAACAATCGTGGAAGTTATGTGCAGACGTGTGCACGTTTGGAAAACATTCGCGACTTGCGGCGTTATCAACAATTTCAGAACCCTAATATTAATTGCATACGTTATACTGTACAATGAAGACTCGAGTGCACTGCAGTATTTAACGCACTCGCTATAAGGCATATTCATCGGCAGCACCGGACGAAGTACAAAATTCTCGTCAACTTTCTAATAGTACCAACTATTATTATTATTATCATCACCATTACTTTTATTATTATTCTTATTACATATCACACGCACCCACACTCCTACACACTTGCATATGATGTGTTGTGTGCAAAGAGTTTTGTTTTTTATTTTCGTAAACGCGAAAGGATGGATTAGGTATTATATTAATTATTCACACGTATACGGACGATACAACATCACTCGCGACTGTCCAACGAACGCCGGACTTCGGGAGTACGCGCACTTATATTTACGTACCATATAGTAATGGTAGTACTGTTATGTGAAACCAAACATCGCATGTACACGTTCACATCGAGTTTCTATTTAAAGTCTTATTTATACCATATTATATTGTACTATACCATACTGCAATATTGTGGGTACGCCTTTCTTCTCGGCGAATTCTTGCGCGCCACTTGCCGTGCGCTTTGCGGACACCGGAAATGTTTTGCGATTTATTTACAAATTTCCGAACGCGCATTACTGTTGCTTTTATTACCGTCTCCGGGATTGGTTTTCCAACAAACCGCCGCCGTCGCCTTACCGCATAATATCGGTGTGTGCGTTAGGTACCCAATGATCTTGAACGAACATTTTCGTGTCAGGTACGTAAGCGGTTCAACTACGATAAATTCAGTCGTCTAACTGCACACAGCAGCGCAACAGCGTGAAAATTTTACTATCAATAGAACGCGTGACTTGTTGCCTTCATCTTAAAAAACGTACAACACAGCAAATGGTCAACGTTTGGTAGAATCGATTTTATTAGTTGTATAAAATTAGAGTAAACCTATATTATCTAACCAAGAGCGAAGCACATTACTTGTATTTGGGTTCTTATGATGTACTAGTTTTAGAGTGAGTTTTTTAAAATATTATAATATTTTGCGAAGACGTATTTTACGGGCAACGCAACAGAAAATTGTCCCTACCGAAGTCAGATCCGCTGCGTTATGTGTGTGTGTAAGACGCTGCAGTAATATGCACTTAGTAAATGTAAACCGTCACATACAGGTACTTGGCGACATCGGTTTTTTACCGCATGAGCTTGCGGTGCATTTTACGTGTCGCTGGACACACGTTTTCTATTCGTTGGCCGAGAAAGTACATATGCACGTACACACGCCGCACACATTATATTAATATCCGCGCAGAAGTTGTGATACATAGTATTATTAAACGAGTATAAAACTTTTTATTTTTCAACGCGGGAATGATTCGAATATTACACAGTAATCACTGCGCTCTAATCGTCTGTCAGTCGTTCACCGCACACCTGAAATGTACATGACTTATTTATTTTAAGTATTCGTTTTTTTTAGCCACAGTTTTTTCTTCTTATTTGTTTTCAGGGTAAAAAAACAGTTCAGCACTTCGAATTATGTTTCCCTGTGATTGTCGGAGTCAACAATTGAAACGCAATGTACAACCGTGAGGTTGTAATACTGAGTATATACTATATAGTTTACATATGCAGTGGCGCATATTATATTCGTTCTGATGGCTAACGGCTATTATATTATGTGTTCTTAAACAAAACAGTGCGCAATTAATGGCCGTCTACGATGACGTCAAGAACAACGATGCCATGCTAGTTATTTGTTTTAGCACTTGCTCATAACGGTTCCATTTTACGTTTATAATCGTACACGGGAAAATATTCAAAACTACATTTTCCGTCTAGAGTGTGTTTTATGCAAATACATTTTACAGTTCACGGAGTCAACACAATAATGTTGTTGTTATTTTTCTATTTTGACGATGATCGGAAGAATGTTAATGAACACATGAAGATGTAGATTGTATTTATAATGGATATGTAGAGTTAAGTAATGAAATGTGCATATTTTGGACCGTTCAAAAGTGAGTATTGAGTATTGCGAATTATAGATGAAAATTAAATCGTTATCGTTGTTTAATAAATTGGTGCTTATACCTCACGTGAAAATCATCCGTCAAACCTAAGTTTTGGTTGCAGCAACGTGTTCTTAGAAGTAGCCTCATATAGTTGTATTTAATGCTTTTATCATCGGCGGACAATCTAATTTTCGATCTACTTCGATTTTGTTGAATGGACAGCTTTCATGACGTGTTCATAATGATAAATGATGGTCGAATACTATAAGTCTATATCTACACGTGTTTCTGTAATATTATTTTGTATAGATACATCCTGATAGTATACCTCTGGTTTTTAAATTTTTTTTTAGTGGTCCGAAGTACAATTTTATTTTGTCGCCAGTTAAACTCGTTTAAGTATTTGATGTGACATTTACAACACTCAATGACCGACTGTTATATTTTAGCTGTAATAGGAAAATCTATAACTTTTTGTACCTCAGCCATAAAAGGAAAATACTAAGCCTTTCTTAAATTATTGGTAACACATATTTTTTAAATAAACCGAAATGGTTCACATTCGCTTCAGATTAGTTAACTAATTAATAATTTCTATTTTTTCCATTGTATCACCACACAGTGTAATTGTGTTGTCATGAAGGCTTTCTGCATGTAAATGGAGCCCAACGTTTAAATTGTGCATCTATAGATATCCATATATGGACCACTATCACGAATAATATTTTATCGAGGTCTCGAAAATAATATTACGCGGCGATATGATTTACATGCGACCACAATATAAATGAAAGCGATCAGATGAACAAGCCGAATAGTCGATCGGTGATGAGCATAATATTATAAATTTCACAGTAAGGATGTGCAAGTACGTACCGAATTAGTAATTAAAAATTTGATAAACACTATGCAGTGATATGTTACGTATTTCTACACATTTTTTGGGTAATATTACGTGTGATGCTGTAAAAAACTTGATTTTTTTTTCGTCCTATCAAAGTCAAAATCTTTAAAGCCATGGTACCACAACGTCTCAATCAACGGTGACTATATCTACATACTACTTCGAGTCGTAGTACAGCATGATGCGTCCATATTAGGCTTTTATGATCACAACATTTAACTTGATTACGATTTGCTCATCATATAAATTTTATTTTTTACACGACTTGTTACTTCTTTTCACACTTAATATCCTTTTAACGGCTATATTTTTAGTTTAACGTATTTATGTAGGTATTTATGTATGTACTTATATAGAATTCTTTTTTTCTTCATTGATTTTAGTTTCCTGTTCATTCTATTTTAATGTGTAAGGCCGTACTCAAAAAATGTACATTGAAAACCGTGAAACCAATGAGTGCTTATACATATGTTATTTCTTTTCCGCACGTGAAATGTATGTGACTGGGCATATATCTTATACATATAATATACTACATAACAAATGACCTTTTCGACGCTCGATAACCTCTCTCATTGGATCCGCTTTCTCATTACTTAAGCGCGAGACTGTTAATAACACAAAATCAACTCAAGTCTAGAGTACTTTTATGGCGCGAGTTCTGTACACATAAACCGTCGTATTTTTACGCTATAGAATCATCACATAGCCAAACGACCGACCGTTGTTGAGATGAAACGTGATGACGGCACACTTGAATGGCGTACGTACGGATTTCAAATGTATTCCATCTCCTTAAGTTTTGATGGTATCCAATATATAATATTTATGGTATCTACGAGAATTTACGGATTTTAATGTTTCATTTTTCCTTAGTCAATTTTCCTTAGTATTAATAAATAGTATTACAATTTGGTTTTATTTTCTAATAATTTTAAAATCTTATAGCTAAAACGTCAATGTGGAGGAAAATACTTGATTTTATGCAAAGATAACAGAACTCGAATCCGTTCACTGCCATCGGAGATAGTGCAATAAATAAATCATCAAGGGCATTATCTACATTACTATTACTGTACAGATCTTATACGTTGTCGTAATACTTTCGAATAGTATTTGAACATGACAGCAAAAAAGTTGATAGATGAACGATTTAAATGGTGTTATAATAACGAATGATTTTACGAATGTTCTGGATGAAGGGTTTGGCCAGAGGAAGGATAGGTAATAATACTTAATATTCGACGTATCTAAGTATATGAAGAAACTTAGATCCTCTTGAGTTAAAATTGCACGCCTAGTAGTCGGACGTATACAGCGAAATCAAAACACACGGATGTATACTAAGAAAGTCCTTGTCGTCTTTAATCGACTAGGAATAAACTACGAGGTATAAATATGATCGCTATTGCTGAACCCGCACTGAGTCTAGTTTCTATTCTTAACAATTATTACGATTGTCCCGTTCGTGTTGGGAAAAGTTGTGTTCAGAGTTAAAAATCGTGTGTGTGTACGTGTACATTCAGTGTAGTATAAGGGAAGTAAAGTGTTTAATACGAAATTTAAAAGCGTGATATAAAATTTTTTATTATTGGACACTCAAAAACAGTTATTTACGTAAACGATTATACAGAATACAGAAAAAAATCATAAAATTTCTACATGATACATTTTAATCGATTTTCCGAAACTTTATAGACTGAAATATTTTACTGCGGAATACGTTACAGACTATAAACATTTGTTTGAAATGATTTTGATTGAAACTTTTAGATCCTGATTAAGTTTATCTATGGTTATTTTAACGCGTTCGGACTCATAATGCATTACGGTCGCTGTGCGACTAACATCGCGTACACCTGAAAATCAAAATCTCGACGGAAACGCCATTCATATCCTATATATCTTTATATATATATAAAGCGTTCACCACTATAAAACAATTAACTTAAATACGTACAATTTTATGTGAGTGTGTGTACATCTTAATATAATATAATAATAATATAATGTAAATGAACGGCCATGGCATAGAGATTGTGCACAAAGAGATTATTCGCGAGATAGCATCAAATCGGGTCATGCGATATAATAATATGCACGTATATATTGTGCGTAATCGTGTGCACAGCATATACGGAATTATCATGTTGTATTATTGTAATGAACTGCAGCAACAGTGACCGCAAAACCGGCGGAATAATAGAGCTGATGTCCATCCGTCGGTCGACTTCAGGTCACCCACGCAATCGAATACGTATGTACAAATACTTCGGTTATCCAATCCGGCTTCTGCCTCGTTGAATTATTATGTATAATGTTTTATCTACATTTGTACGTCAGTTTCGGAGTTATGACATAAAGAAATGTTTAAAAGTAACTGATAGTGGGGGTGGTGGGGGGAGGGAAACCACCGGACGAGCGGTGTAATTTTTTCATTACGAATTATTCTCCCTAGGTCTGTTTTTTTTTTTTTTTTTTGTGCGCATGTATTGATACGGTTGGTTTTTTACTAGCTCATGTCCGACGAGGCGTGCGAGTCGTGTGAACGTTGGTCTTCCGTACCGAACCTGCAGCTGCAGTGTAACGCGTTTATGGTATAATATATTATTATTACATCTACCGCCACGCTAAGCTTGGTCGTGTGAAGATATTTTCCGTACGATTTACGAGCTCGTTGTATTGTTCGGAATAAATAATGTTTTTTAATACGTATACTTATACCGTTTTTTTATCATCGTGTGACCGGTGCGTGCAATGATTAGGTGCGTGATGCTTAGGTACAGTCGACTGCAAGTGCTGTCATCGCGCAGTCATTACACGACAACCACGTCTCGTACCATTGTTTGCTGAGTTGATATAGTAAATAAGTTGAACAGGATCGCCACCGACTGGCGACCTTTTAATTTCAAAATAAATATTATGCAAAACAGTGAATTTTTCTTTAGTACTATGGTTCTTCGATTTTTAGTATTTAAATTGTTTACACAATACATCATTGCATGTTTATTACAATGAAAATCACAATGCAATTTCCGAACACTTAATATCCGTTTGTGCTGTTAAATTAAAATGTATACAAAAACTACTTTTCAAAGATAACAGACACCTTTGTATTAAAACTATAGTCACAACATATCCTTAATATACACTACAGACTACCATCAAGCCATCAATAGAAGATTTTTAATTTCTGGTATCTTTTTAAAATATTTTACACTGGTAACTATGTCTCTAATAGCTAAAGCAAATACTGAGAGAGAGAGAGAATAATTATCTCCGTGAACCAATTTTGAATAGATAATTTGTTGTTTTTAAAGTTGGTGATGAAAAACGTTTTAAGTAGATACAAACTGGTTAAATTTCCATTGTACTGGAACATTAGCTATAGCATAAGTATATTATAGTATATTATTATTTGATGAAGTGACTAATTCTAAAATAATCAGTATAATTTTTACTTATTACTCAATGTTCTAATCTGAAGTATATAAATATAAGTAATATAAGTATATAAGTATATAGCTTTATAATAGTCTGGTACTGTTGGTATCTTTAAACTATTTAATTTTCATGAATGATCTCTAGGATAGAATATGCTGATAACTAATATATTTTATTTTGATTGTATATAAATCCAAGTAATCTTAAATTTGAGATTTTGTAATAAAATGTATCCCAATTCAAAATCCATTAGAATAATCTATTGATAATGTAGGTTATATAAAATATTTAAAATATTGAATTAATGGTTCAATCTGTTTTTATTTAATAAATGTGACCGTTTAAATTTGTTATGACACTTTTTGATCAGTATATATACAAATAAAAAAATACTATATGCAATTCTTTATGACAGATGATTTTTTGTATATATGATTACAACGCTGTACCAAGCGGAAGTTTGTACAACATCCCTGTAGTATATGATGCATCTAAGTCATTAAAAATATTGGAAATAAGATTATCAACCCTAAAAAAATAATAATTATTATTTTTGATAATTTAGAGCGTAAAATATTTTACAATTGAATATTGTTTTTAACACGGTTTATTAATAGTAAAGACTCGATTTCAACATTTAGGAGAAAGATAATATTAATAAGTGAATATAATTATAAAATTATTTTTAAACTCAAGAAAAAAAAATTGTAATGTCAATTTATTTTCAAGTATAATTAATGAAGATAACCAGTAAAAAAAATAATATATTATTTTACAATGACGGTAAACAAGTAAAAAAAAAAAATTACACACGTAATCTAAGTCAGCTAATTAGTTATTAATTAGTAAATAAATAATTTATAGTGTTTATAATATAAGTTTGTTGATAACATTAGAATGAAACTATTGATTTTGATAAATTTACAGTGTGGACGTATAATTTCCTGCGTTTACAAATAGGTCAAACGATAGAAATATATTTGTTGCGTGTAAACACGCATCCTTTATTTAGAACACTTAGTGATACATAGTAGTGTACTTAAGAGATACGCACGAGGGGTAGGTTCCAGATAATTTTCCAAACACATATAAGTAAGGGATTTCTGGCAAACTGTAATAAAGATTTAATTTATTACTTTTTATAATTAACACATACAATTATTTTATGTGGATAAAATTGTCATAAATTAATTGCGATGAAATATGTACTTGTATTAAGTCTATAATACTTGTATTATAACATAACTTTAGTTAATTGATGATGTCACTCACATCTAGATTGATTTATTAATAAATTTATATCATTTGTTAATCCATTTAGCCTTATGTAGGTAAATAAATAAATATAATAATTAAAATAAAAATTCATAAGTTATATATTATAGTATAACAAAAATAGTCTGTGTCCTAAATAATTAATAAAATGAATACTTCATTCATTGTTGGTATAAGGTATGTTTTCAACTTTTTTAAGGTTAAAAATATTTTTCTTGTTCTGTTACTGATACTGATCATTTGAAAAATAATATAATTAAAAACATATTGAAAATCATTCTTCGAAAGTATGAAAGTGCACTTAATCCACTTTTAATGTTATCATCTTTACAAATAATATTAATTTTATATATTTCTAAATCAACAAAACAATTATTATTTTAAACTGGTGGTAGATAAGTCTCAATGAAATTCTCAAATGCTTATCTTTCCGATCAGTTATCACTACAGTAAGCACTACAGAATATGATTTACAGAATAGAATGTCACCTATTCGATGGTTGTACCCTCATATTATCGTCCAAAGTTAATATTCTTGAATAATTGTATTACCAAATGTCAAATTGCACCTTTCCAATTTCCAGCTGGGAAGTGGCAACTGTGCATAGCAATCATGATGAAATATTTTTTTATTTAATTTTTTCGATGTTACGTAAAAGAATAAAATGTAACGAGGTTATTATATTTTGTGATTATAACCTAGGTATTAATGGGGCCAATAGAGGGTCCATACCCCATGGATCCCCTCATAAATACACAACTAGTGGTACAAAATTAATATTTTAATAAGCGAAATATAGAAAAAAATAATATTGCTTCAAGCTGGCTGCATTTTATAACAGGTGAACGATTCTGTTCGATATTATTACGCAATGATGTACCAGTCCGAATTTCAATTCCGATTCGATTCAAGTCTTGAGCGTATAAAATTCCAATGTACCTATTACAGTATTATTATGGGTCGACCCTTTCGGCGTCACCGCTGAAAGAAGGCAGTCGTAAAGTGTAGTAATATATACAATAACTATATCTGTAGATAATTGCATATTTTACGCACCCAGTGTACTAATCAGACATGGTCATCTCTAATCGCGTATGAAACCCACTTATATATTAATATATTATGATGAATGTATTATAATCGTGGTTTGAATTTTATAGCACTAAAATATACTGAAATATTCACTATTGACCTAAAAAATTAAAAATATTAAAAAAAAACTTATTTAAAATTGTTTAAATGGTTTATAATAATTATAGTTATTAAATGATAAGCTGAATTATTCTGAATCACCTAGGTGATGTTTTATAATTTTAGATTAGTACGATTACTGTTTTAACGAAAAATAAAAAAAAAATAGGTTTGAAAAAAGCGTGTAGTCATATATTATTGTATTTAATTATATTATATTAATTTACATATATTTTCATCCGTAATTATTAAAATCAATATATTGAATAAAATAAAACATTTCTTAAGTGGTCAAAAAATTATAAAATGTATACATTTAGACCGTAATTTTCGACTGTTAAAAATGATATTTTTTGAAAATTCTCTTCTTATTGCACATATAGAGTATTAGTGGAACCTCTGTCAAATTTCAAGTTCATACGTCATTTTTAAGATGTATCGATCAGTGAGTGAATCATATTTGAATTTTACAATTACAGGTTGTTAAATTTATAAAAAATAAAACGGAAAAATGAGTCACAAAATGTTTTCTACAATTTTAATACAAATTACAAAGTTTATGAAAAACATAAAATAAATTAAATTTAAAGCATGTAAAAAAAAAAAACATGTGATTCAAAACTGAAAAAACTATAAAATAGAAATTCTAAAAATATCAAAAAATGTACGGTGCAAAATTAAAAATTGAAAATCCAAGTTACATAAAATAAATGTTTAGCTTACTCTATTATTATTACATCAGCATAATAATTATCGGATTTTGTATAAAATTCGACGACTGAGTACAATATTTTACGATGCTGTTGGCGAATATTTTTACTTTACGTCAAAAACGTAATTTTAACGTAATCACGATGAGACGATACGGATTGAATATTTGAAGAACACATCGCGGTTATTTGACACGGACTATCGCGTGCCGTCGTCGTACCTCCTCGTTTTGTTTCGATGGACCACTGAAGTTTTATTTTGTAAATGAGTTACGAGAAATAAGTACGTAACTCATTCAATCGTATCATTGATGTATCATCGACTGTTTCGACTCTCGGTTTACTTATACGACGGGGACACGTTCGGTTTTTTCGACATAAGTTTAATCGATTTCCTCCTTTACATTGATGATATAATAATCTACAACTGCACCGTAAGCATATCAATTGTGTGCTCGAAAAATATGAACAAGCGTAAACATTATAACGACGTTGCGTGGCTGCGTCATAATAATGATATTCAGCACGGGAGCATTGGCGTTTGGTATACGTACAATGTACACTACATACATTGTACATCGAATGTATTATGTGATGTTATTTATGTAGTGAAATATGGGTTCGTCCAGGAGTACTTGGACGAAACCATATTTTGCGAAACTGTCAAATCGTAACATTGCAACAATAATACTGAACGCGAATCGAATAATTATACAACATGTGCTTGGGTCACTTATCGTTTTGACGGATAAGTTGACTATATTTTAACACATATATTTATGTTTTAGTCTATTTATTTATATTTTTTTGTTTATGTCACTCACGATAAAAATCTTCTGATGTCTTTTTAATGATAAACGTCCACGGCGATCGTTAAGAAGTCGAAATACTCGTTATCCAACAATACAATACAATACTGTTGTTTACAAAATGCATTACAATTATTTCAACTAAGTTTTTTTTCTCTTTGAGCAAATTATTTTATCAAGATAGCATGGTAGTTTTAATATGTTTAAGATAATAAATAATTTATCAGCGCTGTATTATACGGTATGAATATTATTAACGTGAAATTATTCTGTTTATACTGTTTATAGGCTGGAATGAAATAATAATAACCCACATTACTATTTGTGTACAGTACACCGTTATAGCAGCCTACTGCGTTGTGTGACGCTACAAAAATAACGTTGAGATTAATTCATGTAATATGGTAACAAAGCTCACTATACACTTTACTGGCTAAAACTTACAGCGTAACAAGCTCGTCAGAGAATATTTATATTCTCATTGTTTATGTTTTGATCTGTTGTATCTCATTTAAAATTCGTTATATTTTCATGTTATACACAACGTGTATGAAAAAATATGTAAATTATTCTATCTATACTTTTGATTGAAAGAAAAAAATGTTTATACATACTCTACGGGTTCAATGGAAAACAAAACACTCTTCAAATAAAATTAGTAAAAGAAATTTATTTTTATTTTTGTAGTATGAATATATGATAGGATGGGGTATGGTGATTAATATTTATGCAATGGTAGTGTACGTATAGCACATAGATAATGCGAAAAGTGTACCTATAATAAATTAAGACATTATGAGCAATGGTAAAAATGGTTTTTAATAAAGTTTTAACAAAAATGCATGAGCTTAACATTGCTGCTTATCAACAAGCATAATCTAAAATAATTAGAAGGTTATTTGGTGTACATTAAACGACGTAATTTAGAAGACGAGACGTGAAACTCATTATTCACTGTACGATTATTAATCAATTTTTATTTTACTTAACGTATCTGCTTACAAAATGATTATTAAAAAAAAAGAAATACTTTCTACACATAAATATACGCAGATACGTCGTATTTTTATAAATATGTTCATGATATTCGATATACGATATTCACAGGTAAGCCACAATAATTAATTTGAATTTTTCGAGTATGTATTAAAATATTGACGATAAATTTTTACATTTTTATTCAACCAAATAATTTTGAATTATTAACAAAATAAATAATAACAAGTTGAAAGAAAAGCGTGAGATCAGCGATTTCTACGTTGTCTACTCGTCTCACTTCGATCCCTTCACTACAGAAGATATATAATATTTTGGTAGCAGAGTAAATTTTTTTGAAATATGCACGCAACGAATGCCGTTTTACTGCGCTTATTTATTCGTATGATGTTATGTTGCGATGAGTTCATTAGGAGATGATGTATTGACGATATATAATGTAATGAATACTGAATAATTACACTTAAAAACGAACTCTGAGTGGAGTTTGGTCCGGACAAAAATAGCCAAGTTTTGTAAAACCGATTGATTGATTAAGATTCAACAATCGTTTGAACTCTACTAAAATGTTTTTTTCTAGAAAAAATGCGCACATCGTTGGCAACTCGATCTGCTAGGAATCCGATATTTATTTCTTCATTTATATAATTCGTATCATCGACACAAGGTTAAATTATAATATGATTAAAATACATTATAATTCAGGATACAGAATAAAATTCACCTCTATTTTGATTTTACTGAAATATAGATAGGTGAATACTATATCATGCAATTTTGTTAAATATCTTTACATTTTGTACTCTAATTTTGAATAATTTTGAAATCATCGAGAATTGTTCAATTTATATACACTCTATGCGTGTAATCTTCATGTTAATTTTTTTTTTTGACACACAACGATTTTGAAACAATTATATTTATACTTATGTACGGTTATATAGGGCGTACACTGTTTGGGCGAATAAATATATACCGTTTGGGCGAGGATTATTTAACTAAAAATACCGTTTGGGTGGTATAAAAATGCTTATAATTTACATTCAACAATTAATTAAACAAAATTATATAAAATATAAATAATTAACAATAAGTTATATTTAAAAAATATATTGATAAGAATATTGATAATATTATTATATACATTATAAAACTATATAAGTAGTTAGTAATCTACAGTCAAAAAATTAAAATAATAAAATAAAATTACAGATAATATAATTATTAGTAGTTTTTAAAGCAATCTATTGGCCTGATATATTAAACCTAGACATTTTATGTATTCTAATTAATTAGTTTAAAATTAATAATGATTAGCAATAATATCATCCGTATCTGTTATGAGGTTTTTACCTCGCACAGGTAAAAATAATATCACTCGCCCAAACGGTACGTATGATCGTCGCCCAAACGGACTATTATTTTTTTGGTCAAAATTTTTACCTTCGCCCAAACGAAAACCGCCCGTTATATATTACCAAACTCGTGTTTATCCAAAACAAATAAAATAATACAGTTCTTTCGGCGCAAATGTGAATATAGTATAATATCATATTAAATGACACGTGTACGGTGTAAATATTAAAAATTTTATTCTCACTCGAAAGTTTCCCGTATGGAATTGCGGAGACACGCACAGAAAATCGTTCGCATCATTTATTCGTGTCATAGTATCGATTCAAAACATGTCATTATACTTTATTAAAAAACCGTATTTTAGTCGTGTAACCATTTCTGAAACAAGTAGTAAGATGAACATTTTCATAGTCTTAAACCATAATACAATACAATATGTCGTACGATTTCCACTTATTATTCGGTTGTATAATATTTGAACGAATTGCGATGCAGCTACACGAATATTAATATAACTATTCTGTTTGTTGTTATTAAAACAATGTGTTTGCATTTAATATTGTATTTACCTAGTGGATTTCCGGTGAATCTTATTACATAACCTTTGATGCAACGCAATAGGAACACAATTAGTGTGGTTTCTGTGTATTCGCTGCTTGTATGATATTTTGAAAACACCGAAAGTGATGAATTTTCATTTGAATATTCAAAATGTTTATTGAAGGTATTATTATCATGTGTAAACGTCGCACTTCAATTAAAATTATTTCGATAAAACAATTAAGATTAAGGGACGTGGATGAGTAGGTAATAAAGGTACCGTGCGAACTTATATTAATATATCGTTCAATGGTCATTTAAACTTTTGTCGTTTAATTTATACATAATTTAAGCCATAACTTTTAAGGGGACTACAATAAAACTTTTCACGCGACACGGTGATCTAGAACAAAATACCTAATTAATTTTATAATGATTCTAATTAATGCGATGATGTATATTTCATTGTACACCAACTTCGGCATACCTCCGTTCCGAAAAAGTTTAAGTTGATTACATATAATTTAATTCAATCAAACGATTAAATTTGATGATTCACAATTAAGTTACATCAATATAACAGTAGTTTGATAAAAGAATACATATTATTTGGCAATATTTACCTTGTTTTAGTTGAAATCTAAGTTGCTAATATTATTATTTAAAAATACTGTTTTTCTGTAAATAAATCTTTGGACAGAAATAAGTATTTTATGATAATTAATGCAAAAATAAAATTAAGATAATAAATAAAAATAATTTATTTTAAATAAGTTATGCATAGGAGCAATAGTACTTGAAAATTGTGTGTATTTAATTATATAGTCGGTTGAAAAATTTTATGAGTTTTGTAAAATTGATCGTTTTTGTATTGGATTCACGTTGTAGGTTATGAAGAAAACTATGTGTGTCAAACAAGTCGTAGAAGTATGTAAGTGTGGTGTACACAGTATTATAGTACACGAATGGAGTAAGATTTTGCAAAATTCGAATGTTTCGTGTGAATTTCACTTTTTTGTCTAACCGTGTAACTGATACGGAGAGAAAAAAATTGATCGTTGATAATGGTTCGGTATCGCCCAACGAGAGTGTAATATAAAAGCCCCCTTTCTCCTGATGACCAGGTATACAACGTGTGCGATTCCTGGAGACGGACGTGTGGATCGTACTTTTTTTTTCAAAACAATTTTGTATTTCGTTTTTAATACTTCGTGTTATCCCACACGAACGGCGGTAGTGACCGCGGTATCTGACTACGTTCTATAGAAAGGCGGATAATTATACGGGCCAGCACTTACGTAAAATGCACTGGTCAGCGGGGTCACATGACCAATGCCCGATGGCTTGCTTCCAGATGGATGGCGGCGGCGGCTTCTACACAGTTAATCTTAATAAAAATATATGTATACAAACAATACTATATTATCTTACACCTATACACACAATACACACATACACAAACACACACACACACACACACACACACACACACACACACACACACACACACACACACACACACACACACACTTATACGCGTACGCAGATATATATGAATACAACGAAATGATGGTGATGGCGGACGAGCGCCGGCCATGGTAATAGGTAATAACCATTGAGCGCGTTGATAGAATAATTGCACGGTTCGTGACGTCGCCGTAGTCCGGATGCGAATTTTGAGGCCTCTAGGTACGACGGGCAACATAATAGGAAACGGACTGGCGAGAGTGTATATTTTCACATATATTATCATTTACGTCATAATGCTAAGAGATGATGGTACGTACGGTTGTATAATGTTTAATAGCTATGTATCGAAGATCGACAGACACGGCATGTGCGTATATTATTTACATGTAACGTGATACGTATTGCATTGCGTATCGATAAACGTACCAATTACAATATAATTATCTATATGGTGGTGGACGATATTCATATTATATATTACGTAAGCAAAGTATTGTGCAATATTATATAGCCCTGTAGAGGGATGAGCAAGACGAGACTTGTGAGCCTCATTGTTTGAAATCGTAAAACATCATGTAAAGCCAAAAAAAACAATTTATCGATCGATGTAAATAATTCAAAATTGATTTATAGACAAATGAACTTTTGAAGCAAACATGTTTTGTTTTTTTCATGTCGCAAGCTGATTTTATATTGTAGCATGGCATCCATATTGTTTTATATTGATGCATTCACGAGACGAGACGACTCCAAAGGGGCGGATTTAGAGGGTTTTAATTACAAGGCACTCGGTACTTGTTAACAGTGAATTATTGAGCAATCGGCATAGATAAACAAAACTACTTGAAGATTATCATTAAATTTCAATCTTGTCAATGCAGAGAGGTCAAAATAAACAATTCCGAGCGCGGTTTACCACGAGCACATAACGGCCATTGGGTGTTAAAAATGCGAATAATGTTTCTTCCCGGTGACCGCGAACAGACCCGCAACATCTGCCCTTAGAAGGCCTATCGCGGATCTGCGTCACCACGATTGTGGTGTGTTAAAATACGCATCCAGGAGAATTATTCGTTTACATTTATAGTGCGTAAAATATAAACATTTTTAGAAACGCGTTATTTAATTATTTATTTATTTTTTATTGACGGTTCCGGCTCTGGTATTTTATCACATGTACGCATCGCGGTTTCAAAATCATCCCGACGAAATCCTAATCGCCGGAGCACCTACCTAATAATAATGATACGATGACATAACGCCACGTTATAAAACGACGTAGTGCCATGTTGTTTGGATGCCACTGACTTGTCTGCACTGTACGTATTATATAGTATTATATATTATTAAAATCGTATGCACACGCCCCGCACAAAAGCTGCAGCAGGTTTGTGACCGCGCGAGCGATAAATCGACCGCAACGCGCGCGCATGTTTAATTGATCAATAAAAAAGGTTTTAAAAAAATATTGTAACTAATAATATAACACAATACGTGTTCCGATGCTCTTCGGACGTACACTCCGAGTTTTATTATTATCGTCTAGCACAACGGGCGATTGTAATGTCATAACTGGTTGTCGGTTTGGTTTATGGTATACATATATAGGTACTCGTGAATGCGTGGTTTTGTTTCCCTTGGCTGTTGTAAACGGTTGCATATATTATCACTGTAACTCTTATTATCGTTACTAGTATTACTGTACTATCGTAATTAATTTTTAGTTATAATACTTCGTTTAAGCCAGTTGGTGAAAGCGTAGCATCTTAAGGTCAAATAGGATAAAACCATTATTGTAAACAAAACATTATATTACTACTACATCCTATGCGATCGGATTATATCACATTGCGTTATCTAGACTACGCGATGTATTCGTGATCGTTAATCACTTGCCAATTAGAAAACAATGATAATTTAATTCATTCTACAACCAATATATGCGTTCCGGTTTTTTTTAATTATTTTTTTTAATATTTTATGACTTATGCGTTTATTGTTTATTACAGCTGTTACACTGTGAAAAAAATACTTTCCTAAAATAATTCTTTCGTCCGAATAATATAATGAATTCACATAAAGTTGATATTATACCAGTGTGTACTATCGATGTTCATCAATAATTGCTTATTATTTAACAAGAAATATATTTAATAGCATTTTCATTTAAAAAAGTTATTAAAACAAAAAAAAAAAACGAATAAATATTATGTTCTTATGTGAAGTATATTCTTAACCAGTGGTGTATTTAAGAATTAATATCACAAATAGCTGATTTTACAAAATAATACATCCCTGAAATAAAGCAATTAACTCTTAAAGTATGTGATATAGTATTGGTTCATTAGTTTAATATCCGCATTGTTACTGCGAATTAGGCAAATGTTTATTTTTCAAATCTACAGCATATGTTACAATATCTTGCTGTTGTATTTTCACTTTTTCACTCGAAGGTTCACAATGGATCTTAACCAAAACAACTACTTTTTCGTACACCATTTTCCAAAGCGGGTTTATTTTTTTCTTCTTACATTTTTAGATTAAAAATCATTGTACTATGATATGTTTATACTGTGTTATAATACATTAGTGCGTATAATGCAATATAATTTTATTTTATATACTTATTTAATGTATTTATTTTGGGTTTATTAAAAAATATATATGTGTATTTACGTCATTATTTTTTTTATACAAGTATGTACTAATCGCATACAATTGAAGAAAATATCAACTATAGTAAGATAAAGTTACAAAAAAAAAAAAAAAAATGAATTTCGAATAAAAAATATTAATTATTTTATTTATATTCTAAAGGTATTAAATCGTAGTAATTTGAACTACTTATTGAGTAAATAATATAATTAATTTAATTAATTATTATTATTAACTATTAATTAGTTTTTTTTGCATGCTTGCATATTTATGAAATATTTAATAAATTTTATGTCGTTTTGTTTAGAATATAATATATAATCTATAAAAATTAAACTCTATAAATTTTTAATTAAGTACATAAACTACGACAAGAACCATGGGTACTGTTGTATTATTGAAAAATTTGATTTTTTCTTATACATTTAATTCTTTATACGATTCTTTCATTCTCATGATATAGATATAATAAAATAATATAACTGCCTTTTATTTTTTTTAATTTTGAGTATATTTTTATTTTTTACGTAAATTAAATATTTAATTAAACTTTCATGACATTTTAAAACCTTAATATAAAATATTTTTAATATTTTTCAAGTGTCTAGACATTAAATACAATTCTGATAAGATCGTATTAAATACATTTTCAAATCAGGACTAGATTTTCGTGGTCAGCAAAAAAAAAAAAAAGCTTAAATGTTACTTCCACGTGAAATCGTGAAGTGTATGCATTTAACTAAGTTTGATCAAAGTAAATACATACTCTAGATGAGCTGTCACATTCGCATTTCTCACTGTTTTCATTTGCCGAGAAAGAATTCTTTAGTCTTCCCCTTCGGCAATCCTTTAAATTTCAATTACTTGTACTATAGAAAACACGCAATACCAAGACATAATAAGAGACATCGTGATGACCAAAACATATAATTTTAGTAAATCATTATGTTGTACTTTATATTGAATTAGGTACTATACCATATTATACTTGTTGATTAAAATTACCACAGTTTTTCTACGGTTGGATAAAAATATTGTTTTAGTTTAGCATTCTTTAAGTGGATAAATGCATAAGAACACTGAAGTATATTTTTCAAAATTGCACAGTAGAAACTCGAAAAATTATATTATGAAAACGACAAAAATTTACATTAATTTAATTCAAATCTATTATCGTCATTCGTATTTATATATTATGTTTAGTTCCGTTTTTAGAAAGGTAACGATACCTACTTCGTAATTATATTATACTATATTTATTTCATAATGTTTAGAAGTAATAGTTGAAATTGTTTAACATTAAAAAAATATATTTTTAACTTAAAATTGACTTTACTAATTTATATTTTATCTAAATTATTATTAAAATACTTGACTTGATATCATAATATCGTATTATCGATGTATTGATGAGATTATTTATTTTAATTTTTTCAATTCAAAATTGTGTAATTATTGTTTTATTATGTAAGAGTAATAAAGAAATATACTGAATCCTAACATCTATTTATATATATATATTTATAAATGTTTCTACGAATTAAGTAAATAAGTACGTATAATAAACGAATTATGCTTTCTCTAAAATTCCTTTCTGATTCTTCCTAAATGTTAATTTTTTATGAGGAAAGAGATAGTCTTCAGGATATTCAATAGATTTATATAATACGAACTACGATTCTATTCTAAGATTGAAAATATTTTAATATAAGCATATTTCTTATGCGTGATACGAAGTGTAATATCAAAGTATATGCATAATTTTCACTTCTAATTTAAATTTGAAAAAAAAAAATGAATTATTGTATTTTAATTTACAATTATGATATTATATAGAGCTTATATAATAATTTTTTAATAATTTTATGCTATATGACCACTGTTCTACTAATTTATGATGCTAGCTATTTATGATAACTATATTTCATTTTGAATCTATAAATACCTTTTATTCTTAGAAGAATAATATTATATCTAATTGTGTAATACCTTAAGAACTTCTGCGATTTGTTAATATCTAGTATTTTTTAAAGGGTTTAAAAACAATGTACTTCACAAACACAAAAATTGCTTTCACAATTTTACTTTCTTTCTTTGTAAAATGAAATATAGCTAAACAACTCTAAACAACATTTGGAATAGTCACTGTACTATAATTATTAAAATATACATGACTAAACATAGTAATAAATCGTATGGGCTAAACCGTTCTACATACATTCATATATATGTATTATAATACCTATAATGTTTTTTATTTCGTTTCAGTAAGCTTTCAGTACTAAAGTGCACTTAACTTATTATATTGAACTATTTCAAAGATATATTAATGTCTATAAGTACAGTATATATGTATTAACATAAAAGTTTCTGTACTAGATCCATGCACATTGGGATAAATCGAGACTATTTGGCGGCAAATATAACGAAAATTATAGGCGTCAGTGACCTATTTATATATTATATGTTAGTTTTCGAGGTTTTCGGGATAAATGTAACAGACCAGACGATTTAAATGTATTGATTTTACAATTTCTTCCTCGACATTATTTGGAATTTTACCAAAAAAAAATAAAAAGAAAAAATGAAAAAGAATAGAAACACGCCACAGACACACGAACCTAAATGATACATTAATAATCCCGCATTGTATTAAAAACAAACCATAATCCATAAAGAGAGTTTTTCATTTCTTTCCAGCTATTTGTTAACACATACACACACACACACACACACACACACATTTATATATATATGTAATCGCGTTTCACGTGTTCATTATAGCTCTTTGGTACATAATATGTACATCATAAAATTGCAAAGCTTAATCAATTTTCACGGAATTTATCGTACATACGATGCGATTGACCTATATTTTAGATTTTACTATTTATACACATGTGCGTGTACATTTCTTTCATCATCCAATAACCGCACGTTACATTGATGACTTTGTATACATGTGCGAGTGGTATTTGATTATGATATTATTGAAAAAAAAAACCTAAAACAAAATTATTGGAGATGTATATTGCGCAACGCTCGTGTGACCTATTGGTGTGTTTCTACGGATATGTGATTTATAGTTTTATTACTTTTATATCGAGAATGAAATAATAATATAAACACATACGAATGCAAACGCATAATTATTTATGATCGAAAACAAGGTGAAAATCATTAACGGTTTTTTGTCTCTCCTCTTCCCTAGAGGTGCTGCAACAACGGTCGCTAAAGGTTTTCTGTGGTGGACCATTCGTCGCGATAGAACAAACGTGTCCAAATTAATTAAGTGTACGTTTGCTTGTGTGTGTTTTGTACATACCTAATTATATGTGTAAAAATATTAATTTCGTTGTGAACAACGAAGGAAAACCATTAGTTATATGACGTGGGATATGAAAGTGGTTGAGGTTTCAATATTATACGAGCAGAAGATGAATTCTGCGAGTGTGAGTAAATCTGACCATCTGTGTGGGAATGGCGAAACATAAATTTCAATGGCAAATTATTTTATCACGTACACCAATCACCGGACAGCTTTGATGATGATGATGATGATGATGATGATGATGATAATGATTCGAGCGATATACTCGTATGATCATTTTTTTGTCGGTGGCACATAAATGCATTTAATATATGTGCATGGACGCTAAATCCGGCAGCCGATACGTCGATACATGTGATATAATATTGTATAGTATTATTTTGCTGTGATCGTTAAACATGCCCGCATGGAATAATGATGATGCCTGACGATGGGTATTCTGTTCGGTCTGAGGTCAAACGATTAGGTCGTTTACTGACTTGCCTTATACGTGCGCAACTCCGTCCACATCGTCGGCAACATCCTCCACTGTATACTGTAATATCATTATATCGTTCGAAACAAACGTTTCTTTGTATAATATCATTGCATATACGGATTCCGGGAAAGTGTTGATGTCCTGAAAAAACATAAGAAAATTACATTGAAAATTATTGATTAAAGAATCACAAACATTTGGTACCGTTCGGATTGCAATGGTTAATTTTCATTAATGATATTATCATTTTTTAATTATAAATTTAAAGAAATTCGATCAAAGTAAAAATTTGAAGTTTGTAAACTGATTTAAATTAAGAAATTGTCTGGATAGCATTCAGTATAGCAAATTACATGAACAAATTGTAAGTGGGATTTTTCTTTTAATTATTTAGGAAAACAAATTCGAAACGATAAATTTAAAAAATGTTAGTATTTAAAAAGAAGATAGTCATTTAGATTAATGTACTATTGAAACACTTATTTTGCCAAAAAAATATCGTCTAAAATTAAATTAAATTAAAAAGTAATCAACATTTAAGTTGTATGTTATTATATTATTGTGGTTTTACCGTCACCGTTACTCGGGCGGAGACAAATAAGTTATGATTTTAATCAACATTTAAATTCAATAAAATAATTGTCGAAATGTTGAAAAGGGTAAACTAACTGTTAGGTCTTTCGACCTAAGTAACGGAAAAGGTCAAATCTTACTTCTCATATAAAAGTAAAATAAGTTTGTAACATTTTTGACATTCATTTTAATTTTTCTGAAAAACAAAAAAAGAAATATATGTGACATTGTTTGAATACTATGAATTTATATATAAACATACATACAAATATATATATATATATATAAATTATTTTGTTGATATCTGAACATTTTTACAACTTAAAGGTGCTTCATTGGGGTATAAAAATATTAAGAAGCATGGCTGTATACAGATATTAAATATCATATAATGATTTCTTCATAAGAATTTGAATCCGTTCCGGCGTTTATAGTACGTACACTAGCCGATAAAAGTATACTATGAAAATTATATAGATTCTTGGTAGGAACGCAACTTTAGAGACTTTAGCAATTGCAAACGAAACCCTTAAAGTGATAAGACTGACCAATTCTAACCTTACCTAAATGAATCAGTAGACAGTGGTGGATAAACATTTTTCAGATTTAATATAACGTCTGTTTAACAACAACAAAATTACTATCTGAACAATAGAGTAAATATGTATGATGTTCAATGGTCTATTGTGTTTTTTTGCCGATCTTTATTGTGTTTTTTACTATCGGAGTTTCAGAAGCTGTGTCGCAATGTTATCAAGTCGAGGCACGGATGTATAACGTTGCACCGTGCATGCGTATCTACCATATGAAAAGATGCTCTATAGATTTAAAAATACAATATTATGTTTTTATTATACATGCGTATTGTGTGCATAGAAGTAAAGATTTTAATAAAAAAGTCGTAATACAATAAAAATGGATTCGTTTATGTGTATTAATTATATTGTACTAAATACAACTATGGGTGTCCTTGAAAACGGTTCTACGTCAAAATATCTTCGTTAAAATATCTCTGTCAAAATATATCCGACACAAAATATCTCTGGTAATAATATCTTCGTCAAAATGTCTCCGGTAATAATATCTCTAGTAAAAATAATTTTAAGAGAAAACAATAAATATTTGTAATGTAGATATTATACAACAGCATTTAGTAAAATATATTATAACAAGTATTAATAATATTAACCGAATAAGAGTATTTCTAAGAGAAATTTAGAAATGTATTATGTTTTTCATTATAAATCTTTCGAGGTTGTTTCGTGAAGGAAAATTATCGTTTATCCATATCGGTTTGCCGATAAAGACGAGCTGAATTTAACAATATTAACACGTTGATGGACATGACTGCTATAACATTCACCAACTAAACACCCCTTTTTTCATCAGTTTGACTTATTATGTTCCAAGCGTCCAATACTGG
This sequence comes from Sipha maydis, assembly GCA_034509805.1. Classification (NCBI taxonomy): domain Eukaryota; kingdom Metazoa; phylum Arthropoda; class Insecta; order Hemiptera; family Aphididae; genus Sipha; species Sipha maydis. Next base: position 96,694 of record JASXSY010001415.1, read on the forward strand.
TAAAAAGTATACACAAATGATTGGTATTAAAAAACGAATGTATTTTTTTAAAAAAAAAACACTCGACTGCTATAGCATGCCATTGCCATCATGACTTAATTATAAAAAAAAAGTTATACATGGTCATGAATGCTCTAGCATGTTATGTCTTTTTTTTACCTAAAAGCAGTAGCGATGGCAAACTTGTTTCGCCGAGGGAGGTCCAAGATCATACCTTGAAATATTTGAAGGGGAGAAAACTTATTTTTCAACTAATAAAAAAAATTTGCACTTTTAATTTTTGAGCCATATTTACAAAAACTTAAAAATTTAAAAATTTCCAATATTTCATCCTATCATTCTGATTTATTTTGAGTACATATTTTTATAAACGATTTCAGAACACAGAGTTAAATGACAAAATAAATAAAACTTTTTAACAATTTGAATACACGTTATTTGTATATCTTTTTTGTATTTGTTATATACGATAACACATTGTTGAAAGAAAAATATGTTATCATATGATAACAACATTTGGCGAACGAGCGCACGTGATATAACTGTTCTTAAACGTGTTATGAACCATATAAAATAGCAAACAATGTCCTAACCTAAAAATATAAGAGAATAACCGCGTTTTAAAATTCAAATGCTATAGCAGTCATGCAAGACGTAAAACTTTAAAATCACGAATGCTATAGCATGTACTGTCCATCAACGTGTTGATATTAAATATTAAAACATTTAAGTGTTCCTACGTGAGATGTGACAATCGTATTGTTATATCATTAGGGTTTGAAATTTTGTACGGTTTGTATTAACGTGTATTCGTAAAAATACCTTTAAAATTTAAGTCAAAAAGGAAAAGAGCTTTCACTACATAACGGATACATGCATACATTTCATAAAAAGGGTTGTGATAAATTTATATGGCGTTGTGTCGATTATCAAAAATATAAATGCAGCTCATGTTTTACATCAACATTGGATGAAAAAGGTATATAAAATTACAAATATTTGATGTGATTGGTTAAATGTGTTTTAATATCTCATATATACATTTTTATAATTAAAACTATTTTAAAGGGACAGCTATAAAGGAATCGGTTCATTCACATGATGCGGATGCTTCAAATGTCCAGGCAAAAATAATTTTGGGACAGTTGAAAGACGCCGCATTAAACACAGAATCATCGACAAGAAGAAATATTATTAGTCGTACAATTTCAACAACTGAAGTTTCTGTAGTTGGCCAGTTACTAAGCATAAACTCGATGTCTCGAACAACTAAAAGGATGAGAACGAAAAATGAAAAACCACCTGAAAACCCATCGATTATTCAAGATTTGGTCTTACCAAATGAGTATAAAAACAATAATGGTTATTCCTTTTTAATTTATGATAATAAATAAGAAAATAGAATATTAATGTTTAGTAAAAATGCAAATTTAAATACACTTGATACATTTAAAAACTGGATGACTAACGGAACATTTCGAGTAGTTCCGAAGTTATTTAATCAATTATATACGATACATGGTTATAAAAATAAAACAACTTTTCCACTTGTCTACATTCTCATGGCAAATCGTACAGCAAAACCATACAATGAAATGTTACAAGTATTAAAAAATAAAAATCCAAATTTTAACACCCATTATATCATTATTGATTTTGAAAAAGCATCCGTAACAGCATTTTATAGTGAATTTCCACAAACAAAAATAAGAGTATGTTTTTTTCACTTCCGACAATGTACTCGTATATGGCGAAAAATTCAAGAAAATAATTTACAGACTTTATATTCCGAAAATGTTGAGTTTTCATTACAAGTACGGTATTTAACTGCTTTGGCATTTGTACCAACAAATAAGGTTATCAATTATTTTGAAAAATTAGTTGATTCAGCTTATTTTGTTGAACATAAAAACAATTTATCTACTTTAATAGATTATTTTGAAGATATTTGGATCGGTCGTTCAACCCGTAATCGTAGACGTTTACCTACATTTGAAATTAGTATGTGGAATTGTTATGAAACAGTTTTAAAAAAAAAATCTCGTACTAACAACTTAGTTGAGGCATTATGCATTTGATTCATCATTAGGAGCAAATCACGTAACTATTTGGAAGTTTATCTCATTTTTGAAACAAGAACAAGCATTACAAGAGGTATTTATAAAAATTATACAGTTATAATAATTAATATATTAATTAATATTATACTACATGATTATAAATGTAAAATGTTCACAGGTTGAATTAGAAAAAATAATTTCTGGAGAGCTAAGTCCAAAAAAAAGGAAAAAGTATAAGGACCACGACAAAAGACTTTTACGTGTCTTAGAAAAATTCAATGAAATTACAGCTCTTCAGTATTTAAGAGGAATCGCTCATAATCTCAAATTTTAAAACAATATGAAGCGTGAGGAAAATTTAATTTTATAATAAATAATAATACATGTTACTTAATTTTAATGTATAATTGTGAGATAATTTAATTTTAAATTTATAATAAATTATTATAATTATAATAATCAAATCTGAAATATTTTTTGCAAAGATATTTCGTTTCGGAGATGTTTTTAATGGAGATATTTTTAACGGAGGTATTTTGACGGAGATATTTTATCGGATATATTTTTACGGGACACTCTTGGAAACCCTAGGCAAACGTATAATTTCTGAAGGACGCATATCATAATATGATAATAAAAATATTATTATGCATGTATTTTTATAAATAATATAAATAATGTATTATATACATAGACCTACTGCAATAATGTACTAGTGAGATCTGTTTTGTAATAAATAGAAAATGGTGAATTAAAGACGTTCTACGACAATTTATACTAGTCATACGTGATAAAATATAATTGTATACTATAGTACATTTGAAATTTCTTGGATTTTTTGTTTTAATATAGGGCTAAGTAAATCCAGGCCTAAGTTTGTGTGCAATATGATGTATTTTGTGTAGTATACAAATTAAAGTGGGTGATAAAATCAAAAAAAGTAAAACAATCGGTGAACTTTATTATTAAGAAACATTAACATCATTTCTACAATACATTTTTTTTTAAATATCTTTATATAATTTATAATGGTTTATCTATATACCTCCGAAGAGTACATCACAGACTAAAAATGTTTATTTGAAATTCAGTACGTAGTACGAGAAATTGATAATTTTAGGCGCTGACGTAAATTAATATCTGCACATACTTCAAAATCCATTACTCGGTTGATATTTAATTTATGTAATAACGCGTGTATTTCTTAGTACATAATATTTTATTTTGTTATGGTTTCAGATGTGTGTTTATACTATAAACTTCTATACACCTATTCTCGTATATATTAAAAGAACAGTATTGGAAACTATTCGTTTGAACGCGACATCACTAAAAAATAAATTATGAGAAAATTACTTAAGCTGGAGTGTTTATTTCTTCGAAGTGAATATTAAGCTGTCGGATTTTTTAACAACAATTATTAACGAAAATACTAAACAGCTAAAACAAGATTTTAAAACGATATCATGATTTTTTAAAAAAAAAAACAAATATCACAATTAATTTGGGGTTTTCAGTCTTTAAGTACTTTAACTTAAATTATTTGTCTTCCTTTGATTATTATAACTACGTTACAATTGAACTTACTGATTCTCTGTTCTATTGTTTATCTAAATCAGAAAGAAATACCCTATATCTGTAAATTGCATTTTTGTTAATCGCAATCTTTAACACAACATTTAGATCCTAGACTCGACTTATAATTGTTTCGAATATTGGGATAGTTTTCAACGATATGCGAAACAAACGAAAACAACGTCGTGCGGGATTTAGTATTTATGTGTGCACTATTAATCAATTGAAGACTGAGATTTGTGACTTCTAATCTGATGTGGATTATTTTTCGTAATTCAGACTAGAGCTTTCATTTCAAGTGAATCTGCTTTCTTTTATTGTTCAAAATAGCTATTATGCGGACATAAGTTTCTAATGTTCCTGAACGTATAATGTATTCATTCAAATTTGTATACATTATCTAGGTACTATCATGGCAGTCGTATATACAGTCATTTGTGGGCATAATATTCGTATTCAGCATTTTTTTATTTGTATTCCAAATTGAAACTTAAGTCTCGGCCAATAATGAGTATTTTTTTATTGGTTCAGGAAACTGAGTGTGTAAATTATACATAATTTCTTCGACTTGGTGCAATAATACTATATATATGTATGTATGTGTATATATATACATACATACTCATTTCCTATAATTCGACGGTATTTCGTCCTAGTCCATTTTAACGTTACTATATTTAAGATGTGTACATTACGAGATACATATATTTTAATTTTGGGCCAGACGTGGGTGTACATTTATGATTAAAAGAAAACCGAGTGAAATATTTCGTGTGTAAGTTATAACTTACACAATAACATAACCAAACCTGGGCCAACGCGTAACGACTGAGATTTAATCCAGTGCTCGTACGAGGGATTTGTTACTTCATTGACGATACAGAGTAACATTAAACATACATTTTCTAGAATGACTTGGAAAATAGTGTTATATTTATATTAATTTGTCTACATTGCATTGTACAATTTTTATCAAAAATTATATTTTTCACCAATTTTTAACGTAGAATATTTCTTAAGTTTTTCGAATTTGTTAAACAGTTACACAATGTATGGTATTACTTTTGTAGTCTGGGGTGAAAATTACTTTTCTGTAAATCTCGATACATGAAAATCGTGTGTTTTAAAATATACCTATATTTTTTAAGTTGAATTGGATGGAGTTGTAGAGTATACTAAAATGTTGTGCGCGATTGCTTGTCACATCCAGAGCCCGTTCGTTTAAACTTAAATTTTTTTATAAATAAAAACACATTTTTTTCAAAATTCAATTTGTTTTGGAGTATAGAACTAAATATGTATCATGTATGTTTATGTATAAAGTCATTTGAGGGATAGTAAATAATATATCGCTCGGTAGAGGAAAATATTTTATCGTAAAATGATGGTAAATCATTAGAAAATTGTATTTTTCACAAACATAGTTAACCGAGAGCATGTATGTGTTCCACCCGTTAAACTGAAAATCATTTCGTGTTGAATGTTTTCACTTGACGAATAGTGATACACTTTCCGTGTGTGTACTATTATGAGTTGTTATTATATTCATTACGCGTGTGATGTTATTCGTATGTAAAACATTACGTACGTGCGCAATCATTTCAAGTGTCAATTTATCGTCAAGTCATGGTAATGACAAATGCGTGTACCGCTGTCCGAAGTAGGACCGACTTTAACAGTCGTTTTCAACTCTGAGTACCTGTATTGATGAGGGGAGGAGGGTAGGACAGTGCTTTGGGGGTTTTACACCTTCGCTACTTCAAATCACTAATCCGTATCTTATACAACAATAAATATAAGATCAGCAATAAAATTATACTCAAAAAGTCATATCGTGTGATTAACGTGTAGAAAATACTCCAGCACATTGAACGCCCTGTATACGTGCACGTATGTATGTGGTGTGTGTGTTTGTGTGTGTTTGTGTGTGTGTGTGTGTGTGTGTGTGTGTGTGTGTGTGTGTGTGTGTGTGTGTGTATGTGTAGTCCTTGATCCTCAGAGGTGAGTGCACGTCACGTCATTTCAATTTTGGACGACAGTCATCATAATAATTCGGCGGACGCGGTGTAGATTCGTGTAGATATACGAGCGACGTCGCGGTCAAAGCAGTTGGTTTTTTCAGGTTTTTTTTTTTTTTTTTGATTCCATTCGCTTTTCTCTCGTCGCGTCCAGAGCTATAACTCACGCGCGGGTGGGCACGCTGCGTCCTTGGCGTTTCACTACGTGAACCCTCCAAAAGTGGCTGCAGTGCTTATTATAATAATAACAATAACGATATTTCCAGTGAGACACGTGGCGAAATGCTCGTGATATATATATATATATATATATTGTTGTAGTTATTATTATTATTATTCTTATTATTATTACTATAACTATTAGGTATTACGTGTATCTTCACGATGAATTCACGATAATATGCACCGTACACCTTCGTCACCGCTTTCACCCTTGGGCTTGCGCGCCCGCTCGTATATTTTAATACGCGAATACGTCCGTACGCATACCCACCTACACGCACTGATTTATGACACCCGTGTTACATTCGAAACAAATAATGATTTGTAAAAACGCACGTACTTATAAGACCGACGTTGTCATATATCTGCTCGTGTTCATATAAATATATAATACATCATGTGAGTCTACGTGTGTGCGTGTGTGTGTGAGCTAAAGGAACGTTTGCTTTTGTTTTCATGCAATTCATTTTTCGGTTTTTTTTCCCCGGAACCACCGCCGTCATCACTTATCGTCACGATATCATCAATGACCATCTGCCTTCGTGCATTTTGATACATCGGATTATATTTTTCATTTTACGTATCGTACTTGAGTCGATAACTATTAAACGATAATGATTGCTCCCTAGGGAATTCCCGATTTGGCCACACAATACAAATATATAGTGTATGAGTGTTATTTTATTGGTTTTATACAATAATAAATATCGTATAGTCATAGGTGCTACTATGGTTTTATTTAAGGATAGCTAATTTTTTTTGTATCATTTTGGTTAATGTCGCTTATTTTATTATATCTATATCTAATGCATGGAGAATATATCAATATTTGGGGTCTCAGGCCTTCAATCCCCTCTTAATTGCACCTATACGTATAATGATAAGTACAGGTCGAATGGGCTTCATTGCGAGAACTTCCGTGTGTCTTAGTTGTTGATATATTCTATACACCGTGTTCATCTATTGTAGGATAGGCTAAATATTATATATAGTATAGTGTGAATAGATCCCTATACTTTTGCGTTTCTTCTTATTATCATAAAAATATTACGATTACATTCTCATAATTCTCATAAGCTAGTTAAATATATGTCGGTTTCACAGTACGAATATAATATTTTTTCACTACCTAATATAATTTATAAAACTGCCTAATACTGCCATATTAACTGGACACGAATTCAAATACGTATTTTGATATTTTTATAATCATGTGTATTGGAATACATATTTGAAATTAAGAAATATTCTGACGATATTTAAGATTGAAAATTAAAATACAAACCATGACAGTTATAAATTACTTAAACACGAAGTTTGTAAATAAGCTAACTACTACATTGTATTCTACCACCACACATGAAAATGTACTGTTCTGTATGTAAAGTTATAGCCATCAAATAGAAATAGAAATGTTTAAAATGTTACATGGAAATATACAAATGTTATTAGATATGTACATTTTAATTAAAATAATGTATTAAGTGTTGAATTGTATTTCTGTAGGTTGTAATACATTTGTAAGTAATTAGAGTGAAACGAGTACAATTATTTATTTTAGGATTTAAAACTGTTTAAGGTATATCTATTAATGTATTAACTTATGCAATTATTTTATTATTAAATGAAAAATGCATGTAATTGAAATTATGAATAATTTGTTCTAAATATATGAAAAAAATCGGGTCCGAAGAAATATTGTCTGGTTTCGTTGTTCACGAATGAAATTCATAAATCAACCCGTAATATTTAAATATTAAATGTTTTATTAAAAAATATATCACCGAGAAACGTTTTTCATTGTTATTTTAATAATCCTATGCGTCCGAAATTGTTAACATGTTAACATTGTTTAATAACAATTTGAGTTGCTACCCATATGAAATTTACATTTTTTTTTTGTTATTCCTTATTCGAGTGAAAACATTTTTAGTGTGGTGCGTTTTATTTTGAAAAATTTAAAACGTAAACGTAGGGATACTCGATTACCATAAATCCATAAAATTATGCAAGTACAGAGCTTACATGTATTTGATAATATTTTCTTTATATTCAATGCAATAAATGCTAATTGTTTCTTTCTAATTATTCATTGACCGTACTACCTGTAATACACAAATCATATTATATTCTTTTGAATAATGACTGCATTTTAGGATATAATTTATAAATTTAAATGTCCATGTGAGGAATTATCAAAGTTATATTATATTATATTTATAGTTATTTAATTTTATTGCAGCAGGTACTTGCATGTATAGTATGTATAGTTCTTTATCACCATTCTTCGAGTCTTTTGTTTCATATCGAATATTATTCATTAATGCTTATTAATGCAATTTATATTTTAATTAAGGATTTAAAATTCTTGTTATTATAGTTTAATTGAAAATGTTATTGAAAAATACATCCATGAAAAAAAAAAAAAACAAGATGGCCCTCGATTCTATTAAAAAGTTAACTTATAACTTTTAACCTGTAAATGCGGAAAATGTTCTTGTTTTCTTCTTCAAAATGTAAAAATACCAATCGATGAAAAGAATAAGAATTGTAGCTTATCTAACGGTTTTGAAATAATTGTGACAAATGAAACGCATCGTATCGCGAGTACTTGGATTTATGAACGTGATCGGTGGGAATTGTAACGGATAAATTTATTGACGGAAAATTTGTTCACAAATTACTGGTAAATCTGTGGAATTATCTAATAAAGGGCTAAATATTGAAATTGTATTGTATTTTAAGAAATGTATACCTCTACATAAATGTTCCGACTACATAAGAAGCAAATATTCGAATACGTAACATTATATGGAGTTGCAAATCGTCCTTTAAGAATTACTTTTTTTTTTTAGATTTTTTAAAACCATGATATTCTATACGAATGACTGTTACATATTTATTGTTGTTTTACTTTTTTTCTGGTAGTTGGTATATGATTTCACCTTGTATTCAAGCTTTTGGTCGGTGCAGTAAAATGCATAGATATTGAATATCTTTTCAAGATTAAAAATATAATCACTAAGTAAATCGTAGGATAACTACAGACAAAATGCCATCAGTATCCGATGTCTGAACTCAAAGTATGCTGTTTGAAACTTTTGATGTAGATTTACTACCCGTAAATGTGTTGAAAAATAAAAAGATATCATTATAAAATCCGAGCTTCTTAGAAATCTAAAAGACGTCTTATTTTATAGTTTTATGAAATTATAAACCCATATGACAAACCTTTCGTTTATTATATCAAAAATATACTTTGACAAGTATGGGTTCCTGTATTTTTTTTTATTATTATTTATTTTTTTTGTAAAAAGCGAAATCACTGAAAAATATGATAAAATATACAGCTTGTCCGTAAGACTAAACACACGTGAGATGGAATTCACGAATAGTTAAATACAATTGAGTTTCTTAAAAATAGGAACAGATAATATCATCGCGATAAAAAGATTTACAAACCTTTTGACATTTTTACCGAAACAGACATTGCAACTATAATACCATTCTATTTTTCTTAGTTTTTTACTATCAAAGAATATGTTTAGGGTAAAATTAATTTTTTTTTTTCGTTCATTAAAAAATTACGATAAGAAGTTTCAAATATGGTTGATAATAACGTCAAATTTACTCAATATTATTATTAAAACCTAAAAATGGTTTTTACATTTTTAAAGATTACTATTTTTATTTTAAAACATGTTGAAAGTATTACCATAAATGTAGTATTATCATGTAATGATACAATCGGTATCGAAAAAAGAGACTTAAGTTTAATAGTTATTACAAATAACTGTCAATTTTTATTTATTTTGAATGTAGTAAGAACAAACTACAACCATAGTTTCGTGTCATTAGAAGGTTTGTAAATTATTATTATATTAGAGCATATGGTAAACATATTACAATATTAAAATGTAGGAATAGGGTATAGCACAAGAAATCGCAAGTCACAAGTGAACGGCTAAGAATGGTTATAATTATGACAAATATTCAAAAAAAATATTTACAGAGCGTTTTATTTGTATACGTCAGATTTTAATGTTTCCCCGTTTCTTAGACCGTCATTCAGTACATTTATGGTTATTGGTCCAGATATAAGACAGCTCAGGGAGAGAAAAGTTAAAATTATCTATTATTATTATTATTTGCAAATTAAATATGAATTTGGAGAAAAATAAATAAAACATTCATGTTAATCAATATTTATAGACGACATAGTAGATAGTAAAAGTGAAACGATTGAGTTGACCATGCAGTATTACTGAATACGATTCTCTAACTACTAGTGGTACGCGTGATCACTCCTAATTTGTTATAGTTTCACATTAAACCAAACGAAAAATAATGTTCCTTATATTTGGCTTGGATATAGTCGGATCATAAGGCCTTTCACGTGTTATTTATTAATATTACGAAAGAGTATTCAGCCCTCAGCTTATAGTTATCCGATGATTTAAACTATGTTCGCCTCCGTATATAACATCAAATATCTCCGTTTGATACATCGTGATAAAACGGGTTCGGTAAAATCTACATCCGAAAAGTGATGAAGATAAGAACACATTTAGACATTTATTGTACGCCCGACGAATATCAATAGAAATTCGAAATTATACTATAATTTGCATTGTCGTAAATCACATACCTACCCCAAAAATATTGTTCTCTAGTCGTTGAATTTACTACACAACGAACGTTGATGATCAAATTGAAGATCAAACGTTAACCATGTTCATCACTAAATATGATCATAATTCAACTTGAACATTAAATTTGAATTGATCTAACCAGAATTTGACAAGAAAATGCACTGTTAAGCTCAAGGATTTTAACCGGAAATATTTTTACTAGGTCTTTGCACTGATATACGTTTACCAACGTTTGGATCGTCGTATTTAAATAACGAACTCTCGGCGACCTCTTGACATGACGGCGCATAATTATGTTGGCAGTAAAGTACACGCCGTATGCAATTGTAATACATTTTATACAGGTAGGGCAAATAATAATTTTAGTGAGAACACATTTCTGAAATAAAGTTAAAAAATACTGTCCCTAATTTAAATTTCGTTAAATATGTTGTAGAAAATAACCATAATATACGATTTGATATAATTTGACACAAAGAAATACCCAAAATAACATTTTATTTAATTCAGCTTTAGAAGATTTATATATAATGCAATAAGGAAAAATAATTTTAAAACAATTTTAAAACAATTTTAAACGTAGAAACAAATTTTAAAAATAATATCTTATCAATACATTTCAGATTATAAAAAATAATAATAACCAAAATATTTATACTTCTTAATATTTCTATGTTTAATATGAACTCATATTAAATACTAAATTATTCAAAGACAAAGGCAAATCAAATGTAAAAATAAAATAAAAAAATAAAACTATTTCTATGTAAAAAAACTTATTTTTTTCAATGTATTCCTTCTTTATTTGTTCATATTCAGTCGCGATTTCATTAACTTTGTATGTGACATAATAATAAATTTTTAATTTGAAAACATTCTTTCTTTACAAATATAATTATATTCCAGGCTGTGCATTGATTTATTTATATTTAATTTACGAGTATTAATAATTTAAACATTTTAATTTTGTTTTAATATTTTATTAATATTTTATTAATATTTTATTAATATTTCTCAGTAGACAATCTCACGGATTGAATTTGAAGTAATCGGAGTAAACGTATGAGTTGTAATAGGTGATCACGAGTGTTTTAAAGTATGCGAATTATATATATACACATATAAAATTAATAATATTTCACCGTAAATGGCTAAACGTTCAATTTATGAGCCATTGAAAAGTGGTGTAGTGTTATTGAAAAATTATCTTACCTGATTAGCAAAATTGATAAATGTTTTATTAGAAGTAGCTTTTTTAAAAAAAAGATAAAAAAAACCGGATGGGCCTCGCTCTGCTGTACAGTTAGGGGTGGAGTGCACCTCGCTTATAAGATAGGTCATTATTATAATGGATTTGTTAAATTTGAATGCAATGATAGATATCATTGTATACGAATAACGATTCTGAACGGAGTTCATTTGTTAGTCTAGAATATAATACAATGTTATTTATAAATATTATATAAGTATATTTTATTTTTAAACGAAAAATTTAGAAAAACCGAAAATTTAAATTGTCTATAAATAAGTCAAAATATGTCAAAATACTATGAAATTTTAACCATGTATAGAAAACGTCAATATAAAGTGATAATTTCAAGTTGTTGCGGTTTTTCGTTTTTGAGTTAGGGCATTTTAAAAAAACCGATATCATTTGTCAGTCTAGAACATTCTACATTATATTATATTTTACATGTAATTTTATGTCAATATTCGATGTTCAAACGCTTATAAAAAAAAATTGTGCCTATGGATTTTAATAATTTTTGAATGACATTAAGAACTACTTCTGTGGAATCTTCGATTAAATTTTCAAGTATTTTGTACGAGCCACATTTTTTTTATCACCGATTATAAAAAAAAAATGTAAAAAAATCGAATATTTTAAATGCCTATAAGTGGCTTAAAAATCAATATAATATTTTGAAAAAAATATGACATAAAGGAAATACCAATCTTAACAGCTGGTAGAAATTTCAAAAATCTGCGACTTATACTTTTTGAATTATAACAAATATTTAAAATCGTCTGAGAATAAATCGCTATTTTATGCAATTTCTTAAATATTTAAATTTCAAACAGTCGTACAATTTTTTCCTCTTAGTACGGTAGAAATTTTTTTAAAGATTTTTGAAGAGTAGCTCATAGATAACCTAGTGTTAAAATTTTGAACCTTAAGTATGAACAAAAAAAATTTTATGAATTTTTATCTACAAAATAACATGCAAATTATCGTGATTTTTACACATTTTATACAAATTTGAGAATTAAGGGCTTATAAAAAAAAATTGAGTTAACCGATCACCGATATTTTTTAGTTACGATAAGTTTAACTTATTATAAATCTAGTATAAAATTTTCAAGAGTTTTCGCTCAATCAATTAAATTTTATAGATGTTTAAAAACAAAAATTTAACAAAAATCGAAAATATAAATTGTCTATAAATAAGTCAAAATATGTCAAAATACTTTGAAATCTTAACCATGTATAGAGAACGTCAATATAAAGATTTGGTGAAAATTTCAAGTTGTTGCGATTTTTCATTTTTGAGTTAGAGCATTTTAAAAAAAACCGATATCTTTGTCAGTCTAGAATATTATACAGTATATTATATTTTACATGTAATTTTTTGTCAACATTCGCTGTTCAAACGCTTATAAAAAAAAATTGTGCCTATGGATTTTAATAATTTTTGAATGAATTTAAGAACTACTTCTGTGGAATCTTCTATTAAATTTTCAAGTATTTTGTACGAGCCACATTTTTTTTATCACCGATTATAAAAAAAAAATGTAAAAAAATCGAATATTTTAAATGCCTATAAGTGGCTTAAAAATCAATATAATATTTTGAAAAAAATATGACATAAAGGAAATACCAATCTTAACAGCTGGTAGAAATTTCAAAAATCTGCGACTTATACTTTTTGAATTATAACAAATATTTAAAATCGTCTGAGAATAAATCGCTATTTTATGCAATTTCTTAAATATTTAAATTTCAAACAGTCGTACAATTTTTTCCTCTTAGTACGGTAGAAATTTTTTTAAAGATTTTTGAAGAGTAGCTCATAGATAACCTAGTGTTAAAATTTTGAACCTTAAGTATGAACAAAAAAAATTTTATGAATTTTTATCTACAAAATAACATGCAAATTATCGTGATTTTTACACATTTTATACAAATTTGAGAATTAAGGGCTTATAAAAAAAAATTGAGTTAACCGATCACCGATATTTTTTAGTTACGATAAGTTTAACTTATTATAAATCTAGTATAAAATTTTCAAGAGTTTTCGCTCAATCAATTAAATTTTATAGATGTTTAAAAACAAAAATTTAACAAAAATCGAAAATATAAATTGTCTATAAATAAGTCAAAATATGTCAAAATACTTTGAAATCTTAACCATGTATAGAGAACGTCAATATAAAGATTTGGTGAAAATTTCAAGTTGTTGCGATTTTTCATTTTTGAGTTAGAGCATTTTAAAAAAAACCGATATCTTTGTCAGTCTAGAATATTATACAGTATATTATATTTTACATGTAATTTTTTTGTCAACATTCGCTGTTCAAACGCTTATAAAAAAAAAATGTGCCTATGGATTTTAATAATTTTTGAATGAATTTAAGAACTACTTCTGTGGAATCTTCTATTAAATTTTCAAGTATTTTGTACGAGCCACATTTTTTTTATCACCGATTATAAAAAAAATATGTAAAAAAATCGAATATTTTAAATGCCTATAAGTGGCTTAAAAATCAATATAATATTTTGAAAAAAAATATGACATAAAGGAAATACCAATCTTAACAGCTGGTAGAAATTTCAAAAATCTGCGACTTATACTTTTTGAATTATAAAAAATATTTAAAATCGTTTGAGAATAAATCGCTATTTTATGCAATTTCGTAAATATTTAAATTTCAAACAGTCATAAAATTTCTTCCTCTTATTCCGGTAGAAATTTTTTTAAAGATTTTTGAAGAGTAGCTTATAGATAACCTCGTGTTAAAATTTTGAACCTTAAGTATGAACAGAAAAAATTTTATGAATTTTTAACTACAAAAAAACTTGCAAATTATCGTGATTTTTACATATTTCGTATAAATTGTAACTTTGAGCACTTATAAAAAAAAATTGTGACTTACGATTTTAGATTTTTTTTTATCAGTTAAGGAACAACTTATAAGAAACCTTGTATTAAATTTTCAAGATTTTCTAGGCAGCCAAAAAAATTTTATCGTTATTTAAAAAAAAAAATACTTAAAAATATTGAAAATTTCAATTGTCTATAAATAGCTTAATAAAAGTCCAAAATACTTTGAAAATTTAATGGTGTATAGAGAACGCTTACCTAAACATTTGGTGAAAATTTCAAGTATTTACATCGATTAGTTTTTGAGTTATAGCAAAATAAAAAATTTGATTATGTCAAAAACTGGTTTTTGCGTAAAAACTCCCGTTTTTCCCCAAATTTTTTTATGGTTTTTCCTGTCGCATTTAAAAAATATTGGAAATTTTTAACTTTTGACCCCCCCAAAGTACCAAATAGATTCACTTTCCTTTCAGAAAAGTTGCTACATAAGGCAATCGAAGCATTTTTACTGCCCAAAACGTGTCGACAGACACAAAAAAAAAAAAAAAAAAAAAAAAAAAAAAAAACACACATCATTGTAAAATCAATACATTCTTCACTCCGTTCAGAATCTAAAATAGAAGCAGTTCAATACGCAGGAAATTATGTCTGGGTAGAGAAAGGGAACTCGATTGATGAACTATTACAATATTTTACTGTAACGCCATAACCTAGCCATCTTGATAAGTTATTTGTTTTTTGAAACTGGGTTTTGAAAAATAATAATAAATATCAATCCTAGACGATAAAAACAGTTCGATATGTAATTCCCAAACGTATTAATTATTTTTAAATTACATCAATCAAGTATTGATAAAGCTATTCCATGGTGTTTACAGACATTATTGAATTATGCAGTTTCGTTGTGAAAATCAAAAAAATATATACTATATATTATTATTTATTTATATATTATATGAAAAATAAAAATTATAATAAAAATTTAATCGTAACAGACTAAATTAATAAAATCAATTTAGCAATTTACAAATTTCATTATGTTTAATTTGAATATTTATAACTGTTATATTATTACATATAGTTCTATATAGATACTATATATGACGTATTCGCTAGAATTAATTGGTTTTAATTGGTGAGAATAACTAAAGGTCTATATAATGCGATTACTAAAATAATATAAGTAAATGTTTATGTGAAGGTCTACAATCTACTTGTATATTATATGGTATAATATAAGAATACAAATTTTTTATTATACTGTAAATCCTTAGTTTTCTAATTATAATAATTTGTGCATTTTTTGAAAAATTCTTTTAGTGTATAATGGTTTATCCATAAATTTTTTTACATTTTTCGTACTATTATTTTCTTTTATCATAATAATGATTAAGTTTTAGTCTTTCATCATGTATTTTTAATCTGATATGATGACACAGAATATTTTTCTAAAAATATCATGGTTGGCTGTTAGCAAACATATAAATATATCAATATTTTATGATCTGAAGTATTAAGTTCGGAGCAACCAGAACACCAATATTTTGAAGAACATCGTATTATATTCACTAGGTATATTAAGACATTGAAATAATTATTCCCTTGTATTTTAAAAAGTGTTTGCTACATATTTGGAAATTTGTCATGTATAATGTGAGTAAGATGTTTATAAATCGTTAAACGAAAGGATAAAAACAGGTTTTAATTACTAATCAAATGTGTAATAAAAGTATTAAAAAAAAACTAAAAACTAAAAACATTTAAAGTTTGAATATAAACTTTTCATAGTTTATGATACTTAATATCATCGAATTCATGGACAAAGTGATGAAAATAAATATAATTAAATATTTTGTTCACCTAATAATGAATGGATGAATATGATAATTTTTTAAACTCAATGCCTACCATTTTCAAAGTTGAAAATTCACTGGATATATAAATATATAATATTATAATAATCAACAACTAATGTTAATTTTATATTTTAAAAATCTTGAATTTCAGTATGATTTTCAATGTTATATCATTGATTATAAATACTA
The DNA here is from genome assembly GCA_034509805.1 of Sipha maydis. NCBI lineage: Eukaryota > Metazoa > Arthropoda > Insecta > Hemiptera > Aphididae > Sipha > Sipha maydis. The sequence goes on from JASXSY010001415.1 coordinate 113,369, forward strand.
TTTATTGATTGCAATCAATGTTTATATCAATACAATTCATTATATAATTACTATCAATCGAACGGGTTCTCTAGATTTAAATGCAACTGGTTCAATCATTCGAACATTGTATTTAATCGTTATTTATTACCATTTTTAAACTGCAATAAAATTAATTATTACAATTAACTTTAAAATACTTATTTTTCTTCTATGCATACTAAATAATATTTAAGAATGTCAGAAAACTTTTTCTACGCAAATTACACATATATTTGTATTAAGATTTAATTCCATCCAAACAAGTCGTTTGTAAAAATGTTATTTTAAATGTACAATAAAAACTTTAGAAATAATAACAAATATATAGCTTAAGTAGAAGCTATTTTGGGATAAATACGTCAATAAATGCTAATTGACTCATCTTTGACTATAGGTACTACGGTATTTGTATTTGCATATACATAAGTAGATTTCTAAATTAAATCGGTAGGCGAAAACTAGCATATTTGTTATGCACATACGTGGAATAAATACTACTATACTCCTATACACTACGTCGGATAAATAATTTATTCATTTTGCTTTTAAACAAGGGGAATATTTGAACGTGACATATATAGAATCGAGCGAACATTGCCGACAGTTCAATATAAACTTCGGTGTGTCTACATAATATACTGCATTGGGTGCCTACAGCCGTTTCTTGAAGCATAAAATATTTATCATCGAGTGGACGTAACGGATTTATATAAATAAAATGTTCGGCAAAAAAAGAATATATGCTGAAGAAATAAAAACGTTAACGGACACTCGTCAAACGTATGTATTCGTTCAATAAAATTAATATTTTACGTGTCATTGCAATAATTGCGAATCTCGGTTACGGAAACGGATGAAGAATAAAAATATGCAACACTGTAGTGGTTACGTAATTTTTCACTGTACATAGTCAACAATTATTATCGTTATAGATACTCCTATTTAAAAGTGAAGAATTTTGTGATAATTCAAAATAAATATAAAATTTTACAAATTTATTATAAAATTTTACAAATTATACATTTCTGTACTCCGTTAATACAAGTATGTATGCATACGTGAGCATAAAACCGTTCGTTACATAATTCGATATACAACGAAGTACATTTTCAGTATTATAAAAGTATGAGATATACATCATATTATAAATCATTATTTGCCAATGGACAGTATTTCAAAATTAATTTTGTTTAATCAATACGAAATTAAAATATTATTTATAATTGCTGTAATCTTTTAATATAAAATAAGAATACATAATTAATTTAGGTACCTCGTTCTATCGGTGTCAATAACATTATAGGTATAAGTACTTGATACAAATTTCATTATAATTGTATTACATTTTATAATACTTTCTTAATAAAAGTAAGATATATTATTTTTAAAGTATACAGAATATATCTAAATATTCTGTAAAAAAATATTTTTTATTTGAAAATATGTAATACATGTAAAATATGTATGTTGTACATTTCAAAATGTTATAATATTTATATGATAAAATAATATAACATAAGAAACATAATAATACATAAATAATGTACACAAAAATAATAAATAAATAAACGCATCATTTTCTTTCGTTTGGAAGAGAATTGTAACGGCAAAACTGTTCGGAGTTGCTACTGAAATTCATAATAAATTATTGTTGACTATATGTCAGACTTGGGTAAAATACTTTTTAAAAGTATTTAGAATAAATACTCAAATACTTACAAAAAATAGTATTCCGAATATGTATTCAAATACTTTATACAAATTGTATTCCGAATACATTATTTAGAATTTTTCAAAAGTATTCCAAATACTTTTAAAATACTTCTAGTTTTCATACTATAAAAATTATAGATATCATGAGAAATATTTGAAATTGTAGACTAAATATATGTTAATTTATTGCATTCTTATGTTATATAAAGGTTATAGATTATGATTTACAACAATAATAAAAATCTGATATGAGCTTATACAAGAAATGACGAAGAAGTAATAAAATCGTTTAAAAAAAGAGAAGATTTAATGTTTAAAAGGTATTCGAAATAATGTATTCAGAATACTCGTTATAAGTATTTTAAATACTTAAAAAGTATTCTGAATACAGTATTCCGAATATTGTATTCGGAATACTACCCAAGTCTGCTATATGTGCATGATTATCATTAGCTAGTCGTAGATTCTTTTTTAGAACATCACAGTTAATACGAGTACTTTCACATTCAGCAAGATAAATTATTCATATTTCATGAATCAAAATTATTTTTCAGAAATTGAATAATACTAATAGTAAATGTAAACGAATGAACCGATGTTTTAAGACAATAGGAATTGTTGATTTTGAAATTCTTATATTACCTTCGGTGAAGCCATGTTTTATCATCTACGTAGTTTATCAATTATTCGTTCATTTTTTTTTCTTTAAATGCATTATTTATACAAATGCGTATCGAAAAAATAGTTGAGGAATACAATTTTTTTGTTGGTGCTTATATTACGAGTATTATAGTACTACAATGATGAATTTTCTTTTAGTTCATTTATCGTTTTTTTTATTGCAATAATATTTGAAAACCGTTACTACTTACTGCTGCTGTAACTTCACTGAGTAAACAACTGCTTCATAGATATCATTCAGAGACAGTTCTGTACCAGTTAATATAAAACCTTTATTGTTTTCGGATTGATATACCAGTCGTAGACGAGACAAATGCATCGAAGAGAAACCATTCTGATGACGTAGCAAATAGCATACCTAATCTATGTCCAGGACAGCTGCACACATCAAACGGTATCTCATTAATTATTATATTATTTTCGCTTATATTTTTACTTTGTATGTTTGAGCATGTGACAGTTTCAACTTCGGGATTGTTATATTATAGAAGAATCATTTGACTTGGCGGCAACTGATCAAGAAATCGTTTTATCACTACCACGGTGATAATTAAGTCTACCTAACAATAATAATAACGCGTAATAATATCTACAAATATTTATATCTAAGAGTATCAGCTCGTTGTATTAGAATATTATAATAAGCATCTAACTTGATGTGGCGATTAAAGTCCAATATTATTTTAACGATTCATTAACGCAGCTTGATAAGGATGCCATGCATATTGAATGAGATGACTAAAGCAATTTACTAATATTTTTGAAAATAATAAATAAAATTTGTATTTTATATTTAATTTAAGACAATATATACACATTAATTACAGTTTTGTGGTTAATTTAGTTATTGTTAATTCCAACTTTTACTGTAATCGCCATGACTTTTATTTATTTAAATTGCTTTAAATATATTTATTTCGGTTGGATACTTAAATAAATGCTTTATTTAAAGATAAATACAGAATTAAGAAAGTTTACAATAATTAATTATTCAATCTCATAGTCACTTAAAATATATTTTTAAATAAAAGTTCGGTACATATATTAAGAAAAAAATTAAATCATTTTATTTTGAAACGAAAATGTATTAACATAAAATTGAAAAGCTACGGGAAAACGGCAATAGTTAATTTTCTTGAACTGTTTAGAATTGCAGTTTAAAGTTTCAGAGCTCAAAAAACTAAGAATAAAATACGAAATAATTTTAAAAAAATGTATTATGGAAATGCAATTAATTTTTGATAAAACTAATCAAAAATAGTTAAATTTACTTTTTAAAATAAATGACAAGATAATCATCAGATTTTTTTGATTATTACCGTTTTTTCCCGTAGCCCTTCAATTTAAAACGTATAAATAATGTACTGTAATAACTTTCTCTATGAAACGAAACAATTTTTAAATAAATTGAATTATGTTTTAGATTAATTATTTTATGAAAAATAATGGGATTCATACAACTAATAATACTGTATTTTCATAAGTTTTTATAGTAAGAAATCAATATTAAATACCAGCAACAGCTGGTTCCGATGTATCTAATACCCGTCTAAATTAAATTACATAATATTTCATGTTTTCATGGTACTAATCAATTTTCTAATACATAATAATACGACGTATATAATATTCATTATAATATTCATGACCATTCATTATACATTAAAAAGTGTTTAAATATTTTATGTTTATTTATCTATTAATAATAGTTAACAAAATGTATCTATTACTTAAGAGTAAACAGTTAACATGAAATTATCATTAATTTATTAATTGCCAATATAATAATATCCTAGAATGTATGTCTCATTTTCACATGTATTCGGTTATATTAATGTATGAGTTCATTTAATAAATGACATATTTCATAGTATATTATTTTACAATCTATATTTTTTTTGTATAGCTTGTGATATTATTTGTATTACCTTTTATTCTCTTTAGTAATTCTTTTGTTTTCAAATTAACGATTAAAAAAATATGTTTTATCTGTAGTATGATATAATAGATTTAAAATATATAAAATTCAATCAACTGATTTTCAATTATCTATTTGATTTTATGTTATTTTTAAACAAACGCAAAATTCATCGTTTGAAGTATTTATTATATAAATTTATACTTACTTGACTAATATGTATAACTTTAACTAACAATTTTCACTATTATAAGTTAATTTTATAAGAATATTTTATCTAAAATTATGAAAAAGCAGATTTTATAGAATTTATAAAAAAAAAGACTAACATATTGAAATTCAACGCTAAAATTTGATATATCCAACAATTTATAATAATAATAAATAATTTATAAGTATTACTATATTATTAAATTAGTATTTATTAGATTATAAAAAACTCAATGCATCAACGGCAATATGTATTTCTAAGCAATTATTTGTTTTTGTATTTTAATGCTCTACACGTGGGTAAAATTATTATTTGTAACGAAATAAAAATCTTCCAATATGTAAGAAAACCATCGAACATCACACAAATCATTGTAATCCGTAAGTCATAATAATACGCATCACGCGCGCAACTTAAAAAAATATACCTACATAAAAATATTATTATTAGCATAAAAATGACTAATATTAATTGAGTTTTAAATAACCACGGGCAAAATAGTTTTCGTGGTGTTTCATAAATGTATATTTTATTATTGTAAAACGGTGGTCGGCAGGGTCAAAGAAGTGCGTCATGACAAGGTGAACGAAAGAAGAAAAAAAAATGAATAGAGAAGGAGAGTGATAGTTGATGTTACTAAACGAATTACAAAAAGTGAATGTTTTGCCCGCGTCCAAGTTGTCCGTTTCCCAGGTGTATAAGAAGCGTGGTCAGCTTTAGCTCATCATCAGTTAGTCGTTCTACCGTGAGTGAACAACAACAACAGCTTATAATATTCTAGTAGTGAATTTGTGTTTAGTTTGTGATCAAATAATATCCAACATGATGAAAACACGCTTCGTGGTAAGTAAAAATGCCGAGTCCAGCACTTGGAATTTTTGGCTACAATATACCTAAAGCTAACACTTAAATGTTTCTTTTCTTTTTTACCGCAGAAAACATAATACACTACGAGTATATTATGTTCTGTTAGCGGGTAACCCAAAAATTCGTCTAAGTTTTCTATTATTTTTCGATCTCATATTCTCCGGAATAAGGGACTTGAACCGTACACAGCTCGCAATTAATAATATGTTCGTCGGCAAGACCTTGTTCGAGTACATTTTTTGCAATACGTTTGATTGCAATTTTTCAAAACGCAAAGGATCTTCTAACAGGTTTTCTTCGTGTTTTGCAGATGTTGGCATCGCTTGCGACCTTAGCGCTTGCGAGACCCGAAGCTGGGTACTCTTACAGCTCTCCGTCCTCATCCGGTGGCGGCTACTCGTCCGGTGGTAGCACAGGATTGAGCTTCGGTGGTGGCGGCTACGCCAGCGGCAGCTCCGGCTACGCCAGCGGTAGCTCCGGCTACGCCAGCGGCAGCTCCGGCTACGCCAGCGGAGGTGGTTCCGGATACTCCATCGGAGGTGGTTCCGGATTCTCCAGCGGAGGTGGTTCTGGATACTCCAGCGGAGGTGGTTCCGGATTCTCCGGTTACAACTACGCCCCGGTCGCCCGGTCGTGCAGAAGCACATCTACGTCCACGTGCCGCCACCAGAGCAAGAGTACGTCGCTCCCCCACAAATCCAACCGGTCGCTCCACCCCAGAAGCACTACAAGATCATCTTCATCAAGGCCCCAACCCCACCAACCCCGACCGCCCCGATCATCCCACAACAGCCACAAGACTCCGAGAAGACTTTGATCTACGTTTTGGTCAAGAGGCCCGAGGAACAGCCACAGATCACCATCCCAGCCCCGGCCCCGACCACGCCGTCCAAACCCGAGGTCTACTTCATCAAGTACAAGACCCAGAAGGAAGCCGGATTCTCGGGCAGCTCAGGCTCCGGATTCTCGGGCAGTTCAGGCTCCGGATTCTCGGGCAGCTCAGGCTCCGGATTCTCAGGCAGTTCGGGCTCCAGCTTCGGTTCCGGTGGCGGAAGCGGCGCGGGTGGCTTTAGCAGCGACTCGCTCTCGTCCAGCGGACCCGGCTCCAGCTTCTCCGGTCCATCGTCCAGCTACGGTTCGCCAAGCGCCAGCCCCGCGTCCACCTACGGCTCGCCCAGCGCTAGCCCGTCCGCTAGCTACGGTGCTCCGAGCTCCAGCGGTGCTTACTAACGAGCTCCATCCGAACGGCAAATAACAACGAAAGCAACAACAACAAATAACAAATAAATGTCCTCTTATACGCGCACACTTCGAAACGGCCGCGGGAAATCGTTGATTGTTATACTTCTCCACGGTCACGGAGCGCGATTCGAGAGAAGCGTCACCGTCCTCCACCAACGCTGCTCCCCCACAACCCCTCATCCCCATCCCCAATGCTGCTCGTCCCTAATCGATTTGTAACATATATTATAATCCATGTAAACTATATATTTTTTATACTTTGTTTTTTTTTTATTATATGTTTGTTTCTAACGAAATTCAATTATTATATGGTTTTTATTTTTATCATATTATTAAATTAAATATTAGTTTCCCGAGCTCAATATTCAAAACGCGTGTGCATTTCGGTTTTGCAAATCGAATTAATATCATAAGAACTAAATGTCATGATTTTACATGTATATATAAACAATTGCGAAATATAAAATTCAATTTTTTATAGAAAAATATCTGTTTTTTTTTTATTTTTTTTATTTATCTTTTCATTTAATTGTTTCGCGCGATGTCGATGAAAATTCGAACAACAACATAGTTGCCTGCTTGTTTTACACAGCAGCAACACGTTCCGGTACGATCGAAGCGTGGCGCGTAAACGACATCGGCTAATTAACTAATCATGTCTAACTGGCTAAAAAATCACATTTTTTTCGGAACGTCCACGGTGCGACCGCACCACCGGACCTAAGGACGTCGTTGTTATAGCGCGCGATTTGCATATTTATTTCGTCGGGTGTCGATCTCGCGATGCGATAACTGCGACTGGTGTAATAACATCTACGGGATCGGGATGGATTCTTCCGGCGCACTTTCGCCTTCCGCGAATGAGTTGAACACATAACGAGCTAGTTTCGACAGTGACGTCGATTTTCAGACATAGCTTGCATAACTGCTTCGATATTATAGTAATGGGAGTAATAATAATAATATTATTATTATTGTGTACACGTTATACGATTGTAATGGCGCGTACGAACTGTAATAATACTAGTGATAATGATCGTATAGACGTCTTCGTTACAATAATAATGATATAATCGTTCGCGTTTTGCGATCGAAATAAAAATGAAATTTTACGACGAAAAACTATAGTGGTAGTAAAAAAAAAAAAAAAAAAACATGTGCTGTATTATCGCACGAAAACAATACGAAATGGTATTGCAAAGAACGACTAGAACAACAATTTTATCGGAGCCGTACACTTTCGCTCATCACGACCTCCACGTCGCGCGCACGCACCTTTCTCCGCGCGCGAACGATCTCCGATATGTATAATATATGCAACCGCGGCTTCAGCGATGTGCAGTGCACCACAGCGGTGGCACTGGGGGCAGTGTCGGACGAGATGACCCCGGCCGGTGACCCGTGCAACTACTCGTAGGCGCGCGTTCTAGTGAAAACACTCCACACGACTGCCTCGTAATCTTATAAATAACGACGAGAGATGGAGAGACAGAGAGAGAGAGAAAGAGACGAGTAGGCATATTGTGCGGGTGTGTGCGGGAGCGTAGCACGTATAACACCGTTTCCCGACGGCTTTCGCACGCATGCACCGTGCGCCGATAATCTTCGTGTTTATCGGAGAAAACCAAGAAAACAACAATTTTCAAACCGTTCGACGACCGCTACTCGAACTCTTGTAATCATCACACAACGACGTGTACAACAGATGGCAGTTCCGTGGACGAGAGCCCTTACAATAACAATGATCGCAAATACGAGTGATGTCGGTGCGCGGATCTCGTGTTGGCGTCGGTGTGTCATAGATAATATGGTGATATAATAAGATAATACACTATTGCTACGGTATACAGTGATAAAACGTTTCGTTACATAATTATGGTCTGCAACAGTATGAACCTAATTTTTTAACGAAAAAAAAACCATAGAAACGAGTCTGAGAAGCGTTAACCGGACGTGTCGACTCGGGTGAACATCACCACAACTCTTTTCAGGCCGGCGGGCGAACGTGAATTATATCTATTGAAAAAAATAAAAAAAACAAAGTTCACATCAAAACATGAAAAAACATGAAACAAAATATATATAAAACAAAACAGTATTTCGGATGATACGTATTTTGAAATAACGTTTTACTAATTTTTCATGATAAAATTCTTTAACATTTTTCCTGTCCAAATGTTGTGCACCGCAAATATAATTATGATTTAAGAGGTTACCGGGTGGATCGGCTATCGAAGCAGACATTTTGTAATTTTTCAACCCAATTTTTAGTAGGTATACCATTAGTGTCACTGTTATTCATTCGCTCTGAACAATTCACAAAAAGCGTAAAAACTGCCGACCTGATGTATCAGAGGTCTATAACTACTGCGGAGTTTCGTATACATCGGTCGAAATGGCTTTGAAAAAGTGGAAGGGAAGTAAGTGTTAAGATTTCACATATACTCCATATCTTCTTTTGTAACATATATATACATGTATATATTTAATTTATATAAGAATATTCTGTTTAAGAAATGGAATCTAACATACAATGTTCAGATAGTTGATATGAAAACTATAGTACATATAATAAATCATGACTTAAGTCACAACTTTTCGAAAGAATGACTAATGTAAAGTAAAAAAATATAAATAACATTCTTGGCATCTCTCGATTCCGCTCTTTATACTTCGACTGCCCCTTATAAAATTATAGCGTCATAATTTCTTCTACCCTCGCGAGTCGATCGTCGTATAACTATCGAATAAACAGTGAAAATAGCGATACAAATAACTTTAAAAATGTTAGACACGACAAAGACGACGAGCATTAAAATCGTGTTCATAATAATATTATCTTCCGATCTTTAGTGTATTTTATTATTATTATTATAACTCATATTATTCTGTCATTATTTCAGAGATCTGTATAATATAACGGGTGTGTTACGTCGACTGTCACCATACTACCATATTACTATTACGTTAACTACATGGCGTACCTATATAATAATCATGGTAGCCATTTAAAATCGCACTGAATCCGTGTTGTACATTGTATACGTACTGCAGTTTGCAAACGCTTTCCGGAAAGTATATTTATTTTACGACCTAGATATTAATTCGTGGCAAGTATTACTATCGCCCGTAAGAGTTCAAAAATTGCGTATTCTTATCTAACGCGTCCGCGGTGGCGTCATTCCGGTGAAATAATGTATTATATTATTTTCAAGATTTAAAGTTTCCGTCCCTGAAATAATAATAATAATAAAAATATTTTGGAAATACAAATAATCAATTTGGTTTTTTTCAATAAACTACACAATCGGAAAATCACTAGTAAAAATATTTAACAAAAATGATAGTCATTAGTGTTAGTCCGTCTTATATTTTCTTTAAATAGACTTTGAAAATGCCCGTCACAAATTTAGTAACTTTTTACCAGTTGAAACGAGAGTTCATTAACCCAGATCAAATGTTTAATATTGTCCATGAACAATAACACGAACGGACGTAGGATTAAATTAATTTTTTGTCCTCCAGCGACATTCCGAAAACGTCACTTATCGTTAAGTTTAATGTGGAAAATAATACTTTCACCCATGAGTTATAGAACTTTGCTTCGATCATAATTTTACGCGTTGACACAATATCTCATTTCTGATTACAGTTGCCAAAACATAATATTATTATGCAGTGTTCACCTTAAAAAAAGTACAGTGTACGGTAATACAGTATTACTGCAAAAACAGTGATCGTCTTAATCTTCGAATGCTGAGGTGATAGAACTCTACATAATATTATAATAGACACGCAGAAGCAGATGTTTTTCTCTTCTAGCGAGTTATCCCGTAATTTAAAATGTTATCCTCTGTTGCGGCCCATCTTATGTAATAGGTTATCTCGTAATGAATCGCTGAACTATCGAGGAATAAAATATAATACGAATACGAGTACGCACTAAAAGTATGTCAGTGACATCGATACCAATGACCAAATGACAGGAACACGATATTTTTTTTTAAAAATTTTTTTTTTTATATATATGTATAGACATGCATCCACCCATATTATGCATTCGATATGTGCACTAATCCGGCTAATATCGATGCAACAATAATCAGTGAATTTATCGACTGACATTCATTCTGCACAAGAATACATTGAAAATTATTAAAACTCCACGTGACGGTAATTGCTATGCATTACATTTTTGATTATTTTTATTTTTTTTATTTCGGACGCTCGAAGCGTGGTTGCATAACGTGACATTACATATTATTACGTTGGATGTTTGTAAGACCATGCACCAGGCGTTTATTGTGTTAATCGTATTCTCAAGATTAATTTAAACGGGAAAAAACCGTACATATTCGGTGTATTTTCGTAGGAGAAAAATATTTTAAATCGTTAATTTATCTCATATTATAATAACATCATAATGTTGATGTAGTGTTATGGTGAATTTTTTTTCGTACAAACATGAACACAATGAAACCAGTCCTAGACGGATGATAAAATAATACAACCTGTATTACAAGCAAGTTAATGTTAACGCCATCAAAAATTGTTCTTAATTTTGTAAATAATAAAAACAAATAGGTTATTTTAAAAGTATTGCCAAGTAATGAAATAATGAAATTCTAATTTTGTGACAATTAAGTATAGTTTGTGATTGTTTTACATTAAATGAGTATTCAACGGATTTAAAATACAAATATTGTCGAATTGATGTTTTAGAAAGAAAAAAATGATTGTATTATAACATTAAAATATTTTAGATGTAGCATTATTCAAGATTATCAAAATTTAAATTTCCCTGTTTTTATCATCTAAATATTAATCAATATTCATATTACCTAGTTATAATTATTAAGGTTTTAATCTATGGGTCGTTTAAATATATATTTGTAACGGCTTATATTGACATTTAATAATGAAATACATACTTAAAATGCAATTTGAAAACCCCTATATTTTAAGTTCATAAAAACTAATATATAATTAATTATTTAGGTTCATAATTACGATTGGAATAATTTACATTGTGTCCACCACTAATAAATTAGGTTATAAAACCATTGTAATAGTAATACATAAGGGTCAATTAGTCTATATTTTCAGAATATATGTAAATATAAATAAATGAACAGATAAATCCAAGTACATGAATTTGATGATCAAAATTTAACAACAAATGTGACTATTGTGAAACTGTGTAATACGATATTGACGATAGCTGTTTACTCTAAAATTGCAATAGTAATTAATTGAAGTATAAATATTTTATATTTACAATACTAAAATGGACGATGATAGATTTAACAAGAACAATAGCCATTTTACGTTCTTTAGTAAAAGGTTTTAAGTATAACTCAAAACAATTTTTATACACAAGGATGCTTTGAACATAAAACGAATTCTTATTGTTGAATTGTGCTTAACAATAGTTGAGCAATAAATATTATCACCAGTGTTCATGTTCATAATATTATTTACGATAGAAAAATAACTAAAAAAACACTCGAAAATAAATAAATACCACACAATGATATATTTTTTTACGGTTCTTATTCATATATCTGTATATATGTGTTGCATACATTATAACGATATTGCAACTGCAAAATTATAAAATAATTCAATTTACTGAGTAGGTCTGTATTTGAAACATATAAAATTAACGATGCAGAATTTCCATCACAGATATGGACTGAATTTGTATCTTTAACGATACGTACAAAAAATTTTTTTACCTTTTCATAAAAATAAGTTAAGTAATTCAATTCATCACATAAATTGGTATTTTAAAAAACATGCAAAATGTTTATCACTTCAAAAAGTCAGGGAAAAAATTAACAGAAAAATAAAATGTTGAATGAAAAATATTTTGTGCGAGAATTATTTGACAAATGTTTACTAGTTACTTAATTACAAATTATTAATAATACATTTTTTTACTATACAATTTTTATCAAATATTTTTTAAATTTTTAAATCATAAATAGCCAACCTAGTCTGGAAAATGGGAAGACAATTAACAATTTTACTGAATTGTCCCTAGACGTAATATGCGTAAGAATCAAAAATATTTTTAATTTGTCACAATTTATTTCTTTATTTATTATTATAAATGTAGACAAAATAATTTATATAGGATATAGTTTACAGTGACCCAAATAAATAATTGAATTTATTGAAATTTTAATCAAGTAAAATAGGAAATTTCATATCCCAGTAGTAGTCACAAACCATTTTTCCTCCCCGATTGTTTTAAATCATGCGTACCCGTACACAGTTCACAATCTAATAATCGTTTTCGAAATCCTATTTCTAATCTGTCTATCGGTGCTCTAACACATCTTCTGGCTATCCCTTACAAAAGTTGATGAAATACATTGCATTTAAATACATGCATTAATCGCAGGCGTGTATTGAAACATTTAATCAATTGTCGGGTAGAGTTGAGAGAGCTTGTAGGAAAAAATAAAAACCGTAGAAAACTATTTAATTAAACAATTTTATTTTATAGTTTTTCACTTTTCGATTACTTGTTCTTAATTTTTATAAAACTTCAGCATAAAGCATAATTTTATTATTTCACATGATTCTCTTCGTATATTGTCCGTTATTCAAAAATCATGATAACTGATAACCAGACGGCGTAACCTTCGTGTAGTTTAAAAGTGGACACTTTTAAATGTATCTATAAAAATACTGTAAACGGAATGAATCTATAACATGATTATTGTTCGAAATATATCATATAGAATATTCGTACTTAAATACTTTTACATTTTATACTAACCGATTTGAATGTTTGTGAACCAAAATGTTGTTCATAATGTTACACACCGAAGCGTGTAAATCGTCACTTTGAAAATAATTTTCTATCCATCGAGTTGATCATGTAAACTAACGTGTTGGTTCAGTTATTTTTTGATATCAAACCACCGTATTAGTTGATTTTCACAGCCAAAAAAAAAAAAATTTCAAATTCAAGAATTTATGAAAGGTCATACATCGATTAATCATATAGTAAATAGGATTTATCACCATTGAATCAGAACACAAATTATTTAACGGATATAATTTGTTGCACAGTTACTACATGCACTTTATAAGTAATGAGTGCAAGGACATCACAAGAGTGCATGATTTGTGAAGTCCGTCGGATACAACATGTTTCGGCTGGTACGCCCAGTAAAATTGCTCAGGAAATTACCAACAATAGGAATGATAGAAGAGAGAATTAAAACACAAACGAATGAAATATGGTAATAAGTGAATACTATTCAACATAGTCGTTATATAACATGGTCGGCCGACAGATAAGCTTATTGGTTCTTTGGTGGTGGTCACGGCATATGCATGCGTACGTCGATTGTGGCGTAAACACAACATGAAACGGATCTACTAGTAGGATGTTTGCAGATGCACATGTGAATAATTTTTCGATAAAAGTCCAATAACAATTTAAAGACACTATGTCAAAACAAGCCGTCGCGTCGGTGTGTCTGTTGGTCGTCTCATCAATATTTTCTCTTGTCATATTATGCAGAATGTAAGGTGGTTTTGTAACAGAAAGATTTCTGGGAGTTCGGTTGTCGGTGCTGTGCGCTCTAGGTTTTCAACGAACAGTCGGCTACCGTCACCACTGGAGTTGAAGTCTCCGAGAACGCGGGATTACGGATGACGGTCAAGGTACGCAAGATTTCAACGCAGACAACCGTGACGCGATCGGTCGATGGTTCAATATTAACCGACATGAAGGACTGGTGTCACGCGTTATCCCAGACCGACACGACCTGCCTAGGATATGACGACCATTCGTTATTCGCCGATGGAAGTGATGAACCGATCGGAAGGGTTACAGTGTTTCAAATAATCGACAGCGGACCTGGGGCTGACGACACGGCCGTCAGATTGACCGCGTTGAATGTTGACTGTATGAGTGTTTCGTTCTTTAAAATTCGTGGACAATTTAACTATCACACCCAAACAACAGGCACAGTATTCATATTTTAATGATTATAATAATGACATCAATAATAGTACACGAAAAACATACCGATAATATCAATGTGCGTTCTATTCTGCCGGTTTACGTTATCACCCAGTAAAATGAAAGTGGAGAAGGTGATCTCGTTAAAAATGGAAACGGATGCGATATCGGTGCTCCAAGAGTTGTGCATTGCTCGAAGGCCGAAGGTACTGTAGTACCACTCTTTGGGTGGGACTTGACAACGGCCAACTGTTTCCAGGTTGATTACTCTATCGTATGATACATGGCTACTTTTACGGACGACTTTTTGTGTGTTTTCACCGTAATATTACAATTTAATGTGAAATACGTGCTCGTCTAGGCAAATGATGATCGAAAAAAGAGGTTAAATATCAGGCAGCCTACAATGCGTACTTGACTGTGAAGAACGTGCATTAGAGTCATCAAAGGAGAGTCAGACGTGAATTTTTTGCTGAAACTGCAAAATTTTTCAATCATTAGTGACAACTTATAATTTTTTTTCTTTTTTTCAAAACGGTTTTCTCCACACTTCGAGGTTTTTTCTTTTATTTATTTAATTATTTATTTTATTTTATTTTTTTCATGGGTAACAGTCGTCTTTAATTTACCATGGACGTATGCCTGCTGGGGAGATCATGTTAAAAACACACACTGCATGAAATATCTCATACTTTCGAAACTTGTCGTTTTAACAATAGCTAAGGTGGTGTGGAAGCATATATACATTATTACATAAAGTGCGTCCTGTAGTTTTTCTTTTTATTCGTCACGCTTGTTTAGTTTTATCATATTTATTTAGGTATTATATATCTAGCATAGATTGTATATCATACTTATATAAAAAAAAAAATTAAATAAAATAAAAAACAAGGGACTAATATGATCATATAATACTGTATTATAGTAAATATTAAAGTTCATTGGTAGTTTTGTTCAAAACGCATAAATAATGTGCGCAGTATGAGATAATAATAGTTATGTTTATGGGCTCGTAACTCAAGTGGACATGAACATACTCAAAAATTTGATAAAGATCGTAAGATTTTGCAAAATTATACGCTGAAATAATTTACATAGGAATAAAAAATATTTTTGGCGATCCGCAATTTACACAAAAAATTAAAAATTGGACGCAATTGATCAATGGTTTATCATTGTTTTTATTATTGAACAAAATACTTTTGTTAGAAACCATCTTGTATTAATTTTTTTGTATTTTGACTCTGAACGATTTATCAAATATGAGTTATTCGAACATAAATTTTATTATGAAAACATTATAATTTATTTTTACTTATCACAGCATTCACTTTACTTAGGTTTATTATTATTTATTGCTTATACTGTACAAAGATTTTTATTGATCCAAATAATTTTAAAAGTAGGTTTTCAATATATTTTACTATAATTTCAGAAAATTAAAATGTATATTTGAATTATTGTAGATTTCTATTTGATGTATTCCGTAAAAAATGCTATTAGTAATATCATGATATGTGCTTGAATCATTTTATTTTGTAATTCGGAAAGTATCGTGTTGAACGTTCCGTATAACATAAGATATATAAGGTAAAATATTAATTAAAAAAATCGTATACTTTTGAGTTTCAGAAAAAAAATTCTATATTTTTCTGCAACGATCAACAGTTATATCAATTATGTTTCAAAATCCAATTTGTCAGTTCGTAAGTCATTAATGTACAAATACATGGTGTTAAATTCGAAAACTTGATGTCTTGATCGCTTTACGTTATAAAATGTTCATGCATTGCATATTTATCTGTTAGCTATAATTATTAGTGCTTGTTGTTATTTCTAAATTCCGTGCAGTTGTTCAAAAATATTATCGAATCACGTTCGTTATAGATATTTGTTATTCACGTACAATTTATTGCAATGGATTTCTTGGTAATTTTTTTTTTTTTTTATATTTAATTTTTTATTTACAATCTGTTACATAAAATTGAACAATAAGTAAAATTGATAAGTGAATAAAAAAAATGGCTTGAAGAAGGACAGATGTAAGAAGCCTTCCAGTGAAGACACTTTGTCAGCTATTTATATACATTTCTATAAGTTAACAATAGTTATAATAAAATTAGGCAATTAATTAAATTAATAGGTCCCGATACAACCGCCTTTTTAGTCTTTTCCTAGGATTGTCGGGTATGTTTGTCGACGCAAGTCCTTTGATAAGGGGATTATCGTGGTTTTTAGCAGATAAGTTAAATCGTCTATAAAAAGTTCTAGCTACATCGTAGACGGGTGAGATGGCAAGATCGTTATGTAAGGTGTGATTGGATACGTAAAAAGGTGCTTTAGTTATAGCTCGGAGCAATTTGGATTGAAAGCGTTGAATACGGTTAGTGTTTGAAATTTTTGCAGGGCCCCATAATTGAATTCCGTACGTCCACATTGGTTTAAGATAAAGTGTATATATTAGAAGCTTGATTGGTAGTTTTATGTGGTTGGAGGTTAAGAGAGAGCGGAGAAGACAAAATCGATTGTTTAAGGATAGAAGTTTGTGGCGAAGATGAGGAGACCATGTGAGGCGTTGATCAATAATTATGCCTAGATAGCGAGTGCTCTGGGTGGTTGGCAAGATTTGCTCATTTAAAGTAATAGGTGGGCATATTCCCTTCTTAAGAGTGAAGGTGCATTGTATAGATTTAGATTCGTTTATTTTCACACCCCACTCTTTACACAATTTTTCGAGGAGGGATAGGTGTTCTTGAATATGCGAGGAAGCAATGGATGGATCATTACTATTGGTTATAATAGCTTTGTCATCGGAAAAGTCAGCAATGAGGCTAGTGGGCAGTGTGGGTTGATCAGATATTCTTGGTAATGAAATATAAACTATTCATGGACCGATAAAGTTCTTCTAGCTACGGTCGATCTAGGAACGATGTTTGTTAAAGGAATAAATTGAACATTATGTGATTAGTTTAAAACCCATAGCAGCTTAAAAATAACGGGGTTTATGCGCGCGTCATTTTTGAACAATATACTCCTATAATAATATATTGAGTACAATCATACAAAATAAATAAATAAATAAATAAATAAATAAATAATAATAATTATTGTACATAATAAGAGTGCATGATTGGAGAAATATAATCCATAATTATAATTGGAGAAATTACGTGAAGATGTGTTGGTGGCAAAAAACCCTTGGTGAATAGATTAAGCTAAAATAAGAAGAATTATACATAATGAATGTATTTTGAATTAAATTAAGCTGGTTAGAATATTATGTGATCGTTAAATATAAATATATTTTATTTATGACTAATAAATAAATATTCCTTTAGTATTTAAATTATAAAAACAATAAACAATTATATTTGTCATCAGCTCATAACTGTAAATATAAAAATTAATATAATAATTATAATAATAATAATAATAATAATATATTATGTAAATCACGACTTATTTTATCGTTACGTTTTTAATTAATTATTCTTAAGCGCTATAGAAGACATCCAGAATTGCAAGAAAAACATATAAATTTTAATTTTCTAATTTTAATTAAAAGACTATATTAATTCTAAACTAAATTTTGTTTTTTAACGTCTAGACCACGTTTATCAAATAAGATTAATAATCGCATATTTTTTTTTCAAAAGAACTGTCAAACGTTCATTTATGAACATTTTAAATGGAAATATATAGATATTCATTCATTTATTCATTCGTTTGTTCAATATTTATTGGTATATTAAATAAAAATTATCTTCAACTATAAAAAATATCAAAGTTAAAGCGTTGCCATTACTTTTAACTTTTTACACAAAGAAAATAAATTGAATAATTATACAACTATTGTTAAAACCATTCATGTCTTGTATGTGTTTACTTCCAACCGTAAACATAGTTAAATGAAGACATAAAAAAGGGCGTTTATAATCAAGCAGGTTATTTTTTAAAACTTTATTTTTATGTTACTTTTTAGTTTTTTTTAAAATTATGTATTTTGTTACTCGAATAATTTCATATAATTTTATTTTAGAACAATTTTATTTGTTATTACCTTCATATCTCTCTGAATCTCCTATTTTGTTAATCGTACATATGTTTATCATATAAATATAAATTAAGACTAAAAATGAATCCAATGGCGTATAAATCATCTGCTAAATGGAATACTAATTTTTTGTGTTTACAACACGCGTATCACGTGAATACTTTATAATTTCAACGACATTCAAAATCTAAAATATTATACTGCCGATATAATGTAACTGCGCGTTGACATTATCTCGACAAAATAATGAAACACAATGTATACAATAACACAGAAAACACACATATATCTTTTATTACTAACTATACACTCATTAAAAGTACGTCGAATTGACATATTACTATCTATACTTTTTTATATTATAATGTATGCATAAATCGATATTGTCAAAACGTAAACATCGGTAATCATTCAGCCGGAGACGTCACGTACGTACGTCGTTTAACACTGCATGAACATAATGCTATACAATATCTTGGAAGAATTGATTATACTCTAACTGGGACGATGGCAATATTCGTGATCGTTTAGATTTTATTGATCATATTGTGTTATGGTCGGTGCATTTTAAATGCACATAATATGACAAACGATATTGCTGCACCCAGTTTTCATAATCACACACGGGAACGACGATCAATTTTACGTTCCTACAGCGTTGATTACTTCATGATGAACGTATTTTTTAACAGCTACAACATGTTTAATCTAAGGATCACGTTTTAGTACGAGAATATAAATATCTGTGATCATGTGAATGAAAAAAAAAAAAAATCACGTATTATTAATACACATAAATTAACAAAAGCTTAATCACGTAAACACATAATGGAATCAAAGTCATGTAAACATGTGAATTAGTATTAATATTTTTAAACCAAAATCGAGAATTATTGCTCTAAAAACATTTTTGAGTTTATATGGGCACCACACGAATGCAAGCCATAAATAAATTATAAAATATAATAAAATAATTTAAATTATAAATAAGATGTCTTTTTTTGTTCATTATTTTGTTAATCTATTTATTATAATTTCTTAGAATATTATTTATTTGTACATTATTTATTATTAAATTATCTATTTGCTTAAATTTGTTTCATTTAGTCATATATGTATGTATAATATGTATCAATTAACATTAAATTATTAACGTTATACAAAAAACATTAATTATTATTACAATTTACTGACCATACTTAAACAGTTATACTTAGTGTTACTGACTAGTAGACTATTCTAACCTATATCCATGTTTTAGTTTTGTACGACTATTCTAAATCTATTTATTACTATTTATGTAATATGCTAGTATAATTATTACTGTTAAACTATGGAGGCCTTCCAACTTTTAAGGAATTTAATGTTAATTTTATAAATACTAATAATAATCATGGATTTATTTTTCTCTGTTTAGTTTATTACATATATATTAAATTTGTTCGAATTTATTTATTACGTAATTTTTTCTAAAATCGTGGTTGTTTTATTAAATTAAATTTTATTTTAATTTTATTTTAATTTGCATTTTATTTTTTTTAAAAAAAAGCTTATTCGTTTAATGAATTTTCATATTGCAAACCATTCTCGTGATTATTGACGTAAGTAAATCAATCGAATAATATATTTGTGTATATGACAGATAGCTGATAGTCGATGACCTGATATATTCATGGATTCATGTGAATATAATGTATCATAAATGCATGTGAATAAAATTATAAATACACGTACAATTTTAAGCAACGAGTCATTAAATATTAATTTCATGTGAATACGTGAATTAGGGAACTCTAATTTGATCGTTTAGCGTTGGTACATGTTATTCTAACACGTATAAGCCGTACATATGTATAGTTCCACTTAATATTCTCGCACTGTGTTTGATAATTTCACATGGAACAAAGGAATAAATTTAATAATATTTTATTAAAATGGGACACATATGAGATGTACGGTAGTAGACATTTTACGTCTCCGTCTGATTTTAAACGATTAGTTTCGATGTATATTTTCGTTCATTTTTTAATTAAATTAAATCACACATTATTGTTCGTGATGTTCTATTCCGTTTCGTCCCAATGAATATGGTATTTTATTTTTAAAGTAATTACATTAAAACAAAAATCCGTAATCCGTTGATCCACCGTTAAAAATAAATTCCATTAAGTCTACTGGTGGGAACGAATTTAAGTAACGTTAAGAAATTCGAATACATAATAAATGACGTTATGCTTTCAAGTTTCTAAAATACTTTTTTTGATAACGTTCATACATTTATAACATAAGTACCAAACATTACTTGATTAACGTCATCCTAAAGTATTTTCTAAAAATCCGATATCACCCAATTATAGTAAATCGGGTTTTTATATTTATATCTTAGAATTTCGATTTTATATAGCCTAGGTATAACCAAAAATATATACACATATTGCTAGATTTTATAAGTTGATTAAATATTCTTAGTATTTGTTGTGTATTAATAAATCTGTAAATTGTGGGTTGACCCTGTGTTGTTAACACTAGACAATTAAACACATATGGTATGCTCTTTATAAGACCTTTTTTTTTTTTTTTTAAAAAAAATTGTGAAAAATATGTATAATTGATACATGTTTGAAATAATTTAATGGCACTCCGGTTAGAAAAGTCTGATTTATACAGTCATAGACTAAATTATATTGTATTATGTATTTATTTTTTTTTCATATAAATGATTTGTGCTACACAGATCCAATTGAGAGAGTTAAACACTATTGAGCTCACTGTCCAGAATATCGAGCGAAGCAACATAATTTACGCTCGATGTTAATTGATTGAGCCACTGATAATTGGCTGTCTCGTCATTCACTCGTGTACCATTGTACTATCGTCATGTACCGATCATAATTGATATTGTTGCATGGATATTCCATTAATAATCATCATTGTGCTTTTAATCACAATCTCCTGTTTGAAATGTGACCCGTCAACGAGGATGATGATCATACATCCTCTTGGTATTCGTATGTGTTAAGAATTAGGTAAAAAAAAAAATTAAAAAAAACGTGTACTGCGTGTAAAATTAAAATTAAGAATCGTAATTTCATATAAATCATGTTTTTATGAAAGACTGAATTATGCTGCACTGTAATACGTATATACTATATGTTCTTAAAATTCAAAAAAATATTTACAATAAAATTTAACGCTAATATACAATGAAATATAAATGTATATTATTCATAGCAAAATGTATAACGAAAAAGATAATTCTTTAGTTGATTCGACAATGGGTCGAGTTGTAGCTTGTTCTTTAAGTTTTCTTTATCGATCAGAAATTATAGAAAATAGATCAGATTAACCAATTATTAAAAAATAAAAAATAATATAAAAGTCAATCACATTTATTTATCATTAACTTATATTACCTAACTCTATGTAGTATAGCGTACATTGCACTTTGATTCGTTCCCCATCTGAAGTTTTGAAAACTGTAAAAAACTGATAAATGTGAGAGCAATTAGTGAATTAAAAGTGAAAAGAAAAGTGATAATTTACGTTTATAATAAATGCCAGTGCTTAAATTAATTAACTAATGAAAGAGTAAGCGTGAAAAATCATGTAAGTACTACGTTTTGAACAAAATTCAAATTATCAATCTTCACGAAAGAACCTATACATATTAAACAAATAAGTTAGTTTAGTAATGTCACACTCAGTAATTTC
This sequence comes from Sipha maydis, assembly GCA_034509805.1. Lineage (NCBI taxonomy): Eukaryota > Metazoa > Arthropoda > Insecta > Hemiptera > Aphididae > Sipha > Sipha maydis. The sequence continues at coordinate 135,774 of JASXSY010001415.1, forward strand.
TGGAGCGATATAATTAGTGACATACGCAGGATTTTTAATGTGAAGATAGGCCAATCAATGGTCACAAGATTAAGTTTGAAAAATAAAGAAGGTGCTTTCTTAGTTCTTATTTATATTAAGCATAAAATATAAAAACGTATAAGAAGAATAACTAAGATAAAAGTATAACCAAAAAAAATAATGGCATTAAAATACATTTGTATTTTATCCAGTCTTTGTTATCACTTAGGTGAAGCTTTTAAAAATTTATGTAGAACTTCAAATTCGTTAAGTTCTTTTTTTTTGTTGATATTTGCTCTAGCTAATGCATTATAACGTTTCTCCGTTGTGGTTCATCTTAAGTACGGTTTTAAATGTTTCTTGAGAATGTTCCTTATGGTGTAGCTGAAAGAATAACCTAACGATAATTTGATTGTTAGTAACATAAATTCTGTTTTAATCATACATATCTATGGACTATGGTTGTAAATTGTAATAATTAAGTCATCACATGATTGAAATGTAAAACACGGTTATTTACACAGAATCACCGCGATTTTAAGCTTCTTCTTATTACGTTCAAAATAAATAATAAAAACCACGTGTGTATACAACATGTATTAAATAATGAGTGTGAAGAACTCTTTCTCATCCTTGCTTTCTTGCTAACACAATCCGATTCATTGAAACGTCACAAAACGATTATCAGCCCTTCTTCTAGTACGAACCGGCTGAAAAGTTTCGTTAACGTTCCAAATGATAAATCGACGTGTTTATACATCGAAAGTCTCTTGAGTTCAGCCATGGGCTACCGTTTTGTTTTGTTGCCTACCTTTATATATATATATATGCATTGTACATGTATAGATTTATCACGAGCCACCATCAATTTTTGACAGCCGATAATGGGGTTGCGCTTGTGCGTGCGGTGTATGTATTGGGTTGTGTACACGGGTGCCACCGTAAAAGGTCAAGTACACAAAGACATGCGTAAAGACATGTACGATAGAGGGTACACGTTGCTCTGAGAACGAGGTGAAAAAAAAAATAAAAACATACATACACACAAGCAATTACGTGCGATCAAGAAAGAAAAGATAGTAGCAGTGGCTATATCTATATAAATTTATTATATCGTGTATGACGTGTCCAATAATAACAGTATAAGACAGTCACGGTAGTAATGACGTCCGTCTTTAATATAATAAATCAACGTCGTCGAAAGACCGGCGCGTGTTGTCTTCTTAAGCAGCCGCTAACCAGTTGTTTATTGTTTCACGATGCAGGTACTTGTACCTACAATGCAGTGTGTTATATGCACGTCGTGAGTACGTCATCATCACGACGGAGTCGACGATGCCGCATCATAGTGCTGTCTGGTACCCGGACAGATTAACGGTGGGTTAAGTGATCGCTTCTGATCCGTCTAAATGACTTAATAATAGTTTAAGATACGAATAGAAATGTCATAAACAAAAGCATTATATTTAAAAAATAACTAGAATGAATGCCAAAATATAATCAAGTCTTTAATCATTAACGATACTCAGAATACCTAATTTTCAGAGTCGAGTTAACAATTTTTTGAAGAGATTGGGTACTGAGCGATAAAAAAAATACGATCCCTTGCACTTTCTCTTAATTCAAAAAGTTGTACTCTACGCTCAAAAATAGAACGTATATATCATTATTTTCCTTTTTTTTTTTTTTTATGTAAACAGTATAATATTTTAATATAATAATTCGTGCAAGACCGAATGGTGAAAATATGTTTAAAGTGTTCTATGAGTAAAGTTCGATGTCATTTTTTTGTTTTTGTAAAACACAATTCATAATAATTTAATTTAAATATTGAAATGTACATATTATAAACTATGTTTATGTAAAATAATAATGATACTCGCGATGAAGTATTTTCTTAAGTAAAAATAAAATAAAAATATATTACACAATAAAACAACTAGGTAGTTAAGTCTAACAAATTTTATAGCTCGCCTTAAAACCTTGAACTCTTTCAATATAAATTACTCCCGTCAAACAGCATTACTTTCTTCCAAATAACTGTACATATTATATAAACTATAACAAAATCATAATTATTAAATACCTATGCTGCTGATAAAAATTGTTATTGTAAGAATAAAATAAGAACAACTGTGCAAAAAAAATGATAATCGTAAAGTGTTAAGTATTATATAAGTCTTTATAAGTCTTATTAATAATATTGTCATAAACTTTATCGGATTCTATCATTTTACTTTATTATTGATTTCAGTTTTAAATGTTATGAATAGTAAAATAATTTATTAATGGCTATATAATTAGGTAATTTAAAAGATACTAAAAATTAATATTTTTGTAACTGTAAACGATGTGTCGCGATGATCATGAAATTAAATATCAGCTGCTCCAGTCATGATTTTTTTTTATCCAAACCAAATATTATTTGTAATTTCAATTTCAGATAAAAACACAGTTTTATTTTCGGTTATGAGATTCAGTAAATTCTAATTTACTGTAAATATATTGCAATTATTATCAGAATTATCCAAATCTATTAAAAATCCTAGAATAATTTTTTACCTCGTATAATTTATTAAAATTATTTATAGTTAGATATTTATTAAAACACATTTCGTTAGTCATATAACGTGTTTTTTCAATAAATGCGAGTGAAATACATGCAAAACACTATGTTTGTTAAATATTTAATGATGTAAATATATAAAATGCTAATCGGTTCGAGTGATACGTATAAAGTTTTTGAAATATCTTATTCGGGTTTAATGTACAGTAAACATATTCAATATGTACCCTATGTGTTCGTTTGACAAGATAGGTTTTTTATGATGAGAAAAATTATAATTCATCGTCTAAAGTTGATGAAACGGATATCTATCGACTAGAGTTTACTATAGTCAGGAGAATCACGATGATTTATAGTTCTCATCGAAATATTCTTTGAGAAACACCGACTTTCCTGTTTTTATATTTAACTGATTAAATTTAAATAATGCTAATACGTAGATATAAAAAATAGGCTTATTTAGAATATTTGAACATTAAAACATGAGTGACATAGAATCTATGACATAGACTATATAGCGAGATGAGCCTAAATATTATGATGATTCTATTGTCTTATTCAAATAGGTATCAAATTTTACGAATATAATTTTCTAATATTGTAATCTTAAGTCGAAATTGGTTGAAAAATATATCAATTTTCATTGCAATTATGAATATTTTAAAATTCTCAATTACATAATTTTTACAATTTAATTTTATATTAATTGTATATTTTATACACAAAATAAGTAAAAAAAAAAAAAAAAAAACAAACTGCTATTTTATTAGGTATACAAAATAAATGTGCATCTATGATATACTATAAAAAATGTTATTGTCTTGTAACTATAATAACAATTACGGATAATTAGCTAACTATGTTATAATAAAAATAAACAATATTTAAGTTTATTTATAAGATTATGTCGTAAATAACTGAAATTATTAATAATCTTTGTAGAGCATTTTACACAAAAATACTGATAACACTTATTAGAAATAAGTAATATACTATTCTTTGACTTAGTAAAATATACTAAAAATAAATTAGTTATCTAGATCAGTGTTTCTAAAACTTTTTTATCCGTGAAACGCTTTTTTTATGTCAACTTTTATCGTGGTATGCCTACATATTTTTTTAATCTCTTGGATTTTTTTATTTAGCTTTCAACAATAAGTTATAAGTTATCGTATTATAATAATGTGTATACCGTATTTAATTTAGAAAATATTTTTAATAATAGACAAACAGAACATCTAAATTATAATTTAAATAAGATAAGTGAAATTTTATTTTATTTTTACAAATATTCTTGATATTGTGCATTATTGATGAAAGTTGGATAATCATATTTTTTTTTTTTTTTTTTTTATTTGTTATAAGTAAATACACAATCTGTAAATTATATTTTTTTACAATAAGCGTATGGGCGATATTAATATTAATGAGCGTGAGTTGACCGATAAAAGAAGTCACCCAGCGGTGACACTTTTTAGCTTGACTATTTATTATTTAATGGTTAATTTGACTGGCGAGATCTCTGCACCAACGGCGAGCCAGTCGTCTAGGAGGATTTCCAGGAATAATGTTTGAGTTGAGTTCTCTTATAAGAGGATTTGGATTGTTGATTAAGCGGGATCGGAATCGTTTGTAAAAGAAAGATGCAGTTTTGGATACGGTGTTAATGTGAAGATCGGAGTGTAAAGTGTGATTGGAAACATAATAGGGTGCGCCCGTTATTAGGCGGAGCGAGGTAGACTGGAATGCTTGAATTTTTTTAATGTTTGATGGCTTGGCTGTTCCCCATACTTGTATGCCGTAAGACCAAATAGGAGTTAATAACATTTTGTATAGGTTTAATTTATTTTTTAGATTGATTTTTGAATTTTTATTTAGTAAAAAATAGAGGTTTCTACGTCTTTGGTTAAGTAATAGTCTCTTAATTTTTATATGGTGGGCCCAGGTGAGTCGCTTGTCAAGATACATACCCAAGTACCGGGCATTTGCAGTGATAGGAATTTGAGAGTTGTTTAAGGTTAATGGGGGAGAAATGCCTTTACGGAGAGTAAATGTTACGTGCGAGGATTTGGATGTGTTGATTTTGATTCTCCACTTGGTATACCAGGTGGATAGTAGATTAAGGTGGTTTTGAAGGTTGTTTGAAGCTGTGACTGGGTCAGTATGTGTGGTAAAGATAGCTTTGTCGTCAGCGAATTCGGCTACAGATGTATTAGAAGTGATTGGTTGGTCAGCTGAGAAAATGTTGTATAGGATCGGAGATAATATTGCGCCTTGGGGAACTCCCGCGAGAATTGGGGATAGTTCAGAAGTTTCGCTGCCTACTCGTGTAGTGAAGTGGCGATTTTCCAGGTAGGACTTGAGGAATAGGTAGTAAGGAGGAGGTAGTAGATTTTTTAATTTGAATAGGAGGCCAGAATGCCATACGCGATCGAACGCTTGAGCGACATCTAAGAACACTGTGGGGCAGTACATTTTTTTTTCCAGTGTTAGGGAGATAGTATCGACTAATCGGTGGATTTGATGGATAGTTGAATGGGAGTTACGGAATCCGAATTGGGTGTCGGGTAGTATGTGTTTTTCGTTGATAATAGGCATAATGCGTTTGAGGATAAGTTTTTCACAGAGTTTTGAAAAGAATGGTAAAAGACTGATAGGACGGTATGAGGAGGTATTTTCGATTGGTTTGTCGGGTTTAAGGAATAAGACAATAGTTGATAGTTTCCATTGTAGAGGGAAGTAAGAGAGTCTAAGAATTGAGTTCATTATGTATGTGAGGAGGATAATGGCTTTTTTAGGGAGTTGACGTGCTATTTCGGCGGTTATTAAATCGAAACCTGGAGATTTTCGAAGTGGAAATGATAGTATACATTGGGAGATATCATTTGGAGAGAAAGATTTAGGGGGCAAGTATACAGGAAGCGGAGTTGTTAAGAAGTCTTTAACTTCTTCTGTGAATTGTGGGTTAAAGATGTCAGGATGAGGTTGGAAGACAGAGGCTAAGTGAGTACGAAACAGTTCAACTTTTCCTAAGTCGGAAGTACACCAGGTATTATCATTATTTTTTAGAGGATATGAAGCGACTTTTTGTTTAAGGCAGTTACGAGTGGCTCTCCATAAGGATCCGTTTTTTGTTACGAGAGATGCGGTCCAAGAGGAAAAGGAATCGGATCTTATTTTGGATAGAGTGCGTTTGAGTTTAGCATTGAGATTGTTATATATTTGTTTATATGAAGGTAGTCTATTATTTTGCCAGACTGCACGAGCTCTCCTTTTTTGGACTATTAGGTCTCGTACGTAAGAAGGTAAATTAAGTGATTTTGGTTTTACAGGGATGGGAGTGGAGGCATTCCACGCTGAGTGTTGTATTACAGAAGTCAGGTTTTCGACCGCATCTTCTATATCTTCTGGGGATTTTAATTTAATTTTTAGATTGATTTGTTTTTGTATATCGTCTTGGAATTTTTTCCAATTCATAATGCCATTGATAAGAGACGATTTTGCTGGGCGGATGGGAGGAGTTGCGTCGATGGTTAAAAGTACTGGAGAATGATCTGAGCATGGGCTAAGTAGATTATCTATTAAGGAGTATAGCTGTTTTGGTATGTTAGTTATAAAGATTTCTAAGATATCGGGTTTTTTTTGGGGAGAGGTAGGCCAGTAGGTAGGATTTGGGGGACTTATTATTGAATATGATTTTTTATTAATAGTTTTATACAAAGAAACGCCTTTTGGGTTGTTTGATCTACAGCCCCATACTTTATTTTTTGCGTTTAGATCTCCTCCAACTATGAAGTAATGGCCGAGGGCGATAAAAAATTGTTCGTATTGGGTGTGGTTGATTTTGTGCTTCGGGGGGCAGTAAACAGAAGCTATTGTGATTGGGATGTGTTTAATTATTAATTTTATTATAGCAGCTTGTATGTATTCTTCTTGTATTGGGGGTTCTTGTTGGAACTGAAGAGAGGATTTTATGATTATTGCGGCCCCAGCGTGGGCAGTATCGTCGGGATGTGGAGTGGAGATGATGTGGTAACCTGGGATTGAGAATTTTGTTCGGGCGGTGAAATGAGTTTCAGCTATTAGAGCAATGTCTATCCGTTTCTCGTGTAGTGTTGTAACTAGTTCATTTTTATGTTTTTGAAGACCGTTTGAGTTCCAAAGGAGTATGACTAAGGATTGTGATGTATAGGAGTTATTTTGCATTGGAGATAAGTTGATCGAGGACAGTTGTTAATAATGACATTAATGGATTTAATAGTGATTTGAATTCATTTAGGAAATTAGTAAGAAGTGAATACTCAGTTTGAGTTGGTGGGGAGGAGTTTGAATTAGAGGTTGCATTAGCATATGAGGGGGGTGTAAAAGAATGATTATTTTCGGAGGTCACCTGCTGAGTAGACTTAATTTGTACATTATTTGGGTCACTTGAGCTATTTAAATTATTTTTGTTAATTATATTATTAGTACTATTTATGTATTTACGGTTTTGATTTGGCTGATTGGATTGACGGAGTTGTTGAAGTTGTTTGTGGATCCGGCAGCCTCTGTAATTGGCCGGGTGGTCACCATTGCAGAGGGCACATTTGGCGGGAGTGTCTCGTGGTTTCTTGCATATATTTGAGGGATGATCGTCCCCACATCGGACGCATCTGGATGGATAGGCACAGTATTTTTTTGTGTGCCCATATTCTTGACAATTTTGACACTGAATTATTTCTCGATGTTTGTGTGGTTCTTCGATTTTTATTTTGGTGTAAAGTAATCGGTCAATTTTAAAAATATCCGTGTTTATAGGAGAGGGTTCTAAGTCTACGAAAAATATAGGCATTGGTGTTTTGGTTTGCTTGTGGATAACGTTGGATACTTGTCTGACCGAGAATCCGATTTCGTTAAGTGCTTCTGTAATGTCGGTGGTTGAAGTTGTTGAGTGAAGGTTACGGATTACAATTCTAAAAGCTTTGTCTTCTTTAGCTTGGTATGTGTGGTACTCGGCTTTGTTGTTTTTGAGGAATTCAATAATTTTACGGTAGGCAGTTGACTTTTCGACTTGGATTTTTAAATTTGTTGATGAGGATTTGAACAAAAATTTGTCGGGAGAAACTAATTTTAAGATTTCGTCTTTTACGTTTGTGAAGTTTTCGACGCCTCTGACAAAAATGGGTGGAGGAAGAGGTTCTCGGTTTTTTTGAGCGAGCTCGTGATCAGTATTATTATCAGGCATAAATGTTTCGTTTGTATGTGTTGTTTTACTAGTATTTGGTTCTTGAATCTCAAGCGCGGCAAATCTGTTTGATGATACGAATAAGGGTTTTGTTTTTTTGTGTTCAGGTGAGCTAACAGTAGTTGTAGACAGATTTCGTTTATTCGATTTAATAGAAGTAAAGCTTTGTTCGTTTTCGTCATTATCGTTGAATACTGTATCACTTGAATTGCTTATTGAACGGTTATTTGATTGTGTTGGTTTCGTATTTTTGTTTACAATGCGATTATTGACAATCTTAATTATAGGTACAATTTTATCATTATTTGATTGCGAGCCGATCGGCATGATGCAATTAAATATCTAATCAGAGTCCAAAGGTCACCGCGGGCGGCGATGCCTCGGAGAAGCGATATAATAGTGTATATCATACACTGTGTGTAGTAATTATGGTATTTACTTTTTTAATTTTTTCTCGAAGAGGATTTGTAAAAATATCCGGGACGCGGTGGTTTGATATGTAAAAAAAAAAACTGAATTGATTGGTAGTAAGCTCGACTAATTCTGAAAGAATTAAGGTAATTTACTTTGAACATGAGAGAAGACAAAAGAAAAACGCGTGCGTTCAGTTTGGCTGTTCACGCAAGAGTGGATAATCATATTAGAATCAGTTTCAAGTCTACTCGTATTGCGATATTTTGTTTATGTTGATACATATATGGAAAACTGCGTTTCACGCATATAAGTGGTTGAAAATGGTAAAAACTCAAACAAAGCAATAAGTGACAGTTGAGGATGTTTATAACTAATTATTATTTTTATCAACATCGTTCAAATATTATTTCTGTTTATTGTATAAACACTATAAATACACTATAAAAGTATAGACTATACCTTAGGTGTATATATATATATATATATATATATATACATACATTATTATTTAATATACAAATATTTTTTCCCCATACAAGTACCTTCTAATCTTTAGTTAGATATTTTAAAGAAAATTTGAAATAAAGCACTTCAGTTTCGTGGAACTCTGAAGTGATCTCCGTGGAACACAGTTTAAGAAACGCTGATATAGATAAAAATAAACACCACCTACAAATGAGGCTATGAGAGCAAAAGTGGCCTAAATTATCAATTATATTTTTATTCTAATCATTCAAAATCTAACTTAATAAAATAATACTAATAATAATTATTGTTAACTAACAATCACAATTTTAAAAAATAGCATTTTTTGTGGAAAAAAAAATCATTTAAAATTAAAGTAATAAAAAAATCTATGTAACTCCAATATAACATGTAACACAACAATGAGTCAGGCTACTTTTGCTCTCATAGCCTAAATTATGGTTGTCATGTTAGAAGTCAAATTAAAATGCAAATAAAAAAATTAAAAAAATGTATTTTTTTTAATTCTAGAAACGTTATTTTAAAAGCTTAAAAGATAAAAAATAGTAATTATAGTAACACATTTTTTTAATAACAAATACATACATTTCTTATTAACTGGAAAATATAATAGTGCATAAAATTAATACTATACGAAACGCATTTTTTGTTTTTACTAAGAATTAATATTAGTAAAATATTTACTCAATTTTTCAAAAACTTAAAAAATTCAAGATCATATTTTAAAATATTACTTTAATAATTATATTTAAATTTAAATAAGTCTTAATAATCAGAATAAATATTTAATGGGAATTTGAAAATATTTGATTTTTTTATTCATCAAAAAAATATATATATATATATATATATATATATATATATTAGTTTTTTAATTATAAATAATCTTTAATGACGAATAAAATATTTATACTTTTGGGTAAAAATAAAAATTAAATTAAATAAAAATCACATTTTCAGTTTTTGTAAAGTTTAAATTTAATTAAATATTATTTTAATATCATACTCAAAATAAGACTAATCTTAATTTTTAGAGCAGTAGTTACGGAAACTATTTTTTTCTTTATTCACATAAATAATATTTTTTATTTTTATTCCGGTTGTTGTTACTTTATATTGTGTGGTATTTAGGTTCCATTTTTTGATGCATCACTAGATACTAGATACTGGATAAATTACCATATTAAATTTTACAGTTTTTATTTTTTTAAAATGAAAAAATGCATAATCTAATATAATAACTATTGTAAAATTGTAAATACAATTAAAACTCATACCTAATCAAAATCATAGTACCTATTGCTGTTTTTGATAAATAGGTAATATGTCAGCAATAATCGTGAAAACATTCGAGTAATACCTACATAATATACTCGTAATGTATCCAACAATATAAAATATAATTTTCAGATAAAGCAATTAAGAGATAAATATTGATAATAATTTATAACCATTTTGAAATACAGGAGCCTATTCTTTTGGTTAATATCTGATTTCATGATTAATAATTGTGTGCTAAATGAAAATAATTATAATATTAGATTATTCTGTGTTCTTGTTAGACCTTGAACATGGTGCAACCATCTTGGAACCATCCACAGCTGTTAGCTCAAGAGAATTTCAAAAGAAGTTCCTCAGGTTTTTAATTACCTTAATGTTTCATGTAAACCTTTCGATTATTCTCTTATCATTATCCTGCTCACCTATAATTTCTCGCTGAACAAAGACGGACCTAACGTTCGGTCTATTAATAGGTTGTTAAAGTATACCTTAAATACACCTCCATTATTTTCAATGTTTTCGTTCAAAATATCTCAATATGCAACTTGTACCTTTACCATATTCTTTATATTCCATGTCACTGCGAACTATTTAATTAATGAGCCAAATGAAAAATTATGTCAAACGCCAATGCGTATCCAACATTCACTGTTTAATATTATTATATAAATATTGTTATAATTATTAACTTATCTTATTTTATCATGTATTTGTATTCAGTATGCATCTCAATAATTTCTTGCATACAAATTTACAAAGGACTAATCGGTATACAAATAAAATAAAAATTATTCTTATAATATTAATTAAATAAAATTGTTTCACACTCAAATGTATGTAGTAAGTAATATACAATTCAGATGCAATTCAATGCAATTCACCTACTACGGGGTAGTACTAAGGCCTTATAAATTATGTTCAATTGAGACGTTTTTGGTTGTAAATTAAGGATTCTGTACTCGTTTTATATTTCTTAGACATATTAGCATTTGTCGAACCCTTTTCTACGTTAAAGTTTTAAAGTTAAACCTAATTCCTTTAGCAATACGTCCACGTCACTTGTAATTTTATGAGTTGTAATACGTACCACAGTGTGATGTGTATAATATAGTATATGTAGTATATGTATAATGTAGTATGTATAGGGTTGGTTTATGCAATATCTTTTGACTCTCGTATGGAAAAAATTGCTCCCAACATTTTTGATGGATGACCGCGAAATCACTCACAGACTAAATATGTGTTGCGTTTCATGAAATATAAGAAAAAGTCCTTAACGTTGGTTTTTTCTACATGATTACGTACATAATATTTTATAACATACAGCGATATAAAAGTAAAATAATTGTGATTTATACGAATAAAAATAAATGTTAACAACGTAAACTTTTAGTTTGCGGTACCTATATAATATACTGCATTTGTTTTTTCGTTCGTGTGTCATGTTGGTCTTAGCGTATATCTTAGTATAGCTATAGTAATAGTATTATAATGTACACTATACGAGTATATATATATATATATATATATTTTGTTTGGGAGGCGACCATCGTCCCATCGTCTGTTCAGTGTTATCAACTTATTTTTCGGCCGAGATCTCAAGAGCAGAGAGTGTACGTAGAAATTAGAAAGCGAAGCACTTGTATTCTTGTACCTGTATCTTCTAGCCAATTGTATTTTTCTCCATCATGTACTGAAATTAGTATTTAAATGGCAGTTATTGATATCACAAATTAAATGCATTTGATATTATTAATATTTAGATTTATAATTTTAATACCATTCATTTCATTCACTCATCGATCTGCGTACAACTAAAACTACCATACCGATATTCAAAACTACTTATGAATTGTAATAAGAAAAGGATTTTAAAAAACTTTCGGGCATGACAAATGACACATATGTAGTGCTTCGTAGTTCACGGTGTAGTAGTACAGAACAAATATGCAAGGATATTTACTTTTATAGCTGTTTGGGGTTCCTAATTTCTTTTTAAGTTCATTCAAAATTAAGTATAAAACAGTTTATTATTTATTTATTTATTTATCAAATATTCACGGACACAAATACTTTTTTTACAAGATTATAATAACTTAAATATTTTATCTCATTTAATATTATGATTTTAATAATTACCGATTGAGATGTATGTAAATTAATATAGTATATAAATATTATTCGAATAAACGAAGATCATGCACTTTTTTTTATTTTTTATTTTTACATAGGAATATTATATTTTTTGATTTTAAATAGTAAAATATTTCAGTCGAGGTTGGACTATCTCATTAATTATTGTATAAATACGATTTTCTTAAAAGTTCATAATTGTCATATTATCTTTTTTTCTCTTTCGAATTTCCTAAATTAAAGATAATATTTCAAATACTTATCAACTTATTTATCTAAAAAATTATTGAATAATTATTTTAAACGAGAATATAATAATAAATTTATTCGCATAATTTACGAAAACTACTAACACTGTTCGTATTTTTCTTGATTATTGAATGGTTCTGTGGTTCCAAAACAGACTTTTAGTGCATGTCGGAATTTTTTTAAATGGTATTTTACCAATGTCAACTTATCATTAATCTCTTGTGATAGTTTTCTTTTTCAATATCTATATGTTTAGAATTCAATATTTCCCTGTATAAATAAAAACAATAATATTTTTTTTGATTTTGATATTTTTGGAGTATATGGGGTATACTTAAAAATCATTTTTCATATTTCGATTTTTAAAATGGTTGAAGAATACATTTATATCATATAAACCACATTTTTAATCGTATAAAAACGTTTTGAATATCTACTTCAAGAGGATTTATTTCATTTTTCCAAAATCGGCAATCGTTTGATCTATTCCTCAACGACTAATCTAAAATGATAAAATGACAAATTAGTACGAAGAAAGATAATATCACTGTTTGTATTATGCAGTTTTTAGTTCTTAGAACATTCAGTTCAAAATTTTTTATAAGTCTAAAATATTAAAATTTAAGTATATTTAATTACTCACCAAATATATTATAAACTATGATTTCTATAGAAAAAAGAAAAAAACATTGGACATAGGTATTCAAATAACTTGTTTCATACAATTATTTATTATTATATTTCTTCCTACTTTAATTTTACTCTCCAATAATTTTGGTCGCTATCATCGAATCATTTTATTTGTCCCGTCCCATATAAACGAGTACTATTCCCTCCAATTTCATAATCCCAGTTACCCTAGATATTTTCTTCAATATCAATCCACCTCTATAGAGGTTGATCTCGTGAAATCTTTTTCTTTCCAGCCCTCAAACCAGTACTAAATTGATTTCTGCATTTTCACTATGCCGTATTACATATAATTATGTACAGTATTCAATAATGTAATGAAGTTATTTGTGATACTGTATATTAACATATAATAGAAGCTTGTTACAGCTTAATACCTATAGTTTCATTATAATATTAAGATATTAATACAGTAATATATGTATATACATATGCAAATATATATCAAGAAATAAGTTAAATTTTGTTTAATATATGTATTAAGCTTAAAATATTAAGCAAAATCTATACTATTGTAATGTAGATTTTGTTTTAATATAGAAATTGGGATTCCCATGTCATTTTTTACTAAGTTTTTAACATGATAATATGTATACACTATTAGTTTTAACAAATATTACATAAATGTGAATATTTTCAAAATAATTATAATATGAGATGTACAAGTAATAAGAATTTTTTAACCATCTACATAAAGAATAATATGGTACAACTCTGATGTAAATAATCATACGGATTACCGGGTTTATTCTACAGCATAAGTTTTCGATTTTTAAATACTGAACAATACACTTTTATGTAGTTTTAAATTTAGCAACGGACTAAATACTTAAAATTGGGAAAATTTTAAATAATTTTCAAAAAGAGTTTAATGAATAATCGATTGTTGAATAAAAAAAATTAAAAATAACTTGTTAATAAATATTATTTTTCATTTAAAAAATTGTTTTCTAAAAGTTAGTTCAAAGTAATTCAACATAAATTCAATATAAATTATCCCTTTCTTATATTTAAAATAATGCATAGCGAATAAGACTTTTATATAATATAAACGTTCAACAGTATGTTTAGAAACTCTTAAAGATAAAAAAAATCCATTATGTAATATTTATGTTTTTCGCCTCAACGTAATTGAAACATCAATCCATCCTTGATCATCACCCTTCAAATTTACAGCCCTTTGCCTAAAGACAGATACGAGTATAATATAAAAAAGTAAAATAAAAAAGATGATTTCTCTTTTCATTTTTGAATAAAAAATACGAGGGTGAGTAAAAAAATAGGATCTAGTTAGAATTAAATAGTATCATGACTAATAAAACGGATTTTGTGTTAACCATATAATTTTTGTTCAATTCTTGAAACAATAAATGAACGCAACGAAAAATCTTGTTAATTTCCTATAAACATTTTTTTTTTTTTTAATTTATTATAATTTTAATGTGTCAGCATAATTACATGCTATTACAAGTTTGTTAAATTTACAAGTTACATAACATTACAGTTTTATTTATTTGGTTGGTTAATTATTCATATTCATTTATACTTGAGTCTGAATCAGAAAGAAGAAGATCTTGCGGTAGACGTGGTTTTAGTTGTCGATTTTTTGTTTTGTTTTCCAGGTTGTAGAATTGTACGCCTTCGGATGAGTTGAGATTTGCATTGAAGTTTTTGAACTGGAGAGAAGCAGAGAGAGTCCAATATCATTGTGAATTTGTTTATTCCTCCCTTAAAAATAATAAGTATGTTCCGGAATAGCAATTAAAATGCTTAAAATAGTAAGCATTTATGCATTAAAAGATTTTTAATATGCACTTGGTATGCTTTTATGTTTATTAATAACATGTAAAAATATGCTCTTACGCAAAATAAATATATTTTATTCATTTTCCTTCCCTAAATATTTATGCAATTCAATAAGCTAAATCTCAAGAACATATATCAACTTATAGCATTAATTAAAATATATGTTTACACATATATTCAGCAAATATAACAAATACTTTAGATAGGAATATTAATAAAATAATAAAAGTATATTAAATTCTTTAATACCATTCATTTGGTAAATATTTATGAAACATAAAAATATATCGAAATTTAATAAAAAATGTATTAAATAAATAAAAATAAAAGTTACTTAATCATAACAATGTTTTGATTAATAATTACGAGTATGATGTTTATTTTTTATAAAAATAATTCATTATAATTCATTATAATCTATTTTTCTATGTTTATAAATACTCAATGATCTTTCCACATCAACTAATATTAGTGATGCATGTTTCATATTGACCAAAAATAAAACAGTAAAGTTTTCTAGAAGTTATATTTTATTTTTTTCTGATATAATTTATCTGATGATTTTAATACTTAAATTTATTTATTTTTGTGGTACAATTTAAGAATTTTATATTTTATATTAAAAGCTATGTCGCCTTGTACATTTTATAAATCATAATCTAGTTCTTACTGTGATAAAAAAAAAAAAAAAAAGATGGTTTTTATGGAGTTTTAAATAAAATATGGTTAAATATGCAACATTCTTCAAGTATGGTATCATCCATAAAATATACATTTATACGCAAAATAAACATTTTCCTCTGCATTCTCTCTTATACAAATCGTCCACATTTTTTACTTCCATCAAACTGCATACATCAATTACAAATATGTAAATGCATACAAATCCGGACACTATTGATGAGTATTTCCATAGTACTACCATGCGAATGTGTGCACATATGAAATACATATTGTCGCTCCAGTAACCTTGTCCGAAAATTAGTCATTTATTCCATTGGAAGCGTGTATGTATCATGGTTTACAAGTAAGCTAGTGTGAATAATCAATGAAGATTATAATAATGATTCGTATTATTCCATTGAACTATAAGGGAATTAGTGCAGTGGTGCAAAATGGATCATTTCACCTACATATTATGGATGACAGTGAAAAATATAATAGATTATCGTATCGACGATAGAGAGGTATTCATTTATACTATGCGAAATCCGTCATGTAACCAGAACGTTCATGCGAAATTTGCAATGGAAAATAGTAGCATGCAGAGCTGCAGAAAGAAGTTGAAATAATTGGTCTCTCTTTGAATTAAAAAATGTTCAATATTTATTTTTATTAATATATATTCTTTGAATGACTTAAAATAACAATAAATCAAAGAATTATAATGAAAGAAGATTTTTTTTTCAGTTAAATTATTAATATCTACTACAAGAATTAATATTTTATAAAATCCTATAATAAAGAACGATTTCTGAGATAGAAAAATTAATAAGAAAAAAAAATAATAAAATAATAATTTATTAACATCTTTAAAAACAGCCTTTTTTGTTTTAAATTGTATTAAATTTCATAAGTTTTGTAACCGTCTAATGAATATAAATATATATCTAAATAGTATATGTTTCTAACTGTATAAAATCAGTGACGATTATAGGTAGAAAATGGAAATCGCTACATAATTAGTGAAAATCATTTTAAAAGTTCAAAAAACAAATTTTATTATTAATTATCTACGTTTGTTTGAAATAGTACTAGTATGATTATAAATTGGACTTTATAAAATTATGGTAGTATATAATTATATAACACGTATAAGATGCGTTATGAAAAAATGTTCACAAATTATATTTTATATAACCTACGGATTAATAATTAATCAAAGTCCAGTTAGAAAAAATTTCATTTCCCGAACGCGAGTGCATGAAATGCGTTGGCAATTTAATATTGCATTATAGAATATACGATAAACATCTTAATTAGGTATACGTATATTATTTAATTGGAAGTTAAACTGGTTATTGAAGCATGAAAATTGACTTGATGAACTTTCTTTTCCTATATTTCTTTGAAAATATTACACATATTATAACGATAAATTACTAAGACCTAAATAATACTTTTATTTTGGTGATAATCTTTACTTCTTGTATAGGTGAATGTATATTTTTAAGATAAATTTAATAACAAATAAATTATTACACTTTTGGAAGTACATTTCACCGTATTATTTATCACGCGCACATAGTACGAATACATTTTATTACAGTAATTAATATTATTAAATCAGATCTTCAGATGAAAATAATGTTTGTTTTAAAATTTTAGATTTCAGGGAAATCTTATTCTTCGATTTCTGAAAAGTATATATACTTTGTAGGACCCTAGTAGTAGAGGAAAAATACAATTCCGTAATGTTGTATAAAACGTTGATGGTATAATGACTCACAAAAACAAAACAAAAAACCTAATTCAGTCATTATAGTTAATACTATATAATATATCAAAGCCATATTGATATAACCGGAGTTGCAATAAACTTTCAGATTTATTTCAACCTAACACAATACGAGTATATTCAAAAACCCAAAAACCCCAGTGAAATTATGATCGACCCGAATGGTTTTTTATAATGGTTGCAAACAATTTGAATATAAAACCAAGTAAAATTGAATGGAACTAAATAATTTTGTTGTTCCTTTATTTCTATACCTCGAAAAGGCCATAAGATTATTAACAAAAGCATACTGTTTATCTCGCGAAGTCTTTTATATTACAGCGTATATTTTATGTATAATACATTAGTGAAAAACGTTGTTTCCCGATCATTAAAGTTACTAATGGATTATTTGTGAGTCATATGCGATGCGTTTCACGATAAATGAATGAAAAACTTATTTAATTTATTGGAATCGAAAAAAAAAAGATCGAACCAAACCATTTAAATCACTTTTAACTGGTTTCATGGCATTGAGAACTTTGATATACAATAATTAATAATATTGTATTCTTTAACTTTTCAGTGAATAATTATATCATAGATAATATTAAACGTTGAACATGCTAAAACTCGTTCAGTATTGCTGTTGTAGTTATTTTTCGTGTTTAAATATAAATATAAATTTTTCGTGTTTGCAACAAGTTAGGTAAACGAAAAAAATTAGTGATAAAAAGAGACTAAAATACTGAACGAGATTTAAAAAAAAATACCATTAGCAGAAGAAGATTGAATTGTGTCCCTATGGTGTCAGGTCAAAGTCAGAGTACACACGACTCGGGTGACGGGTGTTTTTCGTCATCTTGCTGTTGCACATAAATTAATTTAGGCATATCTTGAATCAGCGAAAACGATTAACAGACAGCCGATAACGAATGCACGATTTTTATAAATATTATTTTGTGATTAAAAATTGTAGACCGGTGGTGGATTCGCATTAATAATCGATGCAGATGTTGGTTTTAAGTAATCAACATGTTTATAATAAAATAAATTAAACTAAAAACATTTTGCTGGAATTATACGATTATTATTTTCTGCATACCATGCCATTCAAAAACAATAATTTAAAACCTTAAAGTTTCTTTCTGTAATTGCAGCTGCTGAAGAACAGAACAAACAAGACACGTAATTATTATAATTATTTACTATTTGATTTAGATAAAAATGTATCAAGCGTAAGTAATAACAACAATAATTTTAATTTTAATTAATTAATTTACATTGTTTACTTCCTCTTACATAGAGTCTATAAAGTTCTATTGGACATCGATTGAATAATGTTTATCGGCGCTCCTTTTTTTCTATTTCTATTATTTTCTCCGCGCTAATTTTTATCGGTTTCGATACACCAACACACGCTACACCGCACTGTCGTGCATATCACATTATTTTGAACCCCACACAATGCGCGTGTGAGTGTGGGCGTGTACATGTGAATGTATTTTTATATAAATATAAGTATATGTAGCCATAGCCGAGCGAAGAACAGCAAAAGGGTCGTGTTGGTCGTTTGTGGCGCCGCCGAATTGTCTGCTCCAACCCTGCACGCCGCGCACTTTCCACCGCTACGAATACGTGGTCAGACGGTAGTGGGAACAAAGTCAGAGTACACACGACTCGGGTGACGGGTGTTTTTCGTCATCTTGCTGTTGCACATAAATTAATTTAGGCATATCTTGAATCAGCGAAAACGATTAACAGACAGCCGATAACGAATGCACGATTTTTATAAATATTATTTTGTGATTAAAAATTGTAGACCGGTGGTGGATTCGCATTAATAATCGATGCAGATGTTGGTTTTAAGTAATCAACATGTTTATAATAAAATAAATTAAACTAAAAACATTTTGCTGGAATTATACGATTATTATTTTCTGCATACCATGCCATTCAAAAACAATAATTTAAAACCTTAAAGTTTCTTTCTGTAATTGCAGCTGCTGAAGAACAGAACAAACAAGACACGTAATTATTATAATTATTTACTATTTGATTTAGATAAAAATGTATCAAGCGTAAGTAATAACAACAATAATTTTAATTTTAATTAATTAATTTACATTGTTTACTTCCTCTTACATAGAGTCTATAAAGTTCTATTGGACATCGATTGAATAATGTTTATCGGCGCTCCTTTTTTTCTATTTCTATTATTTTCTCCGCGCTAATTTTTATCGGTTTCGATACACCAACACACGCTACACCGCACTGTCGTGCATATCACATTATTTTGAACCCCACACAATGCGCGTGTGAGTGTGGGCGTGTACATGTGAATGTATTTTTATATAAATATAAGTATATGTAGCCATAGCCGAGCGAAGAACAGCAAAAGGGTCGTGTTGGTCGTTTGTGGCGCCGCCGAATTGTCTGCTCCAACCCTGCACGCCGCGCACTTTCCACCGCTACGAATACGTGGTCAGACGGTAGTGGGGACCGGAGACGCACGGTTTTCACCACTCGTTTTTTGCCTACAGAGCGTAGGGATACGACGACGACATTCGCGAGTTGTCTGCTAAAATTATTATACCGTTGCCATAAAGATAGAGAGTGAGAGAGAAAGAGCGAACGAGAAGTGAAGAAAAGAAGGGGAAAATAATAGTTTTATTTTTCGTGCCCCCACGCGCTAGAGGATTTATATTTTTTCCCGACTGCGAAAAGTAAATCGGTTAATACGGGACGCCATCGTTTCGCTCCGAACGCAACGATAATTTTAATGTTCGAAATTTTTCCCGATTTTGTTTTCCGCTTCGACTTGACCGCATTTATTCGTTTGTCACGCGTGATACCTATTCACTATATCGTACCCGATGCGAATTAACACGACCGACGGCTATATTGGTAGTAAAGAAAACAAATTAAAAAGTTACAATCAAATTGGCTAGACAACCTTTGTAAAAATGCAGTAGTGCAATCGGTTATACATAACAATTAGAGATGGACCACAAATTAGGGACATGAAAATTATATAAGATTTTAACATTTTTTTTTTTTTATTAATTTGAATATTTTAAGTTGCAAATTTAAATTCATAATAAGCATTAGTTGCAACGTTATTTTTTATTTCGAACGAAAATCTTTAAAGAAGTTACACAATCTTAAAATATAATTGTTTTTACGTTCTTTGTGTTGCAGAATCTATCCATGAATTTTTTTTTTTTCTATTCATTTTCTTTGAAAAATGAATTATCTATGTTGTTTATTTTTCATACTGTCATATTGTTACTTGTTTAATAAAGTTGGAATCCATAATATCAAAAGGTTTTTTATTGTTATATTTTAATTTTGTAAAAATAAATGTAGTTAAGACTATTTTGAAAGTCAAGAATACTATAAATTTTTATCTTGATTTCAATTTACAACCGTTTGACGATTTTATTTTGAAAATGTTATATTTATAACAATAAAATTACATTTTCTATATATGTGTCAAAATGTTATTATAGGTTGCAAACTACAAAAACAATTTGATAATCGTATTTTCTACGAGCATTTAAAGTTTAAAATATTGACATAAATATATAAGAATCTTGTTTTTATCTCAAATACGTAAAATGTAAATACAATTTATTATAATTGTATTGTCATAAATTAAATGAACAAAAATCGAAACCTTTTATTGAGATCGAATATAGTTTTACGAATATTGTACAGTAAAATTTTAATTTATATAAATAATTTGTATATTTTTTACTTATCGAAAATATGATATTTATATAATATTAATAACTGTGGGACTTGCAGTTTTTTTCATATAATAGTTTTGAAATAAAAGAAATAAAAAAGTATTTTATTTAGTTTAATAAAATGGATTTCAATCAGCACTAAAACATTTTATTTTCATGTTCTCCTTCTAAGAAAATTCTATAATATATTAGATACATACTAAATAATGATGTTATATAAAATATAAAAATGTATAAATACATTTTGCCATTATCGACTCATAAGTTTTTCGGAATAAAGGTTTTGCCAATATATTCCGTTTTATTCTGGAGTCATTCTGAGGAGTTCTATCCGAGAAAATAAATAAAAAAGAATAGATTACAATGTAAACTATCGAATATTGTATATAATATAAAATATGTAATAATTATATAGAGCATAATTTAAAATGAAAGAAAAAACAATTTCAATAGTTGAATTGATTTTTCTCTTGTTTATAATTATTTTGTATAATAAAAGTAATTTTATACTTTCAAATATATATATTCAATTTCTGACATTTTTAAATACTCGTATTTGATAAAATCAATAACTTGAAAATTATTGAAGTTAGATTTGGTAGTCTAGTATAGGAAAAAAAATAAATTATAGTTTATAATAAAACAATTAAGTTCCTTGAAACTACTATTTAGGAAATGTTATTTATAGACTTAGTTCTTTAACATCAATTTAAGTTATTGTTTATTACTTTTTCAAAAAGTGAGCATAATTTTGGGTAACGATTAATATACTTATATATATATATATATATTTGGTTTGAAATTCTTTAAATAATACTTATTTTTTACATGCTCTTCTTATTCAGCAGAATTGATTTTTCGATAAACACTCAAATCATTTAATAGCCCATTATGTAAAATTTTAATCGATCTAACTCGCACAACTACTAATTTTTTATTTTTGTATTTAATCTATAATAAGTTATAAGTGTTATAATTTGTATACCCATTAATAATAATAATAATTAACATTAACAATAATAATCGTAATTTAGTTTAGTTTCCTTGATTTGTTATATGTCATTCGTTTATATGATATAATTTAACTTAATCCCATAAAACATCTTGATATTTTTATCCCGTTAACAATACCTTAATTTTAAGAAAATAAATGTTATGTAATCAAATCTAGCTCCATTTCTCATTCCAATACTTATCTTTGGTCAAAAATTCAAAACAATAATTTTATTTTTTTTGTTTGGATTCTAAGTGAACGAGAAACATTTTTTCACCATGATACGAATCATCAAAACTTGATTGTTAATTAAACAAATGAGTAAATCATGATATAATTTGTAAGAATGAATAATGTTTAAAATTTGTAACAGTTAGTCGACGTTACAATTGTAATTAATAATTATAAAGTTAAATAGTATGTAATTAAATATTCTTTAAGTGTAATCAAAATAACTTTTTAATAAAATATTGAAACGTATTATTTAAATTGAAATACATTTTGCAGTTTACAATAATATTTTATTTCATTGTAAAATGTTCTTATAAATCATATTTCAATAACATTTTAATAAGTGTGCATAAGAATATTCTACGACGTGAAAAAGTTATTTCATCGCAGAGATAAACGTTTACGTTAAAATTATATTGTAATACGTTAAAAGATAAATATTTTGAGATATGTTCGAAAAATATATATTATAATTGATATAAGTGGTAAAATATAATCAAGTTTTATATTTTTATTTATACTACTCGTATATACATCATAATAGTACAACTATTAACATGGATACATCATAAGAGTAAGAAACATACATAATATGTAATTAAATTACATAAATATTATTTATTAAACGGCATTCAATGTAAAAGTAAGCAATTTAATATACATTTATTTAATGAATAATTTATAATTAAAATTAAAAAATATATTTGTTTGTAAGCCTGTAATTGACAGTTATTCGTAAATGACACGATACTCATAAAAATTTAACTAAAGAAAATTTAACATAAATACTTATTGTGATTCAATAACGTAAATACAAAATCCAGTTATATATTAAATTAAAATTATCATTATAATGTAGATCACATGGATTTAAAAAAAACAATAGCTATTCTCTCTAACTAAAAAAAAATAAAAAGCGGCAATTATCCAAATTTAATTATAATTGTGATATAGGATTCATCTAAATTTGGTGATGGATAATTTTAAAACTTTATTTTATATTAGTCAAAATATAATGTTTTACAAGTATATAATTTACAGTTTCGCTGTAATAAATGATAAAAGAAAACAAATTTTTTACTAGGTATACAACTATAGACTACTAAATTTTGCAATGCATACTCAATGTAGACATGTTAATTTCATAGTAATAAACAATTTTTTTTTCAATAGCCACTTATGTATAAAATAATCTATTGGAAAACAATATATTAAACAATTATAATTGTATTATATTTACTAATGAAATCAAATTATAGGACAGCGACAATACAGATAAACCTATCGAATAACAGTTAAATGTTTATAAATGTTTGATTACAAATTAAATTGCATGCGTTTATCTAAATATGCATAGAAATAAAAATGTATTATAGTATATTATTTAACAAAGCCAAATATACTACAAGCAGATTTTACTAGGAAAATTCATACATCAAATATGATTATTAAAAGGATATTTATTTATTTTTTAATTCGAACCAACTAAATATTATTAATTTCAATTTGAAGAAATAATTAAAAGATCCCACTGAAAATCGAAAGTATAAAAAAATAATTTTTTTAACTTTAAGCAGTTTTTTATTCTTTATCATATAACTTAAATTTAATTTTACATCGATACTAAGATATAATGAAAATATTTTCTAACATATTCTGTTAAAAATTATATTTAATGTTTAAATTCCTTCGATTGACAATGATATGCTCGAATATTATATATTATTCAATTCCATCGAATTTTTATAGTCTACATTCAAAAGTTAACTGATGTCGACATCAAATAGAATGAAACACTTGTATATCGGAAACTATCGTTTATACTCGTCATTGAATGATTTATTTGTTAAGATTTTAAAAATAAATCGGCGTACAGCAAAAACCATTTTATAGAATGTTTCAAAATTTTTCGAAAATTTACTTAATACTATATTTATATGCACTAAGGAAGTATTTTTTGAAAATCGTAAAAACGCATTTATAAGGATTGAAAACGTTTAGGCTCCGGATGTTGGATATATATATTTTTTCACTTTTTAGTTATTTAGAAAATATTTTATTTTGTGTCGAATTTAATAATATATGTAAATTACGTATAGTCATATACGTTTATATTTATATAAACCAAAAATGAATTAAATTAATGTCATTGGAATACACGGGGATCATGCACTTTTTCTACGCAACTTTTTTTACTTTTACATCAAAATAGTGATTGCTCTTATCGGAAATAATAAACTAACAAAAAATAAATCTTTTAGGCAAGGCCGGATAATTAAGCTAGTAATTATATATGAATTGTTTTATTATACCTAATAAGTGTTCAAGAATCACTTGAAATCAGACGCTTACCCTATTACATTATGTACAAAAAATTTCGCATATATATAATTTAGTACAAAACCGTGATGTAATATTTAATACGATTATACGTATACCGGAATTCATCATTATACAGTTGTACGCGAAACACGAATACGTTTCAATACTGTAAAACAAATTTGCCCGCGTGCATAACATTCAAAGAACATATTAATATACTTGTACTAACAGCTGAAATATAACTTTACGAATTATATTGCGTTACAAGTTTGACAGCATAGGTTTTTGTCCGCAATAGTAAATTATAGATCAATAAATTATCATCGTTTTACCGATATAAAATGCAAATCACGCGTGTCGGTCGGATCAAAAGCAAATCGTTGTAATAAGTGTTATCGCTTGAAAGTTCAATTAGCCCGACTGAACTGGAAAGTCGCAGTGTTGGGTAGATGCATTCGATGGTCACTGTAGAGTCTATCGCGTACATGTAAAAACCGGGCTCATGGTTACGTGGTATACAGTAATCGTGCAACGAACCAGTTCGTCCACTGTTATGGTTTACTAAACACATAATGTGGCTATCGTTTTATTGTATTATTATTGTATTATTTTATTGTATTACTATCGTATTATTGTAAAAACTTAAACGTCACTAATCACAATAGTTCGTGTAACGCATCGTTATCAATAGTTTTAATTAAAATCAATTTGGTTTTTCGGTTCAAACTGACGCATTAAGAAAGCTTTGCGGCAATTATTATCTAATAATAATATATTCAAGCACATTTCTTTTTTTGTCCGTTATTTCAAATGCTTTTCGTCATCCATAAATATAACAATGAAATATATAGTTATTATCTTGACCCGTTGACAAGGGTCAAAATTGTTTTTAGTTAATAAATATCAGTAATCTATTTTAAATTTTTTGATGGCGGAGGATTTAAAATTGTTCTAAATAACTAGAAATTTTATAATATAAAAATAAATGAATTAATAGTTAAATTTTTTTTTTTTTTTTTATTTAATTAGCTGCTGGTATAAAACCATTTTAGCTCAACAATTATTATCTTAAGGGTTTACAACTTAGATATACATCTAGAGAAAGAAACATATAACATAAAATACATTTAGCATTTAAATACAGCAATTATATAAGAAAAATATTAAACTAATTACTAGAAGTACAAGAAGAAATTATAAACAAAACAAAAGGACAGCTAATTAGATGGCAAAACCAGCGTCCAAAATAAACTTAATAATTTCGTTGATGGCGATTTCTGAGTTAGAGTTGAGGATGGAAAAAAGGTTTGGAGAGATATTGAGGGCGCTAAATAATTTGAGTAGGTTTAGGCGTTCGGAGCGGAGTGACGGACAATGAAAAAGTAAATGCTGGAGGTCGCAGACACTTTCAGTGGTATGCAGAGTGCACAAGGGAGAGTCATTTAGACCAAGTTTATAGGCGTGGTCTGGTAAGAGAGAGTGACCCACGCGGATGCGATTGAAACGTACAGTTGTTGATCTTGGTAGGTTCAGGTTGTTGAACCAAGTTTTGTTGTTGGGAATTATAGGAGCAATATTTTTATATTTGGAAGCAAAACCAACGGGTAAATTGTTCCATTGGGTAGACCAAAGACTGAGGATGTGACGGCGTAACAGGGGGGAAAAATCAGTCCAAGGTAATTGAGCTGGAGAAGGTAGGATTGTGATGGCAGTGGATTTGGCTAGCCGGTCGGCCACTTCGTTGCCAAATATGCCAATGTGACTGGGAATCCACAAAAATTGAATAGAATGATGAGAATTATTAAGGTAGTATATAAAAGACTTAATGCGGAGAACAAGCGGGGATAATTTGGAGTTAAAGGGGTTGGAAACTAGGGCTTGTAAACAAGACAAAGAATCAGTAGCTATTAAGTAGTTACCCGAATCTGTATTTGAAATAAATAAAAGAGCTTCGTAGATTGCATAACACTCTGCTGTAAAGGAAGATGACGTAGGAGGGAGGTTATTAGCGAAAGAGACATGCAACTCGGGTATATAGAAAGAGTAACCAGCTGATAGCCGGGAGACTGATCCGTCAGTGTAGATAACCAAAGTGTTAGGAAACTGATGATTGAGGTGATTGGAAAGGATATTATTGACCACGGAGTTAGACATTTGTTTAAGCTGGTGAGAAGACAGATCAGTGAATTGACCATCAATGTGAACAAGAGGATTGAATAGGAGGGATTCATATGACTGCTCGTAGAATTGAGGTTTGTTTGATTTAATAATATATTGATTAAAATTGGAAAGAGAGTTAGCTGCTATTGAGAGGACCGGCATTGATTTTGGAGTATATCTCCAATTTAGGAAAAGAGAATAGTAAGTATCGAAAATAAAATGATTGGATTGGGCTAGTGATTTGAGTATAAATTTTCCGGCCAGCCATCGGCATCTTATGTTAAAAGGGGGGCAAGTGGACTCAACTTCAATAGCTGGTCCAGGAGTGGAAACAACGTAACCCATAATTGTTCTAAGACATGCAATTTGAAGCTTGTTAATTTTATTCCAATTAGTGAAAGAGGCCGAACCGAAAAGGAAACAGCCGTAATCCAGTTTGGAGCGAATTATTGACCTATATATAGATAATAAACATTTGGGGTGAGACCCCCACCACGTGTTAGAAACAGACTTGAGAAAATTTGACCAACGAGAGGTAAAGGCAGAAAGAGATAATAGATGAGGTTGCCAACGAAGTTTAGGATCCAGGGTGAGGCCGAGGTAGGTGACGTTAGGGGCAAAGGGAATGGTGTATTCGTCTAAAAATATGTTTGAATGGTCGGCGTATCTTCGTCTGGTAAAGATGACGGACTTGCATTTTTCAGGAGCGATTTCAAGTGATAAATTGGTTAAAATATTTTTAAGGTCTTTAAGGGCTAAGTTTATTCGATCAATAGCCAAGTCCAAGGACTTATTTGAGGAGAAGACGACTATATCGTCCGCATAAATAAGGCACTTGTGACCTGACCTAGAAAACAGAGTTGCAATTATGCTCATGTAAACATTAAAAAGTATAGGACTGAGGCAGCTGCCTTGGGGTAGTCCGGTGAAGGTGGAACGTATATTGGAAGACCCAAAGCGGGTAGAGAAGAACAGATTTCTTTTGTGGTACAAAGAGAGCAATAAGTTACAAAATTCCGGAGGAGCGTTAAGTGAGGCGAGGTGATTAACGAGAGTATGAATATTGACAGAGTCAAAAGCGCCCCGTATGTCGATGAAAGTGGCCACAAGGAACTCCTTGTTGTTAAAAGAGTGATATATATGCCCAATAAAGGTGGAAAGACATTCAATCGTACCCACCCCTTTCCTAAACGCAAATACGTTGGGTGGTAGGATGGAGTTGGATTCAAGCCACCAATCAAGCCTGGATTTGAGAATATGTTCAAATAATTTGCAAAGCGAAGATGACAGTGCTATTGGGCGGAAGGAGGTATTGGAATTAGGTTTGGGTATTGGTATGACTCTGTAGGAATACCAAGATGTAGGAAACTGTTGAGTTGTCAAAATTTCGTTGAAGATGTTTAGAAGAGAGACTAGGGCGTTAGTTGGGAGGTGTTTAAGAAGAATAGGCGAGATATTATCTAGTCCCGAAGCTATGGATTTGCGTGAGGAAATGGCAAGATTGAGTTCAGTAATATTAAAACTTTTCGTAAGGACGTGAGGGCTGGAGTGAAAAAAGGAAAGGATAGGTTGGGATTCTGTATCTTGAGGAACGTAGCTCGGGGCGACTTTGCTGCAGAAAGCATCGAACCAGTCATCGTTATCTGGAAGCTTGGTAGGATTTAGACAGTTTTTGAACCGTCTGGCGGTAGACCAAAGGTGCTGGATGGAGCTAGAGGGGTTTAGATTGGAACAGAAACTTTCCCACTTTTTCCTTTTTTCAGTCTTTAGGAGGCGTGTCGTTTGGGCGCAAACCTTTCGATACTTTAGTAGGTCAGTTAGGCAGCCTGATCGTCGGAAGGCTTTGAAATGGGAGGATCTATTTTTAATGGCCACAGAGCAAGCTGCGTTCCACCATGGAGGAGAGGGTGGGTGAGTTTTAAGGTTGATTTTTTTTATCGGAATGGTGGAAATAGCGGCATTATTAATGATGTTGGTAAGAGCTGAGTAGGAAATAATGGAATTAGGAGCATATAGTGACGAAGAGATAGCATCCTGAATGTGGAGAGTAAAAGAAGGCCAGTTTGCCTTATTGAAATCATAATAGTAGGGAATGGAAGAGTCAGTGCTAGCATTTTGGTTAGAAAGACGGTCATTCGCGGTTAGGCTATTATTAGTTGCAATTATGATTGGGATGTGGTCGCTACCATGGGGCTCGCTCAGGGTGCGCCATGATAGGTTCCAGAAGATGTCGGAAGAGCAAAAAGATAGATCTAAGGCGGAGTCAGCTGAGTTAGGTCGACCAACGTGTGTAGGACTACCGTCATTAAGAAGACAAAAGCCAAACGAATTAATAGTATTGTACAAAAGATTCCCGCGGTGAGACATCGAATTGGACCCCCAGGCGGGATGAAAGGAGTTAAAATCTCCGCAGAGTAATGAGTTTATTGAGATCATGCTACATATATTTTGAAATAATTGTGTCGGAATATTAGAGCTGCTGGGGATGTAGCAGGACCATAAACCGAGAGGCGGTTGGGAATCATAGGATACAATTTCAACCCCTAAAAGGTCGATTTTGTGGTTGATTAGATTGTGTTTGGTTGCAGTATCGATAGGGATTTGCTTGGCTTTGAGAGAGTTATGCACGACGATTGCGGAGCCACCGTACCCATCCGGTCTATCGGATCTAAAAATTCTGAAGTTTGGGATATTAATAGAACGTAAGGGGGTGAGCCATGTCTCCGAGAGAATGGCAATGGAACATTTTTGATCAGCAAGAAGGAATTGAAGGGAAGGAAGACGAGCTGGTAGACTTCGGACATTCCACTGTAAAATATTTATATTATTTGTATTTGATTTAAGGACCATCGATATAGAGTTATTTGTAGGTTTGGATCGCCTCTTTAGGCTGTTAGTTTAAGTTAGGAGTGACAAGTATTGAGCTTAGGGAAGATTCAATTAGGGATTGGAGAGAAGCGAGGGAGAAAGGGGAAGAAAGCGAAGGAGAGTTAATTAGAGTTTCGGATAATTTCTGAGACAGAGTGTGAATCCAAGATATATTGTTGGAATTAATCTCCGTTGAAGGCTGTTGATTAGGGGCTTGGTTTAGATAACTACCGTTGGGGGAAGAAAAAAATGGCTCAGCGTGAGTGAACCTTTGGTTATTGTTTGGTATGGGATGAGTCTTCCGTTTGGGTTTTTTGGAGTTAAAAAAATGGTGATTTTGGCTTAAAACAGGGAAGTTTTCGTCGTGGAGGGGGGTATTGGTTTTCAAAATGTCGGTAATTGGAGGCTGGTTTTGCACTACGTCAGAGAATTTAAACGCAGAAGTGTAACGATAATTCTTTTTAAAATCTAAGGCATCTTTGAAGGAGATATTCTCAGTGGCCATGATTTTTTTAATTTCCTTTTGTGTTGACCATTCTCGGCAGCGGCGGTCCGTGGCAAGATGAGGTAATTTGCAGAAAAGGCAAACGGGATCGGTGGCATCAATGACTGGACATGAATCCATGGAGTGTTTTGATTCGCCACAGTGGCTACATCTGGGATTACTGCGACAATATTTTTGAGTATGGCCGAAACGTAAACATTGATTACATTGAACGGGTGAACGTATGCTTGGTTTGACATCGTATAGCATATTAAATAAGGAGATGACACTAGGTATCTTGGGAGCAACGAATTTAAGTTCAACGGTTCTGGTCTGAATAATTACATCGTCTTTTTTAATAGAGATGCGTTTGAAAGCAGCAATAGGAACTGGAGACTGTAGGCCTTCCCGAAATTCCTCTTCCGAGACAGAATTTTCAAGTTTTATAACGCCGTACGAGAAAATAAGGTTGGAAGGTATAGTAACAGAGAAACCATTTAAGTTTAGTTGATTAGAACATAAACATAGATTGCCGTTGATGATAGTGTCAAAAGTAATTTTAATTTTTTTCGATCCGGCTGGTTTTATATTAACAATACCGTTAAATTTGTTGGAAAAAAATTTAGCAGCTCTGAGCGGGTGCCAGTTTCCTGCATTTTGATTAGTATCAATGTTTTCAGCAAGAATCATTATGGGCCCGACGTAGTCCGGCGGGAAAGATTGTAGCGGTGAAATAAAATTCTTATTATATAATAAAGAATTCTCGTCATTATTCGGTAACGAAGTGGCATTTAAAATAACATAATCATTAGGCGACGTGCTTTCGATAGCATGCTCATTAGAGTGATCGTTAACGTTATCGCTCTCGTCAATGACCATCGATCCAGATAAGTTTTCCGTTAGGAGTGGAGTATTTACGTAATCGAATGCCGTGCTGGCTAAGTTGAGAGTAGGAGGGTCCTTAGAAATTTGTAATAAACTTGGCGAGACTGGGCTAAGCTGATTTTTGAGAGGCTTACCATTTTTCCCGACTAATTGAAAGCCGGGGCCGGGGGCGGAATCCCTGTTGCTTGCTTTGATTTTGCTAACTGATTGGTGTTGGCCGGCACGATTTGTGCCGCCCGAGGATTGCGGCATGGCGAACACACTAGTATTATTATTATATTAACGGTTTGGCAATAGATAGAAAAACGTTATCGGCGAAATTCACGGAAACACGACTGTTCACTATGACTGCGCAAACGCAACTTAATAGTTAAATTATCATACATATTTTTTTATACAATTATTACAAACACATAATGTAAATTAATGATATCCTTCTATGTACTTTCGTTTATGACTTTCTAACTTTTTTTTTCTTCTGTGGAGGTCCAGACCCGGAATACCTCCCCCATCTCAAATATGCTACTACTAAACACCTATTTCTTATTAGGGCTATGGATGAATTTGCGGCGATTCACTAATACTGCTTATTAGTATACGTGTGCATATAAATCAATTGTACACAACGTAAATTTTTATTTCACAAACAACGGCAACAATTAAGAAATTATTTTAATGATACTACATGATACAACTATACATTTTTTTGTACGAGATTGATTTAATAAGTTTTCGATTAGTGCGACTATGATTCTTTATGAACTATTGGCTTTTACTTCGTTTTACGCACTTAAATTATTTTGCATAAGTTTTACTCATTGATCTAATAGAGAATATCTTATACATATTTTAATAATTACATAACATCGTAGCATTTGCAATAGTAGAAACGATAAACAAAACAGTTTTTCAAATAACTGATGTTACAAAAACACTTAATTTTTAAAACATTAGTATTTATATAATTTCTGAACATATATAACTTCAAAAATGTTCAATTTGATAAACAAAAAATACTCCTAATCACGAAAAGTACTACAATTTTAGTCCTAAATGATCTTCCTGTAACTAGCTTAAACATGTTATATTCAATATATATAACGAAAAAAAAAAATAAATATATATACTAAAAAAAGACCAGCAGTAACGAATAATATATTACATATTATATTAAACTCGCTGGTATACCAGTTGTTATTCTAAAAATACAAATCTGGGAAGATAGGATTATTATTCATTGGTTCAAATAAAAAATAAAAAAAGTTAAAATGTTTAGTGAGATAACAACCCTGACATTATTACTTAAAAAAGTTTTCTAATATCATTGAAACCGGCAAAAGTCTAAAGTTGTAATAATAAAAAGATTAAGGAATAATCGTAGGCGTACCTTGTATATTACATTATATAGTGCTGTAGTGTATATAAATCAAGAAATATATTGGAAATGTAATATGCGTTTATCCCGCAATAAGCAATGGGATGAATGTTTTATAAATGTGATTGTTTTAGATTCGTAATACCAAAAACGATTTGTCATTTTATCAATGATAATGCTTCAAAAAGATAAAAAATAAGGTCTTTAATTCGTGTTCCTACAGTCGTATACTGTTTATACAACATTGACATCAAACATTCAAACGAGATAAAGAAAAAACTCGGCTAGTCTATCAGACGACAGTGTGGTTTACTAACGATAAAACAGTTGTTTTTTTTATAAAAAAAAACAATGAATTTGAACTGTCTAAAATTCTCGATAGGGTAAAAATATTATTTATTTGTAATACAATCATGAGCATTCATACAGGCGTAATGTCACTTCAATTCTTAGTTGTTCGCGTTCAATTTATTCTATGCATGAATGCAGTTGGCCGAAAATATATATTTATTTTACGAATTCTTATTACATAGGATCTAAGGTATTTTTATTTTAATTTTTCATATATAATATTTTATTTAACTTAATTAAATCTAATTTAAAAACAACTGCAGTATACTAAATGTGAATTTAATTTACATTGATATGAAATAAACTAATTCAAAATAAAAACAAAAATACAAACAAATTGGTATTTTTAATAGATTTACCTTAAAATCAAGTATATTTACAACATATACCAAGAAAAATTATATAGTATTTCATTTATTGCAAAATATAAGTATACATATTAAATATATATTTGAGAAGGATATAATAATTTATTATTTATAGATTAAAGTAGAATATGTTCTATGAACATAAATAATATTTTTTTTTTATTAAAAATGTTCTATTTATTTTTTACCTATTTAACATTAAAGAATATGGTTTTGCTTATTTTAAAAGTATGTAAGTGTAACTACTAATTATTTATAAGAATAAGAAATAATTACAATTACAAACAATAATTAATGATAACGGTTTTATGTCATGTAATAGACGTATTTAAATAAGAATTTGTACTGGCTACAAGCAAGTTTATTTAACTGACATCTGTAAAAAAGATTTCCATCTCGTTAAAATAAAATCTCCGGCATAATTCCATAAGCTGATAAGTTTTTGAAAATGTTCAACACTCCGTGTACTTAGGTATGCCTTAGTCTTCAAGTCTTTGGAATTTCAGTCTTCAATATTTCAATAACATTTACACGAGCACATAATGTATGGTTATCTCGGGGAAAAAAAACATATTTTTTTTGAATATCAAAACATCAATGAATATTTTACTTCAAGCATCTAATGCAAATGTGAAATCCTCAGCATGTTTTATTTATATTCAACTTCATGTGTGGTACGATTTAAGCAATCGAAGACATCTGAACTTTTCACAAACCAATAATATTATAATACTACTCTAATACTTCACCAGCCGTGAGCAGTACAATTTATTCACCCTGATTTGGTGCGTACATATATTTATTATAAACTACAGATTTGATGTTTGTTCTCGTGGTCTTAGAGTTATTAAAAAGTTTCCATAATAGTCATCGCAAAAGAAATTATGCATGATTTTAAGAAGTGCTAGATTATCGATATCATAATACTCGAATTAGATGAATTTTAAATAACTGTTACTTCTAACGGATTACATAGGTATACTACATGCACGCACGTTTTCGTACAATTTCATCATACACGGACTTTTTCCACTGTGTGTTAAGAAATGCGTGAGTGACATATAATACTACGATTATAATATGGTGTGATAAATTGAAGAATATCGAATAATCTAAAAAGGTGATTGGATAGTATTTGTCGTATCATATAAATATTTTCAAACGATAATGTCGGTATGTTGAAATCTTTTTATAATTATTGACCGATTCAATTTTAACTGCGTAGGTATGTGACATTTTTTTCACAACACATTATAATTTCCAGGTATTTACTTTTTTATTATTTTTTTAAAGTATCTAAATAATTTCACATATAAGAAAGTTCTACAATAAATATTATTATTTTGAAAAATATTTTTTTTTACAAAGAAATAATTCATATATTGTGCATCAAATAGAATATTATGCAATAAAATGCGTTGACGCGTTGTATACTCAGTTTTGATAAAATAACATTTTTCTTTCGATTGTTTTTAAATGTGGTGTCCATCACATATTTTATTTTGTTTTCCAACATTGCATAACTATCCAACTGGTTTTAACCGGCACTAGTTACTAAACAGAGACAGAGGGGCGTTTACGAACATTGCCCAGAGACAATTAATGCATATACCCGATAAAAACTTATTATTCCGTTACCAATTCGTGTTTAAAAGTTCTTATTTTGTTTTTGAAAAAAACATCTTTTTTATTTACTTAATAAAATAGTTATTCTCGTTTTAGCCGAACTAGAAAAACGGAAAAAAGATTCCATTATAAAATCATATGCTATTTGCTAGACTAATATTAGTTTACTCGTTCAGTTCTTATATTTACGTTTCGTTTGGAATTTTATAATATAATTTGTTTATTTCGTTTCTAACATTCCGAAAAAGCCAGGTTAGGTAGAGCTATATGTGGAAGGCGATTTTCATACTGCTACAGTTATAAAAAGCTGATTAAGTATACAATATTCCGTAGTTTTGATGCAAAATAAAAATAATAAAATAAAATAATAATAACACTTATCAATTTAAATGAATTCCATTAAATTGATATTTTGAATAATATGTATTATTATAAATGAAATATCTATTATAACTCTGATTCTGAATTTAATATTATTAAACAACAATAATTTTTATAAATATTATTATATTAACTTTTAAATTTTAAATTTTATTGTATTACAACTGCGTCTGCAACGAAGCCTCAATAATGGTGAGCACGAGATGCGATATAATAATAAATAATCTATAACTGTATAAATTACAAAATAATCAAACATTTCAATGGTCTCTACTTTAAGTACTAGTTTCGTGTTGTGTATTGAAGATCTATTGTGTTACAATAACAATAATAAGCAAATAAGTTCAAATCGTGTTCCATTCCGACAGTTAAACCATTATATAGTTTCCGTGAAACTTAATACACGATATATATTTATTTAAATCTATTGTCTTTTTGACGGAAATTAATTTTTCTGGTCTTGAAAATTTAGAATTTCCATTTTCTCAATTTACTCGTCCCATACAACCGATTGAATGAATTTGTAACCCAATTATTGACAAAACTTTTGTGGATTTTCAATTAAAACCCACAAGAGTATTTTATTCTATTTTTTTCACGACAATATTAATTATACTCGTAGTTCTCAAATAATATCACAATAGTTTAGTAAATATACATTATTACCGTCTTGTACACGTCATGTTATATAGTAATTATTATTTGTTGTATCGGTGTGCATGCATGCATTAATGACCGAACACAATATGTTACACATAATATAACAATATTATTGTGCAGAATAATCAATTTAGAGGTTGTTTTAATTATTTTAGATTCTGAACGGAGTGATGGAATCTATTGGTTTTACAATGATGTGTGTTTTTTTTTTTTTTTTTTTTTTTTTATTTATTTATTTTTTTTTTTTGTGTCTGACGACACGTTTTTGGCAGTAAAAATGCTTCGATTTGCTTAAGCAGCAACTTTTCTGAAAGGAAAGTGAATGTAGATGATACTTTGGTTAGTCTAAATCCAACTTTTCCATACTTTTTAAAAAAATCGAAAAAACCGATAAAAAAATTACGAAAAAACGGGAAATTTTACGCAAAATCACGTTTTTACAAATTACATTTTTTTTTAAATGCTCTAACTGAAAAACCAAAAATCGCAACAACTTGAAATATTCACCAAATCTTTATATTGACGTTTTCTATACATGGTTAAGTTTTCAAAGTATTTTGACATATATTGACTTATTTATAGACAATTTAAATTTTCAATTTTTGTAAAATTTTTGTTTATAAACATCTATAAAATTTAATTAGCAGACCGAAAACTCTTGAAAATTTAATACAAGGTTTATAATAAGTTAAACTTATCGTAACTAAAAAATATCGGTGATTGGTTTACTCAATTTTTTTTTATAAGCCCTTAAAGCTCAAATTTGTATAAAATGTGTAAAAATCACGATAATTTGCAAGTTATTTTGTAGATAAAAATTCATACATTTTTTTCTGTTCATACTTAAGGTTCAAAAGTTTAACACTAGGTTATTTATAAGCTACTCTTCATAAATCTTTAAAAAAATTTCTACCGGACTTAGAGGAAAACATTTTTTGACTGTTTGAAATTTAAATATTTACAAAATTGCATAAAATAGCGATTTATTCTCAAACGGTTTTTAATATTTGTTATAATTCAAAAAGTATAAGTCGCAGATTTTTGAAATTTCTACCAGCTGTTAAGATTAGTATTTCCTTTATGTTATATTTTTTTCAAAATATTATATTGATTTTTAAGCCACTTATAGGCATTTAAAATATTTGATTTTTTTACATTTTTTTTTTTATAATCGGTGATAAAAAAAATTTGGCTCCTACAAAATACTTGAAAATTTAATAGAAGATTCCACAGAAATAGTCCTTAATGTCATTAAAAAATTATTAAAGTCCATAGGCACAATTTTTTTTTATAAGCGTTTGAACAGCGAATATTGACATAAAATTACATGTAATATATAATATAATGTATAATATTCTAGACTGACAAACTATGTCGCTGCATGCAACTGCCAACCCATCCTAATTGAAAAATATATCTATCGTTTCAAAATAAAATATACTTTTTACAATATTTATAAATAACAATGTATTATATCCTGGACAAACATATTAACTCCGTTCAGAATCGTTATTCGTGTACAATGATATCTATCATTGCATTCAAATTTAACAAATCCATTGTAATAATGACCTATCCTATAAACGAGGTGCACTCCACCCCCAACTGTACAGCAGAGCGAGGCCCATCCGGTTTATTTTTTATAAATACATTTTGCTTCATATAGATAAGAGTGGGGGGAGGATTATATACGGTCAAATATATTCGATCAAGATATAGAATTTATTTTAAATATTATTAACATGTTATCATACCTATGTGATTAATTTTAATTTTATAACAAGAGATAAACAAATTTTGTTGTGATCAAAAACTGATAAATACGTAAGCATCTAATTAATTAAAATTAATCTTACCTGGATTTTCATGAAAAATTAAAAAAGTAAGATAAAATTAGCAGTCGCGGGGGTGGGTGTTTATGCGTATGTGTGGGTAAGTCCTTTTTTTTATGTTGTATATATATAAAAAAAATACAATATTATCAAAATTTAACAAATATTTATTTTATATTTTCCATTCACAGAATATCCCAAATCTTTGGAGACTTAAGAATATAACAGCATATTATGTGTTACCGTCAATAGAGTTATACATTTTTGATTGAAAATGTCCATTATATATTGATTTTACGGGCAGGAACATTATTGAATGGTATTTTCATGGAATGCCTAGCCTTAGCTAAGTGTTACAGACAATGATACAAATACATAATTTACATGATTGGCCTACCATTTTCATTATTGACTATGTGGTCATAAGATTATGTGACATGAATATGTTAATGAAAATTAAAAAGGGGTATAATAAGATATCAATGTAATGTCAAAATATACATGATACATTCAAATGTATAAATTCTTTAATTACTTTTATAGAGATAATTTATGGACTCTTATTTATTACATAGGTAGTTCTAAAGAAAACTGTAGCGACGCTAAATGTTGTCATTGACGAAGCCACTCAATATCTTTATTAACAAAATATTCTACATTGACGGTAACACGTAAAATGTACTTATAACAATAAAAAAATAAACCTATAAAAAATCTAATCTTCATTTTTCGATCTTGAGTAAGGATTCACACTTTTGCTGTTACTTAATTTTGAAGTCCTTCCATTTTTTTTTTCTTGGTATCACTAAAAAATGAACAAAATTAATATCGTCTCATTAAAATAGTTTTAGATAAAATAGTTTTAGATTTGGGATTATCTATAACATAAGATTATTAGTGTAGCTCATCTACCCTTGAACAAATATATGATTGATAAATTGTGCAATCATTAAACACAATTGTAATTATTATTAACATAAAAATCCAGTCTGCGTTCATCGCTCAACATGTTCAGACGTTGCTTTCGTCTGTCCGTTATCTTTTACCATTCTACATTAATGAGTCTAACTTAATATTGTTCAACATGTCTCGGAATACTTCGAAACGCAACTTATCGTCATCTTCATTATCTCCATCTACAAAATCTTGCGATAACCGAAGCAAAGTATTCATCACACCAAATCGCTATGCCTCACTCTCCGAAGACAACGATTTCGATCAGGAGGTTTTTAGCCCTCCCTCCATCACATTACATTCTAAAGAACAGTGCAGCACGCCACCTAGTTATGTGGAACCATCTTCAAGTAAAAAAGATTTTTCTTATGCACCTCCCTTTTATCTAAGCAGTGGCTACGATTTCAACACGCTCAAAAAATCTCTTTTTGACCTTGTCAATTCTTCAGGTATTATGTTTAAAAATACTCCAAAGTATTTAATTATCCGCACTGACGGTGCCGTAAACTATAATTCAGTTCAATCTTATCTTGTGGCTAATGAGATGATAAAGTACCACACTTATCTGCCTAAACCCATGAAACCTTACGTCGTATATATAAGGCACCTCCACCCATCCACCACTGTTGAAGATATACAAGCTAGTTTAATTGATATGGGTCACGAAGTCATTCGGGTTTATAATGTTAAACATCATATCACAAAATGCCCTTTGCCTCTATTTAGAATCGATTTAAAAGTTGCTGAAAACAATTGCGATATCCTCAAATTAGATTTGCTCCTGCACACTAGAATCAAAGTAGAGTTGCCCAAGAAAAAACGCTCCCCTCCACAATGTCATGATTGCCAGGCTTTTTATCATACTAGTAATTTCTGCCACGAATCCCCACGATGCGTCAAATGTGGAGATAATCATTACACCTCAGAATGTACCAAACCACCTTCAGAACCGGCCAAGTGTGCACTTTGTTCGGGACCACACACAGCCTCCTATAGAGGATGTCCAGTTTTTAAAAACTAAATGATAACCGCAGCAAATCTCAATTATCTAAATCTATACGTCTTCCGGTACTCAATCGAAATATTGTCACAAATACGTCAACTTATAAATCGCCAGATGTGGTTTGCGAAGATCACGCTCGGCAGCCTCATACAAAATCTTATGCTGAAGCAGTCAAAATCGATAATTCCTCCGTTGAAGCCTTCGCTACTATTCTTTCGCAATTTATATCTAATTTTAATTCCTTAATTAGCCCACTAATTTCCCTCCTTACCGAGGTTGTTCATAAACAGCTCTCTCCTTAGCTAAATTTTTAATTTTAAATATATCTAATACTTATCTCTCTATTACCTTTATTATTTAATCACACTGTATAATTTTATCACATAACACTGTTTGTTTTGCAAACTAATAACCTCCTATTATCTTATATTGTTGTCATGTTATACGTATAATCTTAAACTATTATGTTATCTACTTACTCCCAATATCTATTAATTGGTATATTAACTTTATTTTATTCGTATTATGTTATTACTATCCACATATTTTGTTATTATCTACATAACTCATATTTTATTTAATGTTGTAATCGTTGAACTGTAATAGTTTTAAGCTA
Organism: Sipha maydis; assembly: GCA_034509805.1. NCBI lineage: Eukaryota > Metazoa > Arthropoda > Insecta > Hemiptera > Aphididae > Sipha > Sipha maydis. The sequence goes on from JASXSY010001415.1 coordinate 175,922, forward strand.
AAAGTTCTAAATAAAAAAAAAAAAAAAAAAAAAAAAAACATAAAAATCAATATAATATACTCTTCCTTAATCCATTTCGCGGATGGTGCTGGCGCGATACCTTTCCTGTTCTTTAACAGATTAGATTGCAGGATCATTCGTTGCACTTCATATCTATTATTACGTTCCGCTAAACATTTCTAAACAAAAAAGCCTATGCGATATAAAATGCGAACAACATACATCAATACAATTGAAAAATGACTTGATAATTGATGCATATTTGCTCGTATGTGGAGAAACCTAAATATATTGTATACCTTAATTTGTAAATATATAATTTATATACTGGAACCGGTTTTTTTCCATATGGACAATAGTTAAGAAAAAATTATTACATTGTAGACTTCTTTCCACGTTTCATCTGCACCGGGAAATTCATTTCGGAAATCTTTCTTGGTATGGTACTCCCATAATTTGTTAGTACTTTGTGTCAGGTATAAATTATTTTTTTCTATCCTGTGTAATTGTTTGGGAGTAGCGAATTTCAATACCGGTTCCAGAATGTCAAAGGGAACGCCATTAGTACATTTTATAGCTACAGAAATTAAAATAGTATAATATTACAATAATATCATTATACTAATGAAATCAAAAATCATCGTAAACCGTGAAAAATAATAAGTACCGTGTATGTTTTTCTTTAACAAATGAACACAAGAATCTTTTAAACTCGTAACTTCGGGATTTACTGCCCTTTTACTTCCAGCGAACACCTTTGTCCTGGTAAATATTGTTTAAAGTAAAAAGCAAGCTATGAATATATTACTACTTTATGTTAGACCTCTTATATTTTTTTGTCAAAATGTCATTCAATGGATCAATTTCTTCGACGAGTTTTCTCTTCTTATTTGAATTTGATCCGCTTTCGTTCGACGATTTTGCAAAGCTGGAAGATGATGCCGAGTCCATGATCTTGAGTTAGTTTTAATTAACACTGATATTTATTAAAGTTATTTTAACAATATTACAGAAATTATATTAAGATATCAAAAAATGATATTTAATTTATAATTCGTTTTCAATTGGATGGTAGCTAACACATATACTCGTACTAGTATGAGATATAAATATTGTTACTATTGAAAGCAAACATTTCATAGAAAAACATCACCCCTGGAAACGGATTATAATTGACATTTAATGTAAACTATTTTTAAAGCGAGATGTATTATTTCAGTTATTTGGAAAACTGTAGAAAAATTAAAGAAAATACTTCAATGTACCTCGATGATCAGCACTGCTTCAGCAGAAAAAACAAATTAAAGACGAGCGGATTTTTCTTCATTTTTATAAGCGTTTGAACAGCGAATATTGACATAAAATTACATGTAAAATATATATAATGTATAATATTCTAGACTGATAAATGATATCGGTTTTTTTAAAATGCTCTAATTCAAAAACAAAAAACCGCAACAACTTGAAATTTTCACCAAATCTTTATATTGACGTTTTCTATACATGGTTAAGTTTTCAAAGAATTATGACTTATTTGTAGACAATTTAAATTTTCGATTTTTGTAAAATTTTTATTTTAAACATCTATCAAATTTAATTGGCAGACCGAAAACTCTTGAAAATTTAATACAAGGTTTATAATAAGTTAAACTTATCGTAACTAAAAAATGTTGGAGATGTTGAAATTATTTAATTTACCAATTACATAAATCCATTGTTAATTTTAAAAGTCGCAATTAAGTATCAACGTCAACGTCGTCAACACGTGTAATGACCAACATACATTATACGATATCACATGTATAAATATTGAAATTGATACTATATGTTAATATAAGGTATTATTATAATAACCACATGCATTATTTTTAAATAATTTAACTATGTTGCTGTATGCAACTGCCAACCCCTCCTAATTGAAAAATATATTTATCGTTTCAAAATAAAATATACTTTTTACAATATTTATAAATAACAATGTATTATATCCTAGACAAACATATTAACTCCGTTCAGAATCGTTATTCGTGTACAATGATATCTATCATTGCATTCAAATTTAACAAATCCATTGTAATAATGACCTATCCTATAAACGAGGTGCACTCCACCCCCAACTGTACAGCAGAGCGAGGCCCATCCGGTTCTTTTTTTTCTATTTTTTCGATTATCGTATAAATGGAAAATAAAACAAAATAAAAAAAACTTCGTTGAGTTATTTGGGAAGGGAGGTTAATTGTTATATATATATATATATATTATGGTCCAGGTCATTGTATACAATATTAAAACTAGTGTGGGCATTGTGAATATTTGAGGTATTTTAGTGTATTATATTTTATAATTTCTTTTAGGCACTGCTTCCTAAGGGTTACAATAACATTTATCAGTAGTGTCATTAGTAGATAATCAATATTTTATATAGACTATGAACGCTGCACTTGTAGTCAGAAATGTGCAACAAGGAGATGCAAATGTAAAGCTTTTGAAATTTTATGCAACTCTAAATGCCATTATAGTAATATCTGTAAAAATAAATAATAAATAATATAAATAAAATATTCTCCTTTTTTGTTATAAAAATAAAACTATATAAGATAATATTATATGTATTTTATTCACTTGGCACTTTCAGTACCGAGCATTGTATACAATGTCTGGCTTAAGTAAATAATTATCTACATGGATTGAATAACTCGGACATTATAAACTTTGTCCGGTCAGTATTTACTATGACCATTTATCCACTTGTACCATAATATATATATGACGATAAAAAAATTATTATTTTAAGGATCCAATTTTCAATCTCGTTTTATTATAATAGTACTATCACTTCAATTTTGTTGTATGCATAAGTACGAATTATAGTTCGAGTCCGGCACCAACCCATATTCACGGGGGAGGGGAACATTGTACTCCCTAGGCCTAAATCCTTATAAAGTAATGATTTTTTGGTAGTATAAAAACTATATAAAAGAAAATAATATATCTAATAAGGACATTTTATTTGAGCTTTATTTACAACGTAAAGCATTTAAAGCTACATATGAAATGATAGAAGCAGTTGATGTATTTGGATTTAGCTAAGTAGTTTATGAATCAACATTTTCCTGTTCAACCCAACTTGAAAATACTCAAAGGCAATCGATGAAATATAAACAACTATCCAATTTAGCATAATTGGCGTTTAAGTCCAACAAGCAAAAAGATAGAAAATTATAGCTGTTTTACTTTAAAAAACTGGTAAATTCAAAAAATAATATATATATTCAAAATATTCAAAATTTATATATGTTTACTTTAATCTAATTCTTATTATTTTTATTTAAAATATCTATTATAAAAATTATAGTAGTATTAATAAATTAAAATTAGCATTAATATTAATTTTTTTCTAATGCCCCCTACACATTTGTTTGTTCTACCTGAAGATTTGGCCAGGCTATGACCCTGGTCCGGTAACAGTGCACGTAAAATATAATTTCAAATATTTTAATCTCTGACCGTTCCAATCGTATAATCATAATAATCATACGCCGACAAACGATTAATCCATTATATTATTTATCAAATTGTATTCGTTAGCCCTATGTTATACGAGTGTTCAAGCTTTAATGAATACATGACCATTCCATTATTATTATTTTAATACATGCAGCGATTGCGATGTTTTCTTCGCCCATTATGAACCGGATTTTCGTATTAATTCTTCATCGCATTTTAATTACTTTATTAATGGAATTCAAAATCAATTAATTAATTTGTATAGTATTTAAAACCCATAAAGGTTTTTAATGCTCGTTACATATTTTTAATTTGTCGATTTTGTTTATGTTTTGTGTTATTTTGATTAGTTAAAAATCACTATTATACAGAAATTACGTTTGTACACAATGAATTTTGTTTTTGTTTAATTGAATACAATTATTATCCAAACCAAACCGCAAAAACGTAAATTTTCAAAGACCAAATAAAACTTGTATCAAAAACAGTATAATAGTTATCTTAAAAGGTTCCGAAGGATTGTTTTTTCCTGGAAATATAAAATTATGTTATACTATGAATACTCATGCATCGAATAAACTTTCTTGTTACTGTACACCCGAGTCTGATTTCTGTTCAAACATACTTTTCACAGAAACAATGATTCAGTATATTATTTTACAAATTATCGTTACGGAAAAATCCCCTCCAGTGTGGTCCAATTTTTGAATTAAAACTGTCGAAAATAAATATATAACCCAAAAATTGCACAAGCGATAGGGTTTATTTAAATTTGGGAAAACTACATACAGTGCATTATTTCATTTTTAAAATCGATGCACCATAGTATTTATGTTTAATATTCCACGATAGACATCTTTTCAGTACTTTTGCTACACAAGCCTGTATTTTAACTATTTTTGTTTAAAGCAATTATTATCTCGATGTAAAAAAAAAGAAAAAGTTTTTTAAAAAAAATATTAATTTGTATATCCCTACTATACTTATTTATAAATGTTTTATAATTATTAATATCAACATACTAAATAAAATTAATATTTCCTATGTAACCAAAAAGTAAAAGAAAGAGTATACAACTAGCCCAAAACTACTTCAATCCTCAAATCCTTCCTCGTTGTACATTTTAAGTATTAGAGGAATTACTTCATCAAATTTTAAGTAAATTAATTTTGTTATTTTTGAGATGCATCAATTAATAAAGAAATAAGCTGTGACATTTGAATCGAGAAGACTATTGCAGACTGTTTGTGTTTACCTCCGTTCTAAGTAGACGTTTTCCTACAAGCACAACGATCGCAATCAATCGCTATCTTCAGTTTAAAAAAAAGGTAAATCAATATATTACTGATGCACAAAAGTGTACCACACTATCACGTATTCCAGTCACCCGTTTTGTTTTCGTTGGTGCACAAACATCAAACATTATTTTTTTAAAAGATCAACTAGCTATCTCATTATGGAGTTGTATATCCATGAAATATGCGTGTCCAGGCGTCACCAGTTGAGTGAATGACAGATACGTGGTGAGCCGACGGTATGTAAAGTACCTAAATTATTATCATGATATTTATTTTTTGATTTAATTGTCTTGGCCCTGTAATTTTTTCAAATTAACATCAAACACAATAGGTCAGTGTGTATTTTAATTTTTTTTGTGGCAATTAGTCGTCACGGTGCACGAGCCTGTGCGATCCCCTCAGATAAGGATTAATTTAAAGTTTTAAATATCATGTACCACGAGAGTGAAACCACCCTCGTGTTTTATTATTAATATATATATATATATATATATATATATATATATATATATATATACAGTTAACACCGCGTATAAGACTCACAAATATAAGGTTCAGTCACTTATTAGACTCAAAATAGTCTGGAATGGTCCGGAATTGAATCCAAATAAATTATAAAAAATTTGGTTACAAGACTCACCACTTCGTTTATAGGACTAAAATTTCGTAAAAAAAAATGGTAAAAAATAAACATTTTTGGTTAAAATTTAGAAATAAACTGACTTTCAAAAATTTCATATTTTTTGGGTAATTTCTAGTTTCGACTAATGCATTATAATGTGTGTCTTCTTCTTCTTCTGCCTCGCCTTCCTCCCAACTATTTGGGGTCGGACACCCTTGTCCTACACCTCCACTTCACTCGGTCAATCACATCTCCTATGCATACACCGACAGCCCTCATGTCATTCTCCATAGTCTCCAACCCTTTTTTTAGTCTTCCTCTTCCTCTTTTCCCTTCGACGTCCATCTTCATAACCACTCTTATTGCATTCGTTTCCTCTCGCCTCATCACATGCCCAAACCATCTCAGTCAATTTTCTCTCATCTTGTCCTCAATTGGCGCTACACCAACACTACCTCTCACGTATTCGTTCCTTATTCTATCTTCCCTTGTCACTCCACTCAACCATCTAAGCATTCTCATTTCCGCGACACTCATAATGCATTATAATGTGTGTATGAACAACAAATGTTAACGCATTTCACATATTAATATCGCTATTATAGTTATTATACTCGTATTCTGAGTTATAAACACACTAACTATTACCTGGCACTGTTATTGTAATCGATAAAATCGACGGTATAATTATTTTAGAAGCTTAAGACGTGTCGAGAAGAGCTGTTCATTACCAAGGTAATAATTTTAATGTACAATATGTGTACCAGCAATATATTTCCGGAATATTAGTAAACAAACCAAAATTACAAATTTTTTTTAATGTATATAGGTAATAATTTTTATAATATGTACTCGTATTATAATTTTAATTTTTTCATAAGAATTTTTAAATTTATTCAATAAAAAGTATGTAATGTGTCATATGTATTAAAATATAATTCATGAATATGTAATTACATTTTTTATTTTTCCATTTTGTCTATAATATTCATTCGGTTGTAAGATTCACTTAGTGATTATCTCAGAGAGAGTCTAATAAGCGACGTCCATTGTATATATACATAGATTAATAATAATGTATATATTAAAATTTAATTTTCTCTCCGAGTTTTATGCCGTATAGCTTTCTCGACATTTAATTTTCATCAAACGATTTTCTTTAATAAAAACAATTATACTTTAAATAATGTAATTAGAAGTTTTTATTTAGTCTTTTTAATTTAATTTTTTTTTTTTGTGTGTGTGATTTAAAAAAAACAACTCTGGCTATTGCCTCGTCCATGAGTAGGTAACCATAGATTTATATAGATATATTTGTGTGTTTATGTGTATGTATGTGTGTGTGATAGTAGAAGATATATGGTCAAATCAGAAAATTGTATTGAATTTCCAAGCAAATGGTCAAAGAATTTAACTTTTGTATAATTTTACTATGCACCATGTTGATAAAAAAAGAGAGAAACATTTTCTCATAATTCAATGTTTATCCAATTTAAATATAAATCCACATATAAAAAAACTCATAAAACAACAATATGAAAATAAAGCACCCATAGTTGTTTTTTTTATCTTTGAAAAGTAAAGATAAGTTTTTTCGCCACTAGCAGGTCCATGTCACCAGTTCCTCTTTCCTAAGATGTATGGGCATCCAAATGCTTAGATTTCAGGCGCATGGTGAAATTGCATAAGTATTTAATTTATTGAATATTCACCTACAGGCATTTAGTAAAATATCTGATATGGCTATATTGTGCTTACTACGTATATACCGCGAAGTAAACAGTTTGCGTGGAAGTGACGTCATAATACAGCGCGCAATTCGCGATATCGGGCTAGATCAACTTCTACAAACACGACCGAATAATAGTGTACATCTAAAAGTTTATAACTACATTGTTGTTAGCGCTCGGTGTTTTATTTACACCATATTTTCGGTCGACGACATTGCTTTTGTACGGTATTAAGTAGCGACTAATGGAAAGTCTCGTGATATTTTTGCTATATTTTGTTTATAGTGTGGGTGCAGGCTATATATATATAAATATATATATATAAATGTATATTTTGTCTACGTGACAGCAGCATTTCGCTATGAATTTCGTTATTTGTTTGCCTTTTAGTTCTGTGTAGAGTCGCACTTTATTTACGCCGCACACACTAACATATTATGTATATTTTATAATATATTTATACATACATTTTTGTGTATATAAATATTTTCTCTTGTAAAAAGGAAAAAAAAATATTCTATCAATGCTGTTATTTATACATTTACGTGTATTTCAATTAAAATCACATACAATTGATTTAAGGAAATACAAATGTTTAAGGTAAAACACAGAGACAATATTCTACTGAGTTATTTGCCATGAATTGTAACCTCAGTTGTAGATTAAGTGGAATTGTTTGTAATAAAACTCTTCAACTGCTATCAACGAAAAAAAAAAATATTTCAGTGAATATGTTAAGTTATATACAAGTACCGTACACACACTGTCACGCAGTGCACCAGGTAATGTTTACCAATTCCCTTGTTCATAGAATTTCGAGCTCATCCTATGCCATACAATTTATCAATTTGAATCATAGATAAATTACGTTTACATCAATTATCCCACGTTTGTAAATAGATAGTACACCTATTATGTGTATTGTTCAAGGAAATAATAAGTTGAGAATCGGTAGATAATAGTAGTAACAGTGTAATACAATGTAGGAAAAATAAATTATATTTTTTTGACTTTGTTAGGAACGCAATACTTAATTTTCCCAATTAAATGACAATAATTATCATTCTAAATTGAAACTAAATACTCATTTTTTATATTTATCTTATAATCGACAAGCTTTTTATTTAAACTTGAAATAATTTGTTTCAATGAATTTTGAATTTTTGTTTTACCATAGTAATTGTTGATGTTTTATTCATTAAAAATAATTAATGTTTAAAAATATTCACATCACATTAAACTAAATAATTTGTTGAAATAACAATATGTATTATACCATATTCAAATATGAATCTCAATGGTTAATTTATTTTATTTAATGTTCGTGAATTCCAGTATAAGTTGTTTGCATTATAAAAGTCGTTTAGAACATCAAGTCTAAAATATTATTCCATTTCCATGTTAGATGGTACTCAAGTTGAAAATATGGGTTTATGTAATGTTATAATCATATAAACATATGATCATTTTTGGGACAAAAAGAATAAATAGTTGATTGCCACACATTTAGTAAAACGTAAAATGGAATGTATATATTTTAAATATACATATATTAATTGAAATTCAAAACACTACATATATAGATAATTGCTGATTAATTAAAATATGCTATTACTTAAAATTATTTCCACGTTCATATAAATTATTTTAATCTATAATAATCCGGCACCTCATATCGTAATATTATATCAAATCTACTCGTAAATTAAATTGTTTATAATCTTTATTTATTTTTTTTCATCAATATTTAGCGTGTTTTACGATATATTAGCTATAAAACGACAACATATTTATTACTGGTGACTTTTCCCCTTCTTTTATCTACACCACTTAAAATAATTTAAGAAAGTCTCAACTTAGAATATCTAAATAACAGAAGACGAAGCAATGGTATTTACTTTAAGTCCAAGCTGGTGAATTGAACTTTATCTTGTGTCGAGTTTCTGTAAATAATATAATTTAATATAATTTTATGTCTCTCAATACATGTTCCGTTTTTGTCCTACCTTTTCTATAAAAAAATCACCAAACATCATATAACACCCACTTGATCATATTGCGCAAGAAGTAATACTTTAATAAATAATCGACATATTCAATACAAAAAATCTAGCATACCTAAAATAATCTTAATATGAAATTCCAATACCATCTAGTTTCTAATTTTCTAATTGTATCTTATCGTTGTACTTAAATATTTTTCTACAAATATTAGTACCTAATTAAGTCAATTATTGTTATTATATTATTTTAATTTTACTACATACAAACTATATTATTTATATATTATTGTACTGTACTTAATCCTTCACTGGCATTTGAATTAATTAACTAACCATAAAAATAGTTAAAATATTTAAAATACATAACATCTCAATAAAAAACGATATTATTAAAATTCGTAATGCGTGTGTAATATCCTAAGTAATTGAAAATGTTTATAATAATTTAAAAGTCATTTAGGACATAGAGTCTAAAATATTATTCCATTTCCATATCTGTTAATTTACTTAAACTTAGTACTTAAATAACAACAGTTTATTTTGTTAAAAACATTTAATTCAATAGTTACCGACTTATGTTAAACATTCTTCCTTTTACTGAACAAATGATCCTCGGCAAACATAATCTGGATAAGTGCTTTATTCACTGATATGTGTTAAGCTGCTCCATTAGGCACTAGGACGATAATAAGATCACAAAAACACTATGTGCATGTGTTGCATAATTGAAATACAACATAAAATTATTTCTATGATAAACCGTTTAGTAAAAAAAAAAAACTTTAAATGTATACAACTTCATCCGAATTACTCATTGATTTATTAGGCGTATAAACCGCTTTTAATATCCGTTCTGAAAAACCCCACTATGATTCCTATAAACCTTCGCCTATACGAATAAATAACAGTATTACACGTGCGATTATGTGCTGTTTAGATTGACTTGTTGATAGGGTTGTATATTTTCCTCTGATCCATAACCTTTAACAAGCGTTTGAATTTTTCTTTTTCCAACCTTTGGTTATTGAATACAATAATAAGTTTTACATTAGAAATATTTTATTAATTTTAATTTTCTATAAAATCATTTATTGTGTTATTGCAGCATAATATTTCTCAACAATCCATGTGTATAAGTATAAATCTATATATACTTGTGAAGTACAAATTATTATTATTATTTGTACTTTACAAATATAATATTTTAGGCTAAGTTTTTATTTATTTCAACATATAAACTATTTGTTTAATTATTTATATATTAACTATTATTTGTTAATATAAAACAAAAGTGAGAACTTCACATCAATTTGATAAATATTTAGGTCTCGTACAACTTGAAATTATTTTAATCATGATAACTTTGATAAGAAAATAATTTAAGTAATAACACTAAACCGGTGTATGAGTATGACGGATGACTATAACGTGACCATACGTCAAATATTGTTGGCCTAGGCAGGGGTGAGGAACCTACGGATCCTTAACATACAATATGTGGCTCTTTGGAAAATGCATCAATATCGAGAGTAAAATATAAATTAAAATTTGATTATAATTTTTTTTTTTATATCCCGCTATAATTTATTGTAAATATTTTTTTTTTAAATAATAATATTTTGGGTTTAACTATATTAATATCTGGTAAAAATGATTTTTAAATATATATTGAAAATCTAGAAAGTGAAATATTAATTTATCGCTGCGAACCATAAATGAATGAAAATATCAACACAAAAGGATTTTCTTCTTCTTCTTGTATTTAACCTTATGGTTGATTTTGCAATTGAATTCTATGTCTTAATTAGTTCCATGTTGACAAAAAAATAAATAAAATAAAATGAAATCAAATCAAAAGCACATCTAATGTATTTTTTCCCAATCTCCATGTGTATTGTTGCCAGAAGTATGTATATACGCGAACTAGTGCACACCCGTTACGACCACCACATTGCATCATTTGAATATTGTTCGCTGAGTAAATGTATACCGCGAACGACCATTTCCGCTTCTGAATTGCGAAGACCTACGTGAAAAATCAACATTTTTACTCTAAATATTTAGCTTCGCTTGAATTTGTTTCGTCTGCTATGACGTAGCGTGTGGAAGGAAAACAAAAACGTTTCCAGTCAAGTTATTATTTTTAGTATTATTATTATTAATATTACGGTTGTTGTTATAGTGGTTGTTGTCGATGGTAGTTGCTGCTGTAGGGGTAGACGAAACGAAAGAATCGAATCCGTTTTCGGACGGGAAACAATATTTTGGTAGTATTTTCTCCATTCTTACGTTGCTCTGTAGTACGACCAACAGTGGATTAATATTTTCATTTTAAATAAACGAATGACGGCAATTTAGTACGACAACTCAAACGACATCCGTGTTTATAGAACAAGAACTATGTATGGCGTAAAGCCCCGTATGAAAACATTATCTTATGTCAAAAGGAAACAGTGTATTGTTAAAGCGAATGCGCATGATGTTTGAATAAAATTATTATTATTTTTTTACCTGTTCATACACACTATAAATTTTAACTTTATAAAGTTGTAGATAAAATTAAACGAACGTTCAAAAATCTTTCTTAGTTTAAAAACCATAAGTTAACTATTGAAAAAATTAATCATACAAAGTAGAAATAAGAAAAAACATTTCATAATTTTACCCTACCGTGAGAAAATATTGATTTAATATCCCAGATATATTTCATGTTGAATTTGTCATGTGCAAAATATTTTGTCATTGAATAATCTTATTAATTATTTTTTTTTTTTTTGGTTTTAATAATCATAGTTTGAATTTCATATTTTCATTTGTTTGTTCTGAGATATCGGAAAAAATACTTTCGACTTCTCCTGGAATTCTTTAATAATAAACGTCAAAATACGAATCATCAACAATGGGCCGCTGCTTTTAGTAATATTATTATGGTGATTAATCGAATGCATTCCATGTACTTGAATGCTTTCGCATTATTTCACTGTAATTGTATATGATTATGCACGTGTTGTTGGACAGAATTTGTACTTGCACTTATACATTCAGATGTTTGGCTCAATTAATAATTATACAAAACTTTTCTGGATGTTACAATGAGATTTGTGTGAAAAATATTATGCAGCATACAGATCGTTTTAACTAATAGATATCGAAAACGATTAGGCCCAATTTACATGAACGAGTACGGGCACTTTTAACATCAAAATATTATCAAATAATAACAACGTATAAAAAAATTGTATTTAATTGTTATCATCTGGTTACTTGACATGTTAAAAATATATCGTAAAAATGCATTGTATTTCATATATTTTGAAACGAGAAAAAATTCCTCAAAATACGCAACATTAATTACCCATCTACTCGTTTATTGCCTACCAAAATATATTTGTCAGTTAAAATGCAATAAAATAACGGTGCGTTCAATTATTTATTTTGAATAAATAAATACTATATTTCACAAGCTCATAATCAGTTACACGCGAGGATTCTGTAATAATTGTTGAAGTCAGTTGTACTTAGTTTTGAACAGGTCTTAGATGATACATATACTGTGGTATACTGGATCAGATTATGTAACAACTTTGAGAGTACCAAAAGTTACGTATACTGTACAGACCTATATCCTCAGGGATTTCTAGCATAGTTGATATCACCTTAAATGAAGATATATAAAATTATTGTGTTATGTACAAATTAATAACTTTTGATTACTTTCCTTAAAAAAGTTATTTATAAATATAATTCACGTCGGAGTCTTCAATTCCACTATCCTATTGATAATCAATTGGATTTTGAATTGCTTAACTAATTAAAATTGAACTTTCTTTAAAAATAAAATAAATATATAAAATATAATAAATAATTTAACCAGGTGAACTGACGATATAAATCCTGTCAATTTTTTTTTTTTTTTTTTTTAATCAAAGCTATTTCTTTTAGAACATTTTCATATTACGATGTGTCTATAGTAAAATCAGTTGTATTCCATATAACTTCCATTAATTTTTAAATTCAATTCGAAAATTCCAGGCTGAAAATATAGGAATTATTTTACATTTTGAGAAAATTGTTTGAGTAAATGATTTCGTAAATGTGATCACGTTCGATTTTCTTTTCTAACAATGGACAGGCACAATTACGCAGCATTTCTTCACGTTTAACCATATTTAGAAAAATATAATAATAATATAATAAAAGAATAAAAATATATATTGAAATTAATAATATTAAATAAATATTTTAATATCTTCAAAAAATTGTGTAACCGTTGAAATCAAAGTCAACGATGAATAGGAAAATAATACCAACTATATTTTTTAACACTGAATTTAAATCACAGAATTTACACATACTACGCAATACGTTTAGTTAAAGGTGAGATTCCGATGAGACCTAAAAATGTTGATTTTCAAGTGGAAAATGAGACCCAGATTTTACTAGTTATTTTTCATAATGAAATTTACATAAATAAATTACGTTTTCGATGAAATTTTTGACTTATGAAGAATTTTTTGAAATTCATAAACTCAAAAATATTTAAAATAAAGAAAAAAGTAGAATCTGAAGTTGTTATATATATTCTATTAACCAATCTGGAAGTTATATTGATCGAAATCGCTACGACCGTTTACTTTAATAAAACACTGATTAAATAATGTCCAGAACATATCATACACTAAACATCATAGAAAATCAATCCGTTTATTTACTAGTTATATATTAATTTAAAAACTTATATTTTATTTGGTATATTTTATTTTATTTAGTTATTTATTTGATGTTTTCTTTTTAATTTTTAAAACCACAGTTTTTTTTCATTGTTATTAATTGGATGATAATCAATTCTTGATTAATCGATAATTTCAATGTACTTAACTGTTAAAAGAAATTGTATTGTAAATGTAGATAATTAGGTTTGTATTATTTTTAAATTATAATTTTATATTTTATAAAAGTACAAAAAAAAATAAAATGACCTACCTAACCTATATATACCTTACATGCAATTTCGAGTACTTACATAATGTACATTGTATAATATTATATGATTATATTTAATGAAACGTTAAACAGCGGATTTTATAAGATCAGTTTTAATACAATTGCATGAAAACTGTAGTTTTAACATTATTGAAACATGATTATGTTTAAATATCTTAGTTATTTTTTCAAGTAACGATATACCCGTTTAAGTTAGGTAGAATTCAGTAACGAATAATTGTGATTTATAAAATTTTATTGAAAATATTTAAATGCTACATGGAAAAAGTGCATTCTTATTTTTCAACAGAGCATAATAAAAATACTACTTGAAAAAAAACACTCTTTAAAGGTTCAGATTATTGAAAAATTTAGTTATTTAAAAAATATGATAACAAATATTTATAATTTTAATGATCTGTGTCATAAAGTTATATAAAAAAAAAAGAACTATTTCCCATTTGCCTCTGTAACCGTAATACTTTATGTTCCGTAAAGAATTTACTGAATTCACAGTAAAGTATATAACAAATAATCTTCCATACACCTCCACCTATATTATCAACGTAATCAAATACCTAAAAATATCTTGCATGTTTTACAAGAGTTTAATAGATCTATCAGTATACTAAAGTACTTCGATCATTACTTGCGTTTCGTAAATTTGTATATAAACTTAAATATATTGTTTTTGTAAGACACAACGCTTTCATTAAAATTGATTGGTAAAGTAGGTTACTTCACATTATACTCGTATATTCAAACATTTTACTACAACAGATTTACAGGTTCGATCCAACAGTACAAGCTTATATTCCTATCACACATATGATATTCATCTCTTAAATACGGAGATAAATCGATTTCTCAGAATCTGCCATATCGCGAAACCGGTAATTAACCAAGGTAAAGGATAAGATGGTAGACGAATAGTCTACCATTTTTGTGTTTCCACTCCACCATGTTAGGTCTATTAGACGAAATTTCATTATATATCACAGTGCACATATTTGTTATCGCTAAGTTTAATTTATATAAAACTTTCAGTGCGTTCGATTTTTTTTCGACATTTTTACCATAGATTGAGCATGGATATTTCTAAAATAAGTATGTAAAATTTATTTTGACAATTTTTTTATAATGCAATTCATGATTTGGATGAAAAAAAAACTATTTTACGAAAATATATATTAAATCATATTTGCATTACAATTTTGTAAAACTTTAAGGGTTTTATTAAACTTCTGGATGTTCCCGGGCTAAATTGTTAACATTATATTGCCGAAAAAAGTATTTTCTTATCATTCCAATAAAAAACAGTTTAACTTTTCCTAATTTCTGAGTGGTTGCTCAAATCTCTATAAGAATCACACAATAACAAATTAAAATTTAACCTAAAATAGTTTATTCTTATGCAGGGTATTCTGAAGTCAACACTATAACGCGTAAACGTTTTACGATGTGATGAAAGAGTATCCTGCTGATGACATAAATAATGATTAGATAATGATGAAGTTTTTTTGTTTAAATCCCCAAAATGTTCTGAATCGAAAAGAGGTTAAAAATATCATATTTTAAGTCTGAAATCAAGCGTTAATTTATTACCTAAAATTATATGATATTTTCCTTAAAATAAATGAAAATTGGCTACTTGGGATATTTTTTTTACCGAAAGCAATATTTCGGTCAGGCTACCCGCAAAAGTATCTTAGTGATATCAGCGAACAAACTAAGAGAAAGAAAACCGAAGAATTTCATAATAAAATAAGCTCTGAGGAGTTAGCTTTCGCTACTCATACGAAATTGCATCGCGAAGGCAACACAGATGCTTCATATATAATAAAAGGTTTAATATAATCTCCAATGTGAATCAAAAAATATAGTCATGCACGAACCAGAAATTAAAATGAGCAAAGACTTACATTATTGCAAAAACATTATAACAACTAACACTATTGAAAGTTTTGTCTATGTTTTTCAAAGCTGGCCATTCAAGAAAATAGTATGAGATCATTCGAAGCTTTAATAAAAAAAAAATTATCCATGCTTTACAATTTTACAAAAAGCTATAAAGGATTGTAAAGGAAGTATTTTAATAATTTAACATTAAATAAGTCAATAAATGAAGGATCTACCAAATTTGGATTATCTATATTGAATAATAAATATTGATTGAATAATAACTAAATAAGAATAAGATTGTTTGAAGGATTTATTTTATCTTGCATACAAATTGCCCATTAAAAATGGCAACTAAGAAATTCAAATTATAAAAACAATAGCCAATAAAAAAAAAAAAAAATAGAGATACAAGAAACATTTAAAACACAATTTTAGCTCATAGTGAATATTCTTAAAGCTGGTTTCGGAAATATCATTAACGGTATTACAAGCAGACGATTTTTTTATAAATCATGAACTCTCAGCAACAATATTAGGTATAGATTCTCGTCTGGTTTATCACCTAAAATTAATTTTAAAAGCTATATCAAGTGTTCACTAAATAGACATTAACAAATTTAGATCCTTTTTTTTCAGAAGCTAAACTATGTATGTTGAACTAAATTCTTGGCATCTAATGATACTTACTCTACATAAAATAATTTCATGGAACCATTGTCATTGAAAAAAATCTTTACCCATAGGCATGATGCAGGAAAAGAGTGCCAAGGCTCGCAATAAACACTTTCATGTATATTTTTTAAATTACGCTTGTAATCGTGATGTTTTAAATAGACTGTTATTGAGCTCTGATCCCTTTAAAACTAACATGAGATCTACTCCATCGAAAACGACAAAACCTTTTCTAAAAGACACTCTCAAAATGCTTTTGCCCGTTGAAGTCAGAGAGTCAAGCAGATTTATTTAATTTTGAAAACGTAAAAGTCTTCAAATGAACCGTGACCGACTTCATCGGAATAACAATTATAGTAATATATTGTTATTTTCATAAAATATAAATTGAAATGTAAAATTAATATGGTTGTTTTTATTAAAATGTTATCTAAGAGCCTTGTATCGTTCATAGCTATTAGGTAGTTAGTAAGTTATTAGCCTCAACAGTTATTTACCCTATTGCAAATTGCTTTAAATCTTAAAATATTTTAATCCGGATTTTAGAGATAAATACCCCTATATGCATCGTCTACTTCACTCCCTTTATCGACATCGACTCAGTTTTGTTTTAAATGTTGTAACTGTAACAATAACTAGTATACATTTAAACAATTCAGCGAATAAAATATTGTATGAATTGTGTTTATTCCTGTCAAGAATTTTTAAGTTTACCTAAAAGTAAAAACAAAACCACCATGAATTATTACGCTTAAAATTTTATCATTTTTTCTCGCATATGACAACTTTTCTTATTAATAATTTTTGTTTTTTTTTTTGTTTTTGGTTAAGATGTTTGCTATGTATACACAAACGAATACAATATAAAGTACTTTTAGTGAATGGAATATATAAATATAAATAAAACCATAAACACAATGCCAGACCGAATTTTAGTATAAAAGTGTAATTTATTACAAAATATTTCACACGGAGGTTTGTTCGTGGAAGATATTTTACATTATTATTGCGCAATTTTAATCTACACACATACAACAAGCTGCCACTATAGCGCAAGTCTTACTTGGGATAGGATCGTTATTGTTTATTGTACAATTATTTTTCGTCTGAATCGCAGGCCAGACGACAATTCGATATTATTATACTAATATGATTTGATTATCGCTAAAAATTTTTGCGATCGATTTCAGAAAATCGTCCGCAATAATCATACATAAGTATACGTGCATTACGTATACCATATATGCACGGCCAGATGTAGGTCAACCTAACAAACAAGCTTTTGAGATTGTAACGATAGGCCGGTCGATTTGGACCGACATATTTTAAATGGTTCGATTACTGTAGCATTAATGAGCTCAAGTAAATTAATAAAATTGTATAATATTTTATCGAAAGAAGAAGACCAATGCTGACCCACCAGTTACAGCGAGACAGGCTAAAAAATGTATTAATTTGTTGCAGCAGTTCTTCATGCAAGAGAATAACAAAAATATTGTGCCTGATAAGCTTGAAGCATATGCACATTTTTTCAACCAGATTCACACTAAACAGCCAAGATAAAAAGCAATTACAACATTTTGTACTCCTTCCACGACTAAATAATTATTTTATTTAGTTTTATTCTGTAGTAGGTAATTTATATTTTTTATTTTGATATTTTAATATTAAGATTACACAATCTGTAAAATGAAGCACAATAAGCATGTGTAATACATGCATTTTTTTTTTATTAAGAAAACACCTATTGGTGACACTTAGCAATGTAGTAATGTAACATTTTTAAATTGTGTGGTTTACATGTTTAAAATAAAAACTTTTTTTTTTATGTTATACATTTTTTTATTTTGAACTAATTACGGTTTATATGGTTAAACGCTTAATGTGGACAAACAAGGTTGGTCCCAACATGTCCACATTAAGCAGAATTCACTGTATATTATATATACACATAAAATACAAATAAAAATAATCATCAACTGTCGACCCTGAGGAGCAGTTAGTATTGGTTGATAGAGAAACTGAATTTCATAGATCTAACTAGCTATACTCATTTTACATAGAGAGATCCACGCCAAGTCCGATGAGCGTACGTGACGTCCTACACAGATTTTGCATTATTCTCTAAATTAGAAAAATGACTATTATAACGCACGTAGTGCAACTATAAACATAATATTGTTTTGTCCTTATATGCAAGGAATAGTCTCCTATAAAACAAAAACTTATAAAATAGCCTAACCTCAATTATGACCTACTTCTGTTAGTGATTCGTCCATCGTACGCAAGGTGCACAATTAAAAAAATAATATAAAACATATTTCTTACGTTTATAAAATATAAACAATATAATTTGTTGTTAACAAAGCAAAGATGAAAAGAAAAAAAATGAGCCATTTTTTAACTATGGTTATATAATAATTTAGAATTGTCACGTGGATTTTTGGTTAAGGACGGTTCTAAAGTTGTTTTCACTCAAAAAATATTTTAAATATTCTTTATATTTTTTTCTTTGAAAATATGTTATTTAACTAATAATTGTATTTTTAAAACTTCGGATTGATTATGACTTCTCAAATGTATATACTTGTGCACAAAACTATTAGTGTAGTGTATAATTTACAAAATATTTTTTATTTTTTTTAGTATTCTTATATATGTTCTTATATTAAGATTTAGGTCTTTAATTATGTTTAGTACATCATAGATAGAATTACAATTATATTATTAATTATGCTAATTTATAACTTTATTATAGCTAAAATAATAAAATAATGTTATTTCATTCCCTGAATAATTATATCGATGTTGGATGTATTGTCCTGAATAGTATTTTTATTTTCAATTATATTTTGATCTGTGGTGAATTAGTTTCAATTATATACAATTAAAATGTATAAGAATACTCTAAGAAAACCTATTAAAATATATTTTATTTGCACACTTGTCGTAAATTCTATGATTATATAGCTACATTTAAACTCAACTAGGTGATGAAACAATTATATTATGTGTAAACAACCATAATTTTTAAAATTTAATGTGATACTCTAATATCAAGTAAAAATTATTAATAAAATGACAATTTTTAAAGAAGGTCATTGAATATAATGTTCGGTCTTGGTGTAAGTAATGAAAACATTAATTTCTTAGTAATTTTTGTTAAAAAAAAAATGCTATTTATTCAGATAACTTAGTTTTAGCCATTTGACAAACACATTTTATCTGAACCTCGATGCATACGTCACAATATTCATGAAACCACGAAGAATTCCCATAGTATATTTAAAAATCAAAATTAAATGTTTGTGATTTAATAAATATTTTCGTGATATTGTACACATGGTACTCATGGTTAACAAGATAATAATTCTATCACATATCGCAGATCATATTATACTATTATTTAGAAAGTTACTGGAGATGGACAATACAGGTATAAACGTCAATATCCGTCGAATACTATCACCCATAATTATTAAATATTCTTTACTAAAGTAAAACTGACAATTTTGTAAGTGATAAGACCAAATATCGGGAGTACATTTATTTAAAAAAGTTTCGATATGGCTCAGGTATTTGAGCGATTATAGATTAATTACAAAAATATATTTATGAACTTTCAAAATTGAATAAAGGCCGATGTCAAAATTTTGAACGATTTCCGTTTTCGTCGTCGATTGGCTTTAAACGGTTTCGCAACCAATTTGTGTTGCACGTCCATATTCCATAGATGTGGCTGGGAACATTTGTAAATTTTCAATACAACACACTAAATTTTGAACGCACGTTTGTGGTCAGTAACGTAATACTAGTAACGTTATCTACAGTTAAAGATATCTACCAAAAATATAATTAAACGTATCATAGAAACGATGTATTTTTTCTGCACTTAGTATGAACCAATTATATTTCTACGGTATATATATATATATATATTAATTTATTTTTGTTATCTAAATCTCTGTTTTCATGACTTTAACGGATACCGTTTTACTATTTAAAACATTCGAATTTCGCAGTGCACAATTTTCGCATCACTTTACCTTACCTTACAGAGCACCTCGGGTACACACGATTTCAGGCACCTGGATGGTTGACTTATATTTATTGCGCGTTATATCTACATTGCCGATACGATCGTCGATGGCGGCGAGGGGGCCGAGTGAGAGTCGCGTAGACGACGACTTCGGGGCCCCCGACGGGACGTGACGACGATGGCTATTTTTCGGGGCCCCCGACGGGGGGTGACGATGGGGGGACCGGACCGAGTGCGTGTGGGCAACGACTACGGGTGCGTGTGACGACTACAGGGTGCGGCTACGGCAGATCAGCGCGCGTGTACCTACATTTATTCGTGTAAACATATACGACACAACGATATAGGGCCGGCGCTAGCTGTGCCGTAAACGCGGCTAAGGGGTGTGGCGCCCGTGGGGATGACTCACAGCCCGCATTGGCCGTCATCGCACGTGACATCGGAGCACTGTTTTCGTTCAACGGACCCTCGTGCACCCACGCGCGCCCTGTAGAGTTCGGCGGCGACGGCCACTATAAAAATCTGCACCCGAAGCTCTTGCGGCTTAAACTCATCCGAACGCACAGTCAGCCGGCGCTTGTAGTTTTTCCGAAGATCACGAGAACACGCACATCCGCTAATCGTTCGCATTCGCACAGGTACATTCAGTGGTTGTTGAGGTAGGTCAATTTACATGTAATAAAATAATAATATATTTATTTCTGCGACAAAAACTTTATGGGTTTTTCAATTGAATAATCTTAAAAGAAATTTTGATTTTTTTTTCTTTTCATTTAAATAACATGGCTGTATAATATAATATGAAACAAATGTCTTAAAAAAAATAAATAAACTTGTGTAACGGGATCTCGTTGAGCCCTTATTTAAAAAAAAATTAATATTTACGATTTAGAATGAACTCAGTGTCTCGGTTACTATCGATTTATATATTTATATATTGCAAATTATAATATTATAGCTATATGCGTAACGCTGAATTTAAAAATATTACCTTATACCTCGTTCGGTTCGAACCGCGTCCACTCCGGCGGCACCAGGAAAACGGTTTATGCACCTTGTACATTATATGATTTTTTATTTATTTATTTTTGCATATGGTTTTTCTGTTCCCCTTTAGAATATGGCAGGTAAATTTTCCGGGTTGTTGTTCGTCGGGTTTGTTGCCACTATGGTGGTCGTCCCTTACATGGTGGCCGAAGCCCGGTACTTACCGACTAGAGGAAACGAGGATCGACTGACCAGATTGAAAGAGCTGCTTACTGACGTAAGTAATTTTATTATAAATTTTAAAAAATGTTAGAAAACATTTAAAATATATATATACAGTCAAAACGCTTGACTTGAGTATAGGTTGACTCAAAGTGCTACAGCAATTTTAATCAAATGTAAACGTTTCGTAACTATTTTTTATAAGGTTTTTTCGTGTGAACAACCATTAATCATACATCAATATAAATTATAAAATGACCTTCGTAAATTCTAAAATCCACTTAATCCATTTAAATTACTAAACGTATCACCTTGTTTTATTAAATATAATAATACTATTACCATTACTTTTATTTACAACTATATATTTGAATTCGTCAAGCATTTTTTATAATGCATACACGTCATATAATTATATATATAAAAATATTTATTTGTGTTTTGGACAATTATTGAGTATAATTTACTAGTTAGATTTATTTAATGGAATTTACCTGGTAATAGAACTATAAGACAAAAACATCAATTATTTTTTACTATCGAATTTTTATTATATTACTTGAAATATATTATATTCTTTATTATCATTGTTGTTATTATAATCTTAATTATTAAAATGTTCTACAAATATATATATTAGTATTTAGATTTTAAACAAACAAACTGAACTGAAATACTAATATTCGTAAACATTATAGAATTTGACGCTTATGGCCAGGATGTTGATTCGTAATTTTAATAGTAACAGTAATACATTTTATAATATAATTAATAGTTACATTTTGTACGTTCTATGACAAAAAAATTATAATTTATTTTTATTTTTACTGTTGATGTTGATATATATAAACTTAATAAAACAAAGTATTCTAGTAAACATAGTTGGGACGCATAAAACAATTTTCACAATTCGTACCCTATAAATCAAGTAAAAAAAAAAAATAAATAAAAAGTAACAATAATTCGTTTAAATATTTACAATATATTATAGTTCATACATTTAATGATTAATTCGATAAATTATTAAACGTATTTTTTACTTTTTATGAACTATGTATAAATTAAAAACAATAAAATGCTTTTATAAAATATAATCCTTTTCTTCTATGTATTCAAAATTTTTAAACAAATTATATACTTAGCATAATTTATTACTTATTCCACTCATATTGGCCAGTTATTGATGTTTCATGGGAGTTTTTTTTTTCAAAGTATATTTAACATTGTTTTGAATTATTTATCATTTGCTATGTTTAAGTGTTTAAGTGAAACGAGAAATATATAAAATTATTTTGTTTTTACGAACGACAGTAACATAAATCACTAGCATAAAAATATATATTAATCAAACTGATAATGGTAGACGGTAGCATAAAATGTTTATTTTCTGCTTATAATTTTCTGATAAAAACTAGCATC
The DNA here is from genome assembly GCA_034509805.1 of Sipha maydis. NCBI lineage: Eukaryota > Metazoa > Arthropoda > Insecta > Hemiptera > Aphididae > Sipha > Sipha maydis. Next base: position 199,306 of record JASXSY010001415.1, read on the forward strand.
AAGATTAAATCTAAATATTATAAAAATTACTGCAAGTCACTCCAACATTTAAATTATGCATAAATATTTCCATTAATTAAAATAAGATATCAAACACAGAAAATAAAAACATTAATCTGTCAAAATAAATAAGGTAACTCTTTTTTCCATTTTTTTTTTTTTTTTAAGTTAAACCGCAATTAATGTAGGTTCATGAAATAATAAAATAATAATTTATCTCTTAATAATTTATAATAAAATTTATATTAATGTAATAAAACGTATGTATAATGTTTCTATACGAGCGTGTTAATGAAGTATTTATATTAATCAAATTGTTTAAAATTAAATTTAAAATGATTTTCATCTAAAACTGTACTTCATCAGTTTATCTTTATATTGGACATGCATTGTGTTAAAATTACAATGTTTTAACGAAAACACTTAAAAGTATATTCTAAAGACTTAATTACTGTATAAGGTGCATTTTTTATTTTACATTTTTTTTTATTTACCTTACGAATAATTTACCATTTTTTTTTTTTTCATAATTAGTGACCATATTAATTAGCATTATATTATGCAGGTATAATATAATGTACTATAAAATATTTATTGTAATCATTTATTTAGTTAAATTGTTTAATAATCTTTTATTTGAAAAAAATTACAGAACAGTAAGTTATTATAATACTGTATGGTCAAAAATAATGACACTATAACAAAACAATGAACATTTTAATCCTTAATTCTATACTTGGCAAAATTTGATGAATGAACATTCCATAAACAAAATTACAGTTGTGTATATTAAGTTGCATATATACAGGCAATTTTAAAATCACATTGTTCTGTAAAAATTAAACACACGAGTATTTAACTAAAACGTCCAAAATACATAACAAATAATCAAAATTATGAAAATAATACTCCTACTTAGACGAATACATGTGACATATAACTTGTTTCAATTTGATTGTAAATAAATTAAGTTTATGATAAAAAAGATGTTAATAATTTTAACCAGTTATTTACTTACGTTATACATCAAAGTAAACGGGTTTTCAACATAGACATTCCGATAACACTCATCCGGAAGTTAAAAATAATTGTGTGGTTATATATTAATCGAACACGAAAATTTGTTCTATTCTACTAACAAAACTAATAAAAGTTGTCGGATCAAAAACTAATTTTCTTTTGATCGATTGTTATTATAAAATTATTATAAAAAATTAACTTTAAAATAACATGGGCACTTTTTGAATTTCCATCATTAATTGTCTACACCAATGTTATTTATCGTCTAGAAAAAAATTAAGCAATTATAAATTTTAAAAATTAATCAATCGCACAAGTAAGCATGCTACTAAATTAGAATTTTTTATAATTTTTGATATCTTTATAATATTAATAGGATTTACTGTAGAGGAAAGTTGCTTTTAAAAAGCCTCCTACTGCCATCAATATTTATAATGATTTCTATTGTACCCAATCTAAAAACAATATTTCCGGCTTCTATAATCGCATAAATTGTTGTAAACAGTCTTTTGGGTAATTCAAATATTTATTATTCACATTCTCTTCCACATTCTCTTGAACAAGCTAAAAATAGCTTAGTTTCGTTCGGAATTGGGATGTACGTCAAATTTTTTTACCACGATCGGTGATCCCAATATCGTTGGTGTAGCTTTTGTTGCATTATTTTATGTTTCATAATACAATCAATGCAAAAAATAAATAAATAAATACGTATATATATATATTTATAAATACGTGTTTGTATAATATATGCTATTTGTCTTACATATCAATTAACTGGAAATCTAACACAGCCGGAATTTTAAGGACGTAATTTTTGGAAATCTACGTACAACTATAATATAGTTAAGGATATTTAAAAAACTATATTAAGTTATAATAGTATATTGGATGGTCAAGGCAGATAAGAGATATTGTTTGGTACAGGAAAACGTACACATATGTGGTACATAAAAGAAAAGTAGTTATCAATTTGATATTCTATGTTTTATATTGTGTCTTTCATTCATTTTTTTTTTTTTTCAAAGGGACGATTATTTAGGTTTCTACTTAATAGTTCTAACAAAAACTGTAACCGATATATAACCTGTACAATAAAAATGAATATAATAAAATACATCGAACAATAATGAATGTAGGACTTTTTATTTCTTTTATTTCCATGAATATTGTTGATTAGCGACAGCTAAATTCGATCGACTAATAAATATTTTTTTCATGGGTATTAAAATTTGATTTTCTGGATAAAATAATGAATTAGTACCTTATAATTTTTGTTTATTAACGTATTATTAAATACATAATATATTTCAAATTATTACTTTTGGAATTGCCAGTTATATTCCAATTAGTTTTTTTAAAATTACCGACAAATCTTAGTGTGATAACTAGGGCTAGGATTTTAATGACTCAAAAAACCTAAAAAAATGATATTAAAATAACCTTAAAATTACCTAAAAAAATTACCTTAAAATAACCTAAAAATGACCTTAAAAATGCCCAAAAGATAAAAATTTTTATAAAAATGCATTATAATTTATAATTATTAATTATTATTTATTATTTATTAATTAATATTTCGGTACAAAATTATTTAAATTATAATGTTATAAAAAAATAGCAAAAAAAATTTTAATTTAGGATTTTCTTGGTATGAATAATAAATTAATAAAGTTTGAAGTTTTGACTTATCATGCAATGGCCAGCTTGAAATTTTCTGAAAAATCAACAAAAAATACTGTAAAATAAAAAATATATACGTATATTTTTTTATTCTGAAAATTACGTTTAAATTGTATTGTTGCATTGGACAATCAGTAGCTCCTTCAAGTTTTCAAAAACAAATGTATAAAAATATTACCTAGATTTCAAAAAAGTATAAAAAATGCCCGTAAAATTGAAAAAATAAGCTAAAAATGCTACAAAATGACCCTAAATCCATAAAAGTACAAAAAATGCAAAAAAAAGCAAAATAAAAACTATATATTTGGACTCGTATATGATCAAATCACATTTTGTGCTTGAAAAGCTATGTCCTGTAAATCCTAAAAAAAAATGCAAAATCCTATGCTACCCTAGCCCTAGTGATAACCTACAGAAAATTAATATTTTAAGTAATTTATAATTTCTTATTATTTTTTTTTTTTTTATTTAGTTTGAAATACTATACTTCTAGTATTAAAGTATTCAAATATTGTGATTTAATTCACTATTAGTATATTAATATTCATTAATATTTTATAGACATTATAATTTAACTAATATGTATTCTAAATTACTTTTTTAATCAGTTCAATTTACGCTTTTAAAAAAAAATTTTTATTTTGTTTACGTGAAATTATGTATTTTGAATATGCACAAAAATAATTTAATATTATTATTATGTAACTGAAAACATTTCTATAATTATTCTATATATCTACAAAACTGCTTTAGCTCATAGTATTTAAACTAATTATTTTAAGTGCATCATTAAAAAATATAAAAAAATATTAGAATTTTTAAAAAACAATTTTAACGAACAATGTTATATAAAAAATTACTAAAATTAAAAAGCTTCACTTTAAACGTAATAATATTAAAATGAACCCGTTTAATTTTGAAATAAAAAAGTATTGAGAGTCTTAAAATTGTGTTATTGTAAAAGCATTTTCTGAACATACGAGTATACTGAATATACGTTAGAATATTTCATAACGTAAACCACAATACATTTTTTTTTTTTTCGATACGTGTACTGTTTTTAATTCTTACTTAATATTGAAATAAGTGTTTAAAAAGTTTCACAAATTCCTGTTAAACAAAAATAAGTTATTTATAATATGCTTGAATGACGTTCAAAATGATATTATGCCTGTTTAAATGTCATGAATTCTATAAAAAATAAAAAAAATTGTAATTTAGATTTACAACAATTATAGTTATTATTAAATTATATGTAATTTTATAAAAACCTTGCACAATTAATACACATATTTACAGTTTGATCTAAACCTATTGATTTCACAACGATATGTTTCATAATTTTATTTTTAGTTTCTGTAGACCTTATTTTCTTAAAAAAATATTATAACCTTTTCAAAGGATTTTCACTTTAAGAATGAAAATTATAGATTATTGAAATTATTCTTTTTCTTAACTTTTTCCATAAAATATCGATAAAATAAAATTGTTTTACCAAAAGTTATGAAAATCAAATTTAAAGTTCCTCGTTTAGTACTTTTACTTGTAAAGAAAATATCGAATAAATATATTCATAGGCATAAGCGTTTAAATTTTAAATAATGGAAAAACTTGAAAAAATTACAAAAATTTGCAAAATTTCTGAAATAAAAATGTATAAAACTTTTAATTTTAAAAATAAAAATAAAATGTTGATGAATACTTGTACTTTAACGAATTTAAACATTTTCAAATAAGTAATATTATTTATTTCCATAATGTTTTGAAAGTATAATTACTTGTGATTAATTTAAATATTTACTGAATACTTACATTTTATAAATAAATTAAATTTTTTAGCTTAGATAAACAAATGATTTTTATTTTATTTTTTTTTTTATGTAGCTTTTTAACTTTTGATCTTACCCTCAAAAATGTCATAAAAATTAAAAAAACTTTATAGATTAGGATTACTATATACAATAATATTGAAAAAACATGGCCAAAACTTTTGATTAGGTACAAGTACTTAAATGTTTAAATGTAGACAAAACAAAATTTATAATTTTTGTTATTAAAACCGCATAAAACTTACAGCTCTAATACTCAATATTTGAAAATGAAACTCAATATTTTTTACAAGTTATTTATTGCAGTTAATAAAAATAATATTATCTGGAAATTCAAAAAAAAAATTGAAATCAAGCTTAAGAATTTTAAAAAGTCATGATATTTCAAAGAAATTCGGTGGAATTTCAAATATTTTACGAATTTTTAACAAACGATATTAATTACTACTTTTTTAACTAATTGTCTGACTAAATAATTAGTTTATTGCAATTATATTGTGTTATGAAATATTTTTAAACATAAAAGATGCCTTCAAGAGCCTTCTTTCTTTTAAAATTATTTATTGAGTTCATTGGTACATCGATTTCAAATGTATAATAATTCGTCTAGATCAGTCATTTGTTCCTGTATATTTCACCCAATTAACGTATACAGCCTTTAAAAAAAAAAAAATATTACCGTGACCCATATTACATGTGTATAATGCATTTCAAAAAGTAAATTTAAAAATATTTAAACTATTTTTATAGTTAATGGTAAATATTACTGCATTTGTTCCCAAGTTAATAAACCCTATTATTACAACTACAAAACATATAATAAAATCGTAGACAAAAATGTTGATCAGTTTTATTTTCCTGTGACGACGACCGTGAAACTCGTTCCTCGTATCAGATGAATTACGTAATACTATTGTGTACTCAAATTGTTTTTAAACACCAATTTCAGGGTAATAAAATGCATATATTCGTTATGTATTTTCTACAACGTGATCCGGCGAAATATATAATAAACGTGCCTATATTACTCTTTAACAAACTTGGAATTCAAATATATATATAATTTTATATTCTAACAGTTTTACATTATTATAATGTTCAAAAGTGCATTTCCATGATTTGCATAAGGAATTATTTATGGAATCGGAAATACGACACATATATAAAATATAATATATAATACGTTTTATATGCATCATTGAAAAAAAACTGATGCGTTTGCGGGTATTATAATAAGAACTTTTTTAAAAATGTCAAACGAAATGCACCGGATTTGATGATCTAACTCATACGATCTCTAATACAATAATAATACGTTATAAACTTTATTTTAATAAAACATTGCATTTGAAATAAGCATGTAATTTATTTTTTATGTAATACCATGTAGTAAAAAACTAAAATTAAGTTTTTACGATTCATGTTATAACATTGTAATGTTTTTTGATAATGAACTATACACAATCACAACGAAAAAACAAACAAAATTAACACAAAGTTTATTTTCTTTCTATAATTTATTAACCTGTTTTATGTGAAAGTTGTATCCATCTTATTCAAACCAATTAATTAAATTACTTCAATTAAATTTCTTCAGTAAAATACTCAGATAATTGGGCAAACGATATTCGAGGAAAAATTGCGTTGGAGGTTACACGACCAAGTGAGAAAACAATTGCTAATGGGACAACTCCTAACGTAAGACAATTAAAACAAAAAATAAAACCGTGTAATTTTTTCTGACCACAACAAAAACAACTTTGTAAATCGGACCCACCGGTTTTTATAGTAATAAAATCAAATATTATTAGATAAACCATGAATCAGATTGAAAATTCAAGAGTGTAACAAAATAATTTGTATTTAATGCCTCACAAATGGACGCGTAAAAGATTATATATATTGTCACATAATATTTCTTTAATTCCTTAAAATATATTTTTTCTTTTTTGTGTAAGTTGATAAAATAAAAAATCTATAAATATTATAGCAAAGAATTAGGAAATTTATGTGATCATATTTATTTTTTAATTTCAATTTAAATACTTTATATATTTATTCATATTTAACATATGAAATTAAAAGTCAATCGAATCTTTATTTTTAAATTGTGAGTGATATACACCCCCACTGAATATTAACAAGAAATTCTGAGAAATTATATTGATTGGAATTACTTTTATATCGATGGCATTATAATAAGTTCCTGAAGTCTTACGAAAATCGAAAGAACCAGAGGTATTTGAACGGTGGACATTGATCGATTTATCTGAATGTTACAAACACAATGAATATACTATACATGGCGTAATGTTATAATTGTATAATTTGAAAAAAAAAAATGATCGACCCAAAGTCCGTTTTAATACACCTATGACATATTGTATTGTTAGGTATTCCAATAAAATAGTATTACTTATTGTTCGTTTTATTTTATTGTACTTCGACTAAATGTTTATAGATGACATTAAGGCTTATGTTGATTATGACTGTACAATTGTATTCACAACGCATGCGTTGCGTTGTACTATCCGAGTTATAATTTTCGTTAAAAAGTACAAAATACTACGGTGGAAGATAATGAAAAAAACTGTCTTACACAGGTCAGCAATCCTCGGGCTACATACAGCCAAGAATTCAATTGTAAACACACCGTAAAGAAAATATAAATTTATTCATGTCCCTTGGTCTCGTCGCGTTTTAAAATTCTCAGGTAAAACGTTAATTTTTTTAAAACGTAATTTTTCAAATTATTATTATTTCAAAAATAAAACAAAGCGTTTTATATTTGTTAGAAAACTCGAAACGTTTGTAACATTAAGATTTGTAAACACTAGAGAATAGCATATATTGTGTTTTGTATCATAACCATCACTTTATCAGAAAACCATTTCCAGTAACAGAAATAATATTATTCTTACACAGTATTTTAGTTTTTTCGCAAATATCTTGGATATAATTTTACCACCAAATCATGTTTTATATTTTTCATAAAAAAATAATACTTAAATATATTTTTGTTTAATAAACTATTTTCTGTTTAAACATATACAATTGCGCTGTCATTGTCTCACGTAAAACGTATATATATATATATATATATATATATATATATATATATTTCTATACTTAGGTACAAGATTTTAAAATGTAATTTTAACTTAAGATAAAATATTGTTAGCTATTTCGGTTATGAAATTACTTTAAAATATGTAAGTAACTAAGTTGTATCTAACGTAAACATTATTCTTTACAGTGTATTTGTGTATACTTACAGCAATGCCAGTCCTTTCAGTTATTACATTCTTTAAATAGTAATGTGATTTGATTATAATCAATGAAATAGTTCATTTAAAAGGATCTCTCATTAGATTTATCATATTTTTTCGGTCTCATCGATGTCCATTACGAAACATTTTAATCACACACTTTTTAAGAGTAGTAATATATCGATCACACGTAAGTTTTGTAAAGAAAACAAATATAAATGCTTCCGAATGATCAAAAGCGATTATTTAAGTTTGTATTAATTTATTGTACAGTAAATTTATCAGTATAACAATAGTAGGAACATTCTATGGTCATTTAATTCATGCTAATAAGTCAAACGTTAGCATAATGATATGCATCAAAAAAAATTAGCAAGACGAGAAAATAATAATTTTTATTAGACGGTCAATGACAAGTGTACGTGTGTACGAGTACATTGAACACATATGGGGGCACGTGGACATACATTACAAATTGTCAATCCTCTATGTTTTTAATACGAATAAAACATGGTATAATAGCACATTCATTCTATAATAAAGTCAAACGGGTAATACGAGAGGCTAAATTAATGTCGGTATTTAAAATACCACGTTACTTAAAATATCGCGCTTAGATATAAGGTATAATGCAATTCTAGCATAAGATTACACCGGATTTCACTTAGGATCCGCTGTAAGACGATGTGCAGAATGCTATGTCGTCCATGTATAGATCAAAAAATTAGTAATACGAAAACCGTTGCTGGAAAAATACAACATCGCTTGAAGTCTACTATAGTTATTGCACAAATCTCCATAAACTGCTATGCGTATAATGTGTCCACTGTGGCGTTTTCACTTTATACTTCCGTTCATAACTATTTTTCATAACATATGCGCGCACTGTGACCCACGCAACAATCAAATCTTACACGCGAAAGTTGATTTCCCACGTTTATAATATAAATGTTTATACATATCGTAAATGCGTATACAGGAAGTTCGCTGCAGTTGTTCTGCTTTAATAATTAGACTGCTCGATGTACTCGTATTATGTAAATCAATGTTATTGTTTGAACTCGAGTAAACGAAATTCAAAATTATACAGATTTAGTGGGCATGGCTTATGTACAAACCATATAAATACGAGCATGATGCACAACGAAAAAATGTCATCAGAAGAGTTCAATAATAAGTTATTAATTTTTCAATGAAATATGAATATAGACACGGAGGCGATTTTGCGCATACTTTCAAAAACATTATGGTACGTACTTTGTTTAAATAAATAATACAAACTAAAAGTTATTCAAAGTCACGATAATATTATTCAAATATAATCGATTGTATAATATGAAATATTCAATTTTTATATAATAACTTACATAGTTACACAATATTAGGTGTTAATCATATTATAATTTAATAATTAAACGTAACGTTTTGAAACTGTTCGTAAACATGTAACAGGTAATCAATTATTACTTGCTGGCCAGAATTATGTGAAATATTATATATAGTGTATAAATAAAGTGAGAATTTTTAATATTTGTTAGTAAATTTGTTGTTAAAATACTATGCAAAATCAATTTATTTTTATTTTTTATTTTTTATTAAACCTAGAATAATTTCAATAATCGGAAGGAATAATAATATAATGATGCGTAATCACAAATAATTTATTTTAAAACAATATTGCTGCGGTATAAAAAAATAAATAATATTTTCAAAGCCACAATTACAAGTATTATAAATGTGTTGTTAACATCGTTAACTGGTTCAGTTCAAATTACTTAAATGTATATATATATATATATACATATATTATTTTATAAGTAGACTGTTCCGAGCGATGATAATAAAACGACTTGCAAAAGTATATTATTATAACGCATTAGTTATGGGTTGTTGTTCGTGCCGATCGTAATGATCGGAATTTACAGTGCGAAAATGTAGTAATTATGATGTATGCGTGGTAACACCTATTAATCACTGTACCAATCGTGTGCACAGAATAAAATATCGTTATACAATCCGTGGATAAAATCTATAGATCTATAGACACCGGACCACAGTCTTATGATGTGCACAAAGGAGTTTCACTCGTCAAGACCACTATTACAATTGTTTTGCACCACTAATATTCATTTATAATTATTTTATTTTCAATTACAAACGAAGTATTGTTCACCGATTTAGCATGCTGGTAAAATTCAGTTAATTGTATTGCAATGTCTGTTAATACGCAACAGTTTTAACACAATAATTTTACAATTTTAACATACATGTACAAATTCACATTTTACAAATAAACGAGACGAATAAAGGGTCCGTATTGCGGAGATATAAAATAGTATAATTATATAAGAATAATGTGGTTTTATGCGATATATTTTTATAAATATTCATACATGTTCATACAAGTCGATTACTTTTTATGACGAATGTTAAAAAAAGTTTGTATCGAATTAGCCAAATCTCCGCTCGGACCGGATGTACTGTGTAAAAGGAGTCTACGCAAAATGTCACAACGGTGTCGTGCACGAATTGAATAAAAAAAAGAAAAACGAACAGTTAATATCACGCAGTGGTGTAGTTATTATTATTCGTATTATTGTAAAAAATTGCGTCGAATATTCCCCGATGGTGCCATGTGTAAAATTGATGCGAAAAACCACAACTTATCTCTGCATCCCTACACCATTCCGTGAAGATCGCTCGTTATGTTTCCCTGACTTTTCACTGGATACGAGAGCTGAAAAATAGCAAAAGTACTGCAATGAAAACTGCAGCTGAAGTGGAAACCGATACCTCGGTTATTCGATACACACGGTAGCGTCCATAAACCACGGTGGTCGACCATAATTTAATCGTATCGGTAGGGATGTGATGTCGGAGTCGTAAACAAATTAAAAAAATAATTAAAGCGTTTGCCGCCATTACGTTCGTAACGGTTTAAACGATTTGAACGGCCCTGCACCGCCTCATCATATCCTATAGCATTGATTTATTAATATTATGAAATACATCCATGTGCGATTTGTACGCTTATGTTATGCGCATTCATTACGCACTTGTGCCTACGATATGATATCGTAGTTGTTATTATTTCATTATAATTAGAATATATAATGTAGTACGTACCTATATAATATGTAATCACATACAATCGTATAATATATATTGTTCGGCAGTAAAAAAGAACATTTCCATTGTGTGTACACGCACTATATCGGCGATCCCGAATAATGAGAAACGGGTGTATTCTTTTTTTCATCCGGAGACGATTCCATTGACTATGCAGGTAAACGTTACCTGGTATATATATTTTTCAACTACGGACCAACGATATACTCGATTTCCAACAAACACTCGTGTATGAATAAACTACGTATATAAATATAAATCAGAGTCGATAATGTTTTTTTTCCCCAACTGAACTCGTCCATCTCAATTTTTTTCCGTTATCGAATTTAATAGAACACTTATCATCGCTGTTTACCTGTGATCGATAATCACCATATCGATGGCAGAAATTAACGTGTGATATCTTTACGTGTAATTATTAAAGCATTTATTTCCTCACATCACTGTTGTACACCATAACTAGCTTGTCAATATTGTAAACAGTTTTTCTTTTTTAGTTTTTTCAAAATATTGTTTTCATACTGTTTTTTTTTTTTTTTTTAACTCGAGCACCTATTATTACGACTTTTAAGCTTACATTTTGTTTTGTGTTAGTTTTTTGCAATGACTATGCCAACTCAATGTTATACAATCATATGATATGTATAAGACTTGGCAAACTAAAACCTATACATTTATTATACAGTATCAACATTACATAGTATAGTTTTCAATAGCTATTATAACTCTCTTTCTCTACAATATATATTAGGTAGGTTTATTAAATATTATAAAATATCAAAAAATTTGATATATTCCCACGAAAATATGGTATTTAAAGAAATGACAATAATTTGCTATCATTTTTCTCGAGACTTTTCTCTCACGTTTACCCGAAATACAGGATAGTAATATGCAATAATTATATTATAAATATATTTAAACTAAAAAGCATTGCTAAATATCGGAACACATCTGGATCGGAATGAAGTGGCGGGATTTGATCGCGAACGAAAGTGAATACAGAATTGACTAAGATCACGCATATACGTATTATAATAGTTGTGAATTCAAATCACAATTGTTCACGCGATTCTACTTTAAAGTAATCTTATACCCTCTTTAATATTGAAGTGATTATTTCAATAATATGCCAACAAAACAAAATAAAGAGAAATAGAGAGAGGGAGAGAGACAGAGAGAGAGAGAGAGAGAGAGAGAGAGAGACAAACCCAATAAATCGATTTCGACAACACTTCATAATAATATAATAATATTACGGTAGCTGACACCTTCGCTGTGTCCAAAGTATACAGAGAGAATGTGATTTAGATTCTTTCCTCCACCGCCCTTTTCGTCTGTTCACACACCATTGTCTCCCTCGTGTGCAATAAAATGAAATAATACATACAACAATAATAGTAGTATATAATAGTACGTGATTATTTTATCGATTAACAACGCGTAATATTTATGAAACATTCTTCAAAATCCATCGGCATCAACGAATATTACGTACTATATTATTGTATAACTATACGAATTAAACACGTCATCCTGTTCTAGAACAAAACGTTTTAATATCAAACAACATGGTAGTGTGATTTGATATTAAGTAATGTATTGTACAGTATTTAAAGAGTATTTACTGATACTTAAATACCTTAGGGTTATTGAAAATCCCATGGAGTGATTCTAATACCACAATTACTTTTGCTTTGATAACAATAAGTCATTATACATTTTTAAAAAATACATTCAAGGTTATCTGAGTGCTATTTTTGTTTTCAGAACTTCCCTAAACTTCCTAGTTAAATTACATGGTAATTTAAGTTAGAAAACAAATTCGGAAATTGTTTAATACATCCTACCGGTTCTTTTTCTGAAACTATTAACGATTTACTCATGCTAAAATAATATTTATAAACCAACGGGGGAGGGGGGACTATTATTGTGAATGCATTTCAAACATTTAAATAATTAATTTACGTAATTTTTTTAATCTAGTTTTTCAAACATGCATGTCATCACCGTGATAGTTTAGTTTTGCGACGAGCCGATATAAAAATAATTACTTATCATATTTATTAACAACTGTATTGTATTACAACTATTGATAATAATTTACTGAAAATCAGAAACTAATAAATTCTTGGTTAACATACATGTAACTGTTTTTATTTAATTTATTTTATGAATAACCAGAGTGGAAATCGAAATTGTATTGATGATCAATGTCACAATGTCCAGAGCTTGGGTTTTATAATGTCGTAGGATTATACCTATAGCGATTTCTTCTTTTATCCCCGAATAGTTACTGAAGAACATAAATCGAAAGCGTTTAGAAATCTGTGTGTTCGTGGTAAACTCAAAAATAACTCGTGTGCGTTTAAATAAATTTAGTGTCTACCGCTGTGCAGCTAATATATTTACATTACATTATTATCTTTGTTGGCGTTATACATGCTTATACTAGACACTTAATAAAACGACTGGCCGATGGACTATGTGTAGCACGTTTTTTACTTTCACCAAACGCTTTACAAATCCAAATCGGCATTTTACGTTTTTACGTTCATGACCTCTTCTCGGTATAGATACGCATACACGTTAAAATGCGTATGGTTTGTTTGAAATTAAAGAAAACAATTTTTACCAAATTGTCACTCATTAGTATTCTAACCGACCGTGTTCAACTGGTTTCAATAAAAGCTATTTGGGGAATTTCGAAAACTTACTTTTATGCTCTTCGTGTGTTGAATTGTTAACACCTTGCACACACGTATTTTGTTGTTTACTATTCAATGTTTATGATTGTTATTTGTAATATAAATTCATTTATAATCGCTGCGAATAATAATATAAATAGAGTGTACATATTAAATACCTGGTAATATGTTAACAACTATTAGTTCATAACTAATGAACATAATACGATATTCTAAATCCATAAAAATGGTTATCAATTTATAATATAAAACATTAGATACATGATGAACATTGAAAATTATTTCAAAATTCAACAAATATGGCAATAAAATATTTCTATCCCTAGATTTTCACAAGATAATTTTTAAATATAGGCCCAATATTCTTAAAGGAAATGTAATTAAAGAAATAATTAAATATTATAATAATTATTCCAAATATTTTATTTATGTTGGTTTTACATATACAATGAAAACTTATTATATAAACACATCAAGTGTGATTTATTTTAAATAAATATAAGTGTGAATAGATCATTAAGATTTTATCTTTCTCAACTAATTAAGAAATCTCAGGTGATTCAGAAATAAAAACCGTACCGTTAATAAATTAAGTTTAAAAGTTTAATTGTTTTTTACTGTTTCTCATGATGAAAAATTGTCAGACTTTGAGCATTTATTTGTAGCGTGAAAGCTTTTGTAATTATCGTTCCGTTGAAAAGACAATTACTTTTTATAAAAACTTTGGGTGACACTAACGATCTATATCCCAATTTTAAAACACGATATGATAAAAGCAACGAGAAATATGTCGAAAAATAATTGTATCAACTTTCGACTCTTGTTGAGTACCCATAAAAGGATACAGATTTCACGAGTGAAAAATATGTTTTTAAGGAGACCGATGAATACATTTTTCAATAATTATCTCGAACACGGAATTATCTCAAAATAGTTGGGTCATTTGAAAAAAAATTATTAGATCGTCATGAAGGTGTAGAAGTAATAAATTTAAATAAAATTTTTATTTTTTTTTAAGGTAAGATGAGATAAGGTAAGGTAAGGTAAGTTAGGTCTCGATTCTCATTGTTGAGTTATATTTTTTAATATTTGATTTTGAAATGTTTCAAAATATACATCTTATAAATTTTTATAGTACTTTATATACCAATTTCATGCAGGTTGTGTTTATTAATATTTAAAATCTTTAAAGTAATTATTGCACAGGTGTAGATCCAGAGGGGGCCTTCTCAAACCCCCAAAAAAAGTTTTTTTTTTCATACATGGTAAAGAAAAACTATTCAGTTATTATTTATTGATCATTTAAGAATCCTAAACTATTCGGTTACTAATAGAATAATATTAACAATTTACTTCGTACAAAGTCAGTTATAATTATTTATTTATCAAGCCACACACCAATTATTGTGCTGTATCTTGTTTATCGCGTTGTATCTTGTATTAATTGATAATATTATACAGTAAATTGTAATAAAAATTATTAAAACATTTTCTCCGTTACTGCAGAAAAGCGTTGATCGTCACTCATCACACATCGTCTCGGTCATTTCCGTGAAAAAAACAGTAGATTTTTATTATTATTAATATTATATATGAATAAAATTCTGAGTTTTAATAAATAAATTCTGCTAATTTACATTAAATCATTTAGATTAAAATTATTATCTAATATATTAATAATTTCTTAAAATGTTAGATATAATGTCAATTTCGCAAAAAGTTTTTCTTCTTTAAGGCTGCATAAAACTTTGTTAAGGACAAAACTGGGAGAAGAAAGAATGACAGGGTTAGCTCTTACGTAATAGCCATATTATTATTGACAGCGAAATGATTATAAAAAATATAACTAACAGATTTTCTAAAGAAAAACAACGAAAATTGACTTTGTATTAAAAAAATAAGTTTAGTATTAATTTTATAAACCATAATATTATGTTATTTTATTCCTTTATCTGTACAAAATTTAACTTCGTTCCTAAAGCTACAAATTGCCATACATATAATCTATTTGTATTTATGTATATAAATCTACCTTCGCTGTCACAAGCGCTTTTTTATATGACTTTGCGAGCTTGAAAATCATTTCAATCAAATTGTGAATAACTTTTAGGATGATAACAATTATCGCAACGTTTTCGGGAAACAGCCGAAGACTCGAACAAAAATGAATGAACAAACTTTTCTTTATAAATACAAATACTTAACAGCCATGAATTCTTAATTACATCATTTTAATTCAATTCTTATTTTTATTTTATTTTGATACAACCAAAGAATAATCTAATAACGTGATTTTAATTTTAAAATTATATTATATAATAATACAACCATAAACAAAATAATTTTTATAAAATACGATATAACATTTCTAACAAAGGAAAATTAGAGATTAATCATAAGCTAATTCTGTAAATCTCTTGTAAATAATTTACATCGAATCCGTCACAATTATATATAATTTAAAACATTTTTATTGAAATATTTAACATGTAAATATTAGTATTTTATGTTATCCGTGTGGACCTTGAGGTTTTGTAACTGAAAATAGTTTGGAACATTTTCTTGAAAACGTGACTAAACTTTACCCCAGAAATTACTCAAAAGTTAATTTCTGTCATTTCAAACTAAGATTACCATTAAAATATATGGTAACTTAGAAATTATTACTATACTTCAACTTGAAAAAATTATTCAAAATATCATAATTGTACAACCAACGGTCTAAGTGTTTGATTAATATTATCCGAACCGTTTGAAAAGTTAAATTTTATTACATTTAATTAATCAAATAAGTAAAAGTAACATATCATAAATTGAATTTGTAATTTATAATAATTATATATTTATAATACTATAGTATACGTGCATAGTTTAAGATCATGAGATCCATAATATTTTTGGCTGTAAATAGATCTTAGATAATGTTTGTTGTTAATAATCTAGTATCATTAAAATAATTAATTATGCATAGAAATTTGGAACCAAGCAAACACGTACAGATGAATACAATAATTGTACGTGAGTATATCATTAAAAATTAAAATAATTGAATAAGTGCTTATAAAGTACAAGTTTTAATAACGAATAACAAAATACTAACAAAAAACCGTTTTGTAATCCGGTAAACGTAGTTCTACCAATTATTTTAAGCAACTTTTTTAACACCTAATGAGACTTTTGCATTTAAAATTAACAGCGATTTTCGTAAGTGGTTTCTCGAATGCAGTTCAAAAAATATATGAGCTGTCACACAACATAACATATGAGTATTTGATTTTTATATTTTTTTGCAGTTGGGACATAGGCACATCTTTGTAAATAAGCACCTCGGAAATTTAAGGATGAACTACGGCGGAAGTAGATCGTTTGACAGTAGAGAGATGAATTACTTATATCGTAAACGTAACATAATATTATGTCTATGGCGAACAATATCAAGGAAAGTGTACATACGGAAAACGAGAATGAAAATAATGTTCGTTTGATGATTTAACCGGGCCAATGACATTCAAAATATTGTTGTATAAAAAAAATACGTGTCTTTGCCTTGCCTATTGTGTACTTGGCACGACAGCCAAAAGAGTTTTTCAAATATTTCAATAGTCGATAAATAACAATGTTTCATTCTTTTTTTCCTGCAGTTAATAAAATATAAGTTCTAACATAATGTATCTATTTAATCCCACGCCCATACATTATGTGTTTGATAACTGCATTACGTACACAACAAGAATCAGATATCGAATTTCACAATACTTGACGTTCATATTGAAACATTCATTTGTACTTGTGAATACTATAATATATTTTATATTTAACAATATCATACTATTTTATTTATTTATTTTTATCCCCAATAAACTGTGTAAATATTTTCTAAAACACATGTCAACATGGAACACACTAAAATAGGTATTAATTTGATTTTACTTATTACACAATTGAAGTATCACGACGGACAAAATATATTAATTTACAGCATCATTAATAAAGTGTTCAATAATTATAGTTAATTAGTGTCCAGGCAGATGAAAATTAAAAGAACAATCACATATATTATTCAAACATTGGCAATTAGCATTAGTGTATTCACCCTAAGCGCCTCTATAAATCTGTAATTCATTAAATCTTTTAATTCATTTTTTAGGAGAGTGAATTTTTTTTTATGATGGAACTGCTTGAACATTACTTTTATATGCCTACTAATGAAGATATATGCATTTTGCATGACATAATAATTATATCTAAATCATTAACATTTTTAATCACACACTACTAACTCATTAATATGAATCTAAATTAATTGAAGTACGACATTGTAGAAATCTTAAATTATTTTCAATACGATTCGGCGTGAAGATTAAAAATATATTATACTTTCGAAAAGGCTTTATATAAAAATATGTTGTATTTAGCGATTTATTTTCGGCGCATTTTATATAACTCAAATGCGCTCCCTTAATTTGCTGCGCTTTTTACAACCCCCTCCCCCCATTTTACCAACCTTTTGTTAATTCATTGCGTCCGAACACAATAACATTCAACTTATAACACAGTCCAACAGCGTGTACTCATGTAAGTGTTATGATTATTAACACACGCGCGACTCACGTATTCCCGTCGATAGCCACTTTAGTAATCTGTTTTTTATCCGAAACAAGCATGAAGATGTTGAATGCCAAATGGTATGTGACAATTCGAATACATGTAAAACAGTAACGAAAACATACTTAATGGATGCACACAGATAAAAGTCGATCGATTTGACACAGTAAAGAGGTTTAATCGTAGTTTATTAGATATTATACACGCACAAAAACCAATATAATATTATATTACAATATAACATCCGGTTATTGAATTCAGATGCAAAGAGCGAGAATAATAAATATCATTTCGCCTTGGATTCTGTATCCAAAAGCCAACGAATTTACATAGTTTCAATATGAAAGTTTTGTATTTTAATTTATAAAATATGAATAGGGGTTTTATAATTTCATTTCATTACAATATACTAAAAAATACTCGCGAATGGATTAATACAAATTCAACCGTTTTATTTGGAAATTAAATAAACCGAAACATTTCTCCCCATACAAGTAAATTACTTTTCTCCAAGTGATATGGGCACATACATGTATTATATTATTATACGGAGCCGATGTGTAAGAAGTGCAGCCACACCAAGGACGTCCATAGGGAGGGACGAGGTAGTCATTTCCTATGGTCATTTTTTAAAAAATGTTTATTATTTATTATTTATATCAAATTAGGAAAATATATAAATGTGAATATTGTTATTGTACCTTATATTTTATTACCTCCATCAATGTTTGATGATATTTTTAAAAGTAATTTACGTAAATAGCTTATTCAACTCGAGTTTATTTATATCAAATGATAAGGAAGCATTTTTTTTTTTTACTAACGTTCAATACTTGAATTTCAACAAAATAAACAATACAATTATAAAATAAACTTATAATAATAATAAAACCGATATTTTTTTCCGATATTATGCATACGTCTTATCAAGTTTCGGACCTCGTAAGAACGATTTAAAATGTATAAACTAAAGACCGATCTAAAGTAAATTTAAATAATTCACACCACTGGCTAGGCGTAGATACGACGTTAAAAGTGTAGACGTTATTCGTGTGCCCTAGTGAATTCGTATCTTCAGGGCCAGAGTGGTATGTTTGAGTATGTGGTCGGAAAAATGGCACGGTTAAGGATTTGGGAAAAAAAATTCGATTGATATGATGGAGTACATCCGAACGAAGGACTGTCGAGACGCGCGTGACGTTCGCTGATAACAATCGACAGGATTTCCCGTCGTTACAGCTCACTGAACAACTAACCGGGTGGCGTCGTCGACCAAACAAACATAGACGCATTCGGTCCACTTTCTGCCCACTATCTGCCCACTCGGTCGTCTTGTACAGCCTATCCGCACACAAATGCGATATCATATTACACTGAATATATGGCATATACACTATATAGTATTACGTCGTCGAGCTCTTTTGTCGTTATATATAATATACCGTTACAGTCACCGACGAAACCTAACCGTGTGCATTGTTCGTATTAGGTCATCGTTGCAAAATCGCATCCATCCGGAAACGGAGTAATAGGTACAATTGGCTCTAAACGCGCATTCGATTCGGGAGAAAACAACGTCACTCCGGTTAATGTACCTACAACGAGCGCATAATCTTACGTTTTCATCGCGTGTGATTGCGAAGATAATCTCGCTGTTCATAGAGAACAAATTCAGAACAAGCTCGTCTGCGCCAATAGACACGTAATGTTCAGGTTTTGAAATTTTGAGTGGCTTATTTTTTTATTAGTATTTCAATTTTTAACTGATCTTTTAAAAAAAAATTTAAATAAATAAATAACTTTATTAAAAAATGTACATTTTATAGTACCGACATATATTATGCGTTATGCACTTTAACTAACAAGCTATTTATAATATTATAATTTAGTTTTAACCGTTCAATATTATTATTTTTTTTATATATTTTCAATGATTATTATAAATATTATTACATATTATTTTCGTACAAGCCGCACAGTAAAAACGAAACGTGTTATTAAGTGTGAAAACATTGAATTTAGCTTCTTAACAAAATGTTTTCAAAGAACCGTCCAATTCATTAAATAATGATTAGAATGTACATTATATAAATTATAATGCTGTAAATAGTCATTACATGTAGTTCAACACGGGCAGAACATTATTCCTAAGATTTTTAATAAAATGTTTAAGTTACGAACGCAGTTTAAACACGAATACGACACATTATACATATAGTTCGGTCGATTTGATGCCGTTTCGATTTTAACTCTATGGTGGTCACCCCTGATCCCATGTGATTTGAATAAATAAACGTTCGTAGAGCTTAGATGCGCAAAAATACCAACGGTTAGAAAACCGTGCACATCAGTGATATTAACAATTACTGGAAATATGTTCGGAAAACGCGTGCCGGCAACACAATCACCGGTGGACGGACGTAAATCGTTGCACTAATTGTATGCGTGTGATAATCCGGTACGTTCTGGTGCGCACCGGGTCCGGCAGCAAATTACGGGTGGGCAGCAGTGGCACACGCTATTTCACACGGCCGACATTTACGGCCGCGGTTCGTCGGACAAACACAATGGGTCGTTTTTATTTCGTTTTCAAACGATTGCTCCGTTTGCATACGGTGTATACGAATGTATACGTCGAACACGCGCGTACACGGGGCGTTATTATTATAATATTACGTGTGCGACATTTTTAGGACCGCTTATTTTTTTTATTTTTTTTTGTCCGTCTTCTCCGTACTATTATGTATAGCACACACACGTCCACCCGCGTTATTATGTCACTCACCACGCGAGCCACGACCGAGACGCGTCCGTACATTACGTATGTTGCCCAATCGCAGATGAGACTAAATGTACATAATTTGTATTCTTGTATATGTATATATATATATATATTTATTTATTATGTGTGTGGAGACGTCCAGCCGTGATTCAATTATTCTTATTATTATTATTATTATTATTATTATTATTGTTATTATTATTATTCTATTCGTCCGTTTACGCGTAAACAATAAAGGTTCTCACGCATGATTTTCGCAATAAACGCGGTGGCCGTTTATTATTGTACGAGTGACACAAACGGTTACGGTTGACATCGGCCATTTGGTGCTTATCCGAAAACATGTGTCCGGCATCGTATCTTAGGACAAGTCGCTTCGAGACACAGACGATTCGTAGAGTCGTAAGAAAACCGCGGCTAAGTCGGTTTCGTTTTTGAACACAGTACCATCGATGCGGACAATATAAATGGTAACTACCGTTACTTGTACATCGACAGATTGTAGGGGTATGACATGCCAAAACATACATCCGCACGTTCGTGTGATACTGTTTTATTAACAGACACTTTCCTATCGTACCGTACAACTATAATGAAACTCACTTGGGGCCAGCTCCAAAGAGCATTAACTTCGAAAATTCTGAAGAAAAAAAACCTAAAGGGTTAAAAGCACCGAATTCATTTATACATTTTTAGTATTATTAAACATAATCAAATCGATTATACACATGAATAAGTTAATCAATAATATTTTACATTATGAGTGAATCTAATTGATTATTTCACATAATCAAACGATTTGGCTAGTTTGGACAAAATAAAAATAACAAAGTACCTTCATCTATGAGCTATAGAGTATAAATCAAGAGAAGTTTAAATGGAAAATAGATATTAATTCAATGTTAGAATGCATTTTACGCTTATAAGTCGATATTGAACGTATATTATGCCCTAAATATTCTTTAAAAATACCAAATATATGATGTTTTATATCCTTAAAAATGCAATTATTTTTTCATTATTCTGTAAAACAAATTACTCTAATTAAATTTATCATTTATTAATTGTTATTATTAATTTGATTTACAATAATATTTTTGAAAATTTTCATGATCCCTTTATATTTACCTGGCATTTACGTAGACCCCATCGAACTTGTCTATTGTTGTTGTTTTTATTTTTTATTTTATCTCTATCCAAAAAAGATGTATACACAACCTTCACTATGTTACATGATCGACATTTGCAAAGCGATTCATTTATCGCACCTAAAAGTCCATTCGATCACGTTATCCCACGAGTTGTAAAAGTCTCCCGCAGACATTTAAATAATAATAATAATAATTTTTTTATAACTGCAAAATATAAATTAATTGACTATAATGCTAATTTGCATAACAATTATAAAAGGAGCTTTGATAGCATTAACAAAGTTAAATGAAATAAATATTTAAAAAAGTAATTCCGCATATCAAATTAAACACCATGATAAGAATGTCCCATATTGTATACGATATTGCACATGTAAAACATGTTATAAAACACAATGACCATACATTATAATAAAATCTAGGATGGGATCTAATTCGATAATAAATTCTAAAGCTCGTTATGTCTATATACACTTACGATACGTTAAATACTATAAAATAGTATAAGTACGTATGACATATTTTGCATTATTAGCAAGATATTTATTTAGTATTTGCTATATTTTGTTTTTGAACTAAACGTATCTTTTTTACTTCTACCATAATAAAACATAACTCTTATATCTTGCTAATTTCCTGACCCCGCCTAGTCATATAATATACAATACAGCGATGAAAAAAAAATCCATTCACATTATTATGATATTTCAACGAAAATACGCGTTAAATATACGAACTAAATATTGGCGGGGAAAATAGTTGATATTATTTTGTTTTAAGGGATAAAAACACGAAAGGTGTACGTTGAAACCCCGTAAAACCCTTGAACAGAGATGCACACGGGTTAAACGTTTGAAAGTCGATATCCATATAAAATAAATAGCTGATTCGCTGAAATTCTCACACCATGACGCGAATGAACAGTAGCTTCGTTACTGAGTAGAATAATATATACATAAAGGTTTTTATATTGTATACAGAGTTTTCACTTGATATGATCTCATGTGCATTGTATATCGAAATACGCATATATATATATATATATATATATATATATATATATATATATATATATATATATATACGTAGTGAATACAAAAACATGTTGTTTATATACGTACGTGATATAATAATGCTGACTAACAATAAATCACAATAAATCGTATAGGTATATGAGTTCAAATCTATAATGATAGATTACAAAAGTATTGTATTAAATATTTTTTATATATATATAATATTCAGTGTAAAACGTATGTATGAACTATCAAATCTGCAGACTATAACACATTGTTATATATATATGTATGCATGTGCATAAACAAGTTTCCTCGCCTGCCTGTCATATTCGCCTTGATACGCCGACAATTGAATACAACAAAATTTTCTCTTGTAACAACAAGCAATATTGCGCTTTATTTTCATACTTTTTTTTTTCACAATTATAATCGAATTTGATTATTGTGTTTCGGCATTGTGTATACAGTAATAACCGTATTAGTAATAACAATATAGTAACTATTAGTAGTATAACAGTAGTATGAGTAGTAGTAGTAGTAGTAGTAGTATTAGTAGTAGTAGTAGTAGTAGTAGTAGTAGTAGTAGTAGTAGTAGTAGTAGTAGTTCTAGAAGTAATATAAAGTGGAATCCAACACCGAATTGTTTAATAAGTATTTGATAATATTTACGAATACTTACATACTTACACATGTAAGAAATCATATTTCAAATTTACATATCATTAATAATGTATTGTGCAGAATATTCAATCTAGGAAATAGTCTTGATAAGATTACAATATTGTCTAGTAAATGACTTTTACTGTATCGATTATCTGCTAGTATCTAAATTTATCGTGAGCAAAAAATAGATAACCAGTAAAATTGTTCAGCTTTGTCTTCTCAGGAATACATCGCACACTATTACAATAAGTACCAAAGACACATTTTATAAGTCACAAGCTTACAAAGCAGATTGCAATATTCTATTAAACATGTAAAATGTAAGCGCGTTTAAATTTACATTAATATCAGTGATCATTATTAAATTTACCTGTCATTATTTACATTCTCACACACACACACCCACACATTTCTCCTGAAATAATATAATGACACATATAATATAGATACTTACCCATTGTTTATAGGTCTATGACATGTACGTAGAAATCGACATCAACAGTGAGATGGGTCTAGTTGAATTATGATAAACCATACAGTCACCATGATACTGATGATTTACAATGACAAAATGAAACGTTGAAACCGAACGTAAACCATAAAAAATTACGTTTCGATTTGCACGTGAAGAAATATTTCCGAATTTTTCTACAATATTATAATTTTTTATTTTTATTTTTATAAACCGTAAATCTAAAATTACAAGTCATGCAGTTTATACATATTCAGTGGGTCTAGATATTTTCGAAAATATTGAATATTCTTCATAGCATTGCAAATAATATTATAACACAATACAGATAATTCCTAGAATTTATAAATTTCTATTATTCTTTTTTTATTCAACACGTAGTTCGTTCTTGAAATACACGTATTGATTTATTGAATTAATATTTTTGTAGTTCATAATAATAACTGAATTAAAATTAGATAGAAAAATTAAAAGATAAATAATTATATTTATATGAAACAAGTATGACCAATTTTTGTCTTAAAATATTTACCATGTATTTCAATGAAAAACCTATTTAATATTCAGTTATACTCTATTCTTGTTTTTTTTCTAGGTTATTGAATTTGTGATGAAATAATTTTTAATTTTCTATTTACACATTTTTACATAATAAAACCTCCAATTAAATGATTATACTTAGATTCTATTACTGAACTTTTATCAAAAATTAAATACGTGGTACTTTGTTGATAATGCTTTTAAGTATTCCGATAGATTTCCTGTATTAAATAAAAATTTTAAAAATACTGTAAATTATTTTCAAATTCATTAAGTAATTGTTTATATTTAAATTTGTAATCCAACTGCATATTTTAATAAAAAAAAAAAAATTAAAAATGTATTTATTACATGATGAAAAAATTACATAACTTTAAAATATAAGTATTTCAATATATATACTCTAATGTATATAAAATTATACAAATTATACGACGAAAAACAAACATTCGACCGCGATATATTAATGTATTATAAATAGATATATATTAAATTACTTTTAAATTAAATCTTAGATAAGTACACAAATAATAATGATGAAATAATTCTTTAGGGTAATTAAGTTTGAAAATGTATTTTATTAAAATGTCAAAAATGATTAAGTAAGAGAGAAAGTAGAAATATTATTTAATTTTAAGTTGAAAATAATGTTATTATCCATTTTTTAAATTGCAAAAAAAACATATAAAATTATAATGTAATTTGAACATAAAAATATTATAAATAGAAGTAACTTATAGATATAATACAATTTTACACACAAAATACTTTGTAAAGTTAATAGTTATAAAACTATAGAGTTATAAAATTAAAATATTATTATTTTTCAACCTACATATATGGACAATAAAAATCTAACCTATATTAAATCGTAAAATTATGTTGTTTGTATTATTATAATAATTGTAATTTTATTTATTAACTTTATAAAAATGCTTAAATATTAATAATAATATTAATATTATTAATCGAATACAGCATGTGTCGTGTTGTGTTACAGAATTTACATGTATCGATGTACTGAATATGAATTATATTCTATACTAATTGAATTGCCTTTCTCGTTTGGGAGATATTTTAATATTTTAACTTACAGCAAATACCATTCCAATAAAAAAAAAAAATACAATAAAAAAAGTAGGCACAATAAAGCGCAAAATTGTCGTATATTCTAATAATATTTATTTTTCTTTATGTAAGAATATTGTATTAGTTTACATATACTTTTATAAGTAATTATTAAAATAATCATATTAAACTAAAAATATTTTCAAGGCAACAATGAAGTGAAAGATATTATAAATCTATTCCGGAGCCTTAAAATCCTATGCTACTATACACAGTAGTAACTAATAAGTACATTCCCTCAAAATTGCAAATATATAGTTATGGTAATTTTGGCTTTAAAAAAAATCAGCATATGTGTGAGTGGAATTTGAAATTTATATTTATAAAAGATTATAATATATTATATTGTAGAAATAACAATTTCTTTTTAAATTTATTTATTAATGTACACTTTATCTTTGCAGTAGTGTCTATATATAAATCCATATTTAATAATTTATAACACGATTCCTTTCCAAATCATGAATAATCTTAATATTAATTTAGCTCATTAAGTAATCGAAGAATTTTATAAGTTTCTATTTAGTTAGCTATTGAACGTTGAAATATACGACTAAAGTTCAAGACAATTAGGAAAGAGAAAATAAACTCGTAAATCTTTTTTTCAGACACTAGGATGGATTGTTCATATTGTAGCCTCCACCCGTGTATATTATAATAATCGTTAAAGAACGATTTAAAAAACATTAATTTTTTTCTTTTGTAGAGTTTGATTTTGAAAACAATCTTTATAATAGAAACGTCACTACATAGAAACATAAATTATTGAGAAAATGTCTATAGTATCTACTTTAAATATATTACGTACAGAGAGTTCGTCAAAAAATATCTTTTAGTATTCGTAATACATTTATTTCAAGTTGTATAAAACTTTAATACATTATTATACATTGGTGTTTGGTAAACGATTAAATTTCTCTCACAGAAGTTGACGCGAAACAATATGTGTGATAATAAGCGGGACAAAACTAAGCGTTTTTCAGCAATTTTGAATGAGTAAAACCACAAAACAGTCCTGTAAAGGTGCCAACATAAACTGTCTGTATGTGACTAAATATTTTATCGCTCTGTAAACTGTAATGGATTCATGGAAATTCCTAAAAAAAAAAATAAAATCATATATCATGAAAAAAATATTTAAATGTATGTATTGTGTTGAACAAAAAAATAAGTTTTTGAAATGGCATTTATTAAGAAATATTACGAAACGTGTGTAAGACTCGTTACGCTAAAAGGGTTTGTAAATATTTTCAGTATTTATCATTCCAACGGAAAATATTTTTAATTGTCTAAAAACAATGATTCATTTATTTTAATTTTTTTAATTTTCCATAGCGCTACTACTAGTTTTATCATGAATAAACCCTAAATACGGATAAGTTACATTCATACAGTTATAGTATTACATTATTTAAATTCGATTACTGCCTTTCAGTCATAGATGTTAATTCTAAATAATATAAATACGAAACGGTATTGAAAATGAAAGCCTCGCATTACTCGATAATTTTCCGTGTTAGTTGAATTTTCCGTAATAATGTCAAGTTATACAAAACCTAGTAGTACAAAATATGTATTGATGTAAAAAAAATTTGCAGATACATATGTAATTTTTACTTGACTAGCATTATAATATTATAAATATGTACACGCACACACACATTTAAGATAAATAAAATGCATAGAAGAAAATCCGTGTAACATCATGCAATTTCCTTTTAGTCTGGCGTGCGTATGTTCGCCCGTCGAACAATGGGAGACACACGATTTTTGAAGATCCTAGTGAAAGGAAATAGAACACGAAACTTGTTGTTACGTTTGACAGGGTATTGTCTCAAACACAGTAGGCTGACCATGACGCGATTTTAAGAGAAAAATAAGAATACACGTCGAAAAATCGACATGAACTGGAACGGACATATTATTATTTATATGCATATGT
Organism: Sipha maydis; assembly: GCA_034509805.1. Taxonomy (NCBI): domain Eukaryota; kingdom Metazoa; phylum Arthropoda; class Insecta; order Hemiptera; family Aphididae; genus Sipha; species Sipha maydis. The sequence goes on from JASXSY010001415.1 coordinate 227,246, forward strand.
ATGTGCATGTACAACTGATAAATATAATATATTATAACGCATTTGTTTATATGTTTCGCTTTGAATCGTGTTCTCCGGGTTTACTAACAGTTATTTGGACGTTCAAAAAAATTAAAAGTGTTACAATCTTGACAATTATATACAACGATGTACTTCTTATATATTATTATTATTATTATAGTAGCAGCAATGTATTAAAATAATTTGTGTTATTATATTATTGTGTGCAATTCAATTCCCACGAATGTCCATTTTATTACGACCATTCATTATGACACATATTATTATACACGAGCACGCAAACACACATACACATTGTCGATTATAAAACTATTATCAACTATTATTTTACATCATTATTATAACACAACTATACGAATATATTTCTTACTGGTTATAAATCAACAGACTATTCTTTTATAGTTCTTCTCGAGTCTTTGCGGTTATTGTATCATTATAATATAATAATTTAACAAATGGACATAGGTTTTTTATACATTTTGTATATGTTGAATTGTGTAGACAATATAATATAACCGAACGAATGCATGGTTTGTGTTATTCCTTCTAATCTGTATTATACTACTGTTCAAGATTTACGAAGAATTCAACTCATCCACTCTAATAACGCGTATCCAATACAATATAATATGTTTGCTGAGTTCTCCGGAAAAAAAAAAATAGGCCATGATTTTCTTATGTCATCGTAAACTGACCCGTCATGTCAAAACTATTTAAGGACGGGATCGTACAACACCAGAACCATATTCCGTATTAGATTTGTGGGCTTGCCGAGTAGAATAATTGAATTGTAATGAAACCAAATACAATTTCCGTTTTCTCTAAGGTCCGGGATCTTAAACGTTACCCAATTTCTGCCAAAGCAAGCATATTTAGACGACCGCAATAGTGTCCGTACAATCTACAGTTCTAAGACTACGGTATATTTTAGAAAGGGTGCATATATCAGTTAGAAAAAAAAGTAGTAAAAAAAAAGCAAATGCTATTGAAGATCACCAAAAGAGGGATGGGAAAAAGAGATGTAACATATTATAATATATTGACATGCTAAACATTTCACTTAATCGCGTAACTTTTACTACTTGTAATCAATTTATTAATGTGTTACATAAACTTCGTGATAGGTAATATAATAATAATTAACGACGGTATAAATACACTTAATTGTGTTAATGTATTTTTCAAAAGTTACGAAAATTATGAAAATTATTATTACTACCATGCTGACATGAAACAAATAATAACGATGGCGTTCAAAGACCGCTACTGAAAAAAAATCCAAAAAATGCCTGTTCATTAAATAGCATTTCCTCACACAAATTAATTATTGAGAAGTACAAAAGCGTAACGACGGTTGTATAGTTTGTCAATCAGCGTTTTAATATCCATAAGTGTAATAATACAGTATTATTTAATTTTTAATTTATTTTACTAATTTAGATCTTAATTATTCAATTTTTTAAATTTTTTCTAGTATACTGGTTTTACATTAAAATACTGTATTTTATACTTTATTATAAGTTAGTATTTTTTAAAGTAAAACTGTATTCCCGGTAAAAAAAAAAAATGCTTTTTTGTCATGATTACAACATGGTATATATAGGTGTGTTTGTGTGTACAAGATTATTATTATCATAGTAAAAGAAAGTGTGATAACTCTCAAAACGTAATAAACATTAACATAACGGTTTAAAATGTACATGATAATCCCTCTAAAACGAACGATGTGACGCATCAACGCTCGTTTAATTTACGACAACCGATGTAATTCCATAGTCACTCTCTTTTTCTCTCGATCGTATAAGACTTACAAATCCGATCTAATAACAATAATAGTATAGCTAAACTGACACAATGCTAGATTGATGCCAAATCGTTGAAATCAGCGTCCTCTTCTGCAATAACCACGATGAACTTAATGGCGCCGAACCCTGAATCGAGGTCAGTTCATTTTTTCAAAAAAACATACCACGTTGCAACGGTCGGTCCAGACTAGCTCACAATACGCAACAGTTATAATAACAGTTAAATAATAGTTGACAGACAAGGGTTGTTGTCATATATTTTCAGTTGGCCTACGGGTACTTTGTCACAGATTCTGGCGCCACCAAGTCCTCACCACTGACTCTTTGAATCGTTAAGTACGTTCCCGCTTCACCCTCTCCCCTAATACAATTTACCAACTATCTCGCTATCAGAGGATTGTGGTTAAATGTTTTACCATTTATAACGATTATGGCGAACAATTTGAAAACAAGAGGTAAAATCAAACTATAACTACAAAAATAGTCTTATAAAATTAATTATATCACCAATAATAAATAATTAAATTAACGGCAGGACCTTGAACCTCATTTGTACTATGCAATATTTTATTTCAACTTACAATTATGGCGTAATAACAGTAAAATATTTCGCCAAGACTATTCATTAAAATCGCAATTAATTGTAATGAGCGAAATGTTGTCAAAACACTTTAAGCCGACTTCATTACAACCGATTTCCAGTGCATATTTAATAAACTTGTGCTTGCATAATCGACAGAATTTTTTAAACGATCCGCAATTACGTAATACCGTTATCATACTACGTAGTCATCTTTCCCTATAGATTGTTTTCTACATAACATGTGCTCGGAATTTATCGTATTTGTGCGATATTTGTGTATTTTTTAGTGTTTCCTTTCTACACAATTTACTATCGTCCTCGTGGGATGCGCAAACTATAAATCCGTTTTTCTAAAATATCATCGGGACGATTCCAACAAATTAGTTGAACACTCTCCGTGATCCCCAAGCACAGCGACAAAGACTCTCGACAACACATCTAGATGTACACCGAGAGATTTAGTGTTAATTATCTCTGTACGTTAACACGATTAATAAATAATACAAAAAGAGTAATATTAGATTTCCTTTATCTTGTTTTTCTTAGAATAAATATTAAATATATCTAACCAACACCTTTTATACCTATAAAAATTTTAAAAAATTTAAATGTCTTCAAAAACCGAGCTCTAGTGATCAAATATAACTTATTTAATTGAACAACTTTGGTTCTCTTACTTGGCAATTTTAAGTATCAATAAATATATTTAATGTTATGATTTCCAAATAACTTGACCAATTTTCCTATAATGAAAAGAAAATATTTTTAATATTGTAATATATTTGTAAAAGATCTTGTGTAGCTACTTTATATTATTAGTATTGTTGGAATTATTATAATTATAACATAAAACAAGTACTTACCCTTTTTACCATTAATTTCTGTCAAAACTCTGTCTTTGTAATGAACAACTGCAGCTATAGTTTCACATGGTAGTATGACCGGTTTTCTTCCCTTCATGTTTATAATCAATTATTAAATTTCAGAAAGTCAGAAATAATAACCGAAAATTAAAATCTGATAGTTAAGTTTTAAGTAATAGTGAAAACATAATAATTTAATTTTTAATATTATATATATATATATAAAATATTAACATATTAGATAATATCTCTATTTTGAATATAAAGACTGAAGTAGATGAAGTAAAATAATTTTAGGCTTAAACTGTGCGATCACGCTATGCGGCTTCACACTAATATGTCGACACGGGACGACCGATTAAGCCGCGAGACCCAAAAAATTAATTAGATTTCAATGGACATCAAATTACCGCGTCTAGACAATACTAGTTTACAGATAATAAAACATCAATACGTACTGAACTATAAAATACTTTAAAATAATCTTTTATTTTTCATAAATCTAAATTTAAACATTACAATTCTAATTTATAAACCATTGAATTTTTTAATTTTTTAATAATTTTCTGAAATCTGTGATTGCATCAGATAATTTTTATTTGCATACAGCGATATAGTTTGTCAGTCTAGAATATTCTACATTATATTATATTTTACATGTAATTTTATGTCAATATTCGCTGTTCAAACGCTTATAAAAAAAAATTGTGCCTATGGATTTTAATAATTTTTGAATGACATTAATAACTACTTCTGTGGAATCTTTTATTAAATTTTCAAGTATTTTGTAGAAGCCAAATTTTTTTTATCACCGATTATAAAAATAAAATGTAAAAAAATCGAATATTTTAAATTCCTATAAGTGGTTTAAAAATCAATATAATATTTTGAAAAAAATATTACATAAAAGAAATACTAATCTTAACAGCTGGTAGAAATTTCAAAAATCTACGACTTATACTTTTTGAATTATAACAAATATTAAAAATCGTTCGAGAATAAATCGTTATTTTATGCAATTTTGTAAATATTTAAATTTCAAACAGTCATAACATTTTTTCCTCTTAGTCCGGAAGAAATTTTTTTTAAGATTTTTGAAGAGTAGCTTATAGATAACCTAGTATTAAAATTTTGAACCTTAAGTATGAACAGAAAAATGTAATTTTATGTCAATATTCGCTGTTCAAACGCTTATAAAAAAAAATTGTGCCAACCAATAGATTCCATCACTCCGTTCAGAATCTAAAATACGAATTTTTTATGTGGGGAATGCTGGAGACATGTACGTCGATTGTTGTACTAAAAACACTTGAACCGGAGCAAGGAGTACCGCGTTTATCTTTCAACAACATTTTTACGATTGCGTTCGTCTCATGAAGCGGAAAAACGATTAAAGATTTCACGTACGGTTGGCTATACGTTAACACCTCGTCGAAACGCTAACGATTCCGAACACTAATACATTAATTGCGCTATACCGACGTCGAGCACGAGACGAAATTATGTCCCACTCGATGATATATAATTCGATTTTCCGTAGTTACACGTTAATGTACGACGAGAACCGCAGTGGCGGTGTTCAAACATTTCGAGAGTTCTAGGGACTGTATATGCGGGGTTTTAAGACTTAACACAATCGATCGCGTTTAAATGGACTAGACGCAACTGTTTCGGTGAAATAATCTGATCTCGATACGCGTTTCGATTGTTGGTGAATCCGTTAGAAAACAAATCGTTAATAACCATTAAAGTTTGGCGGTTCATACACAAGATAATAAGTAGAGAGAGAGACAGCGACGGCACATTGTCTTCTCCGTTCCACACGCATTTTAAACTGAAAAGTAATGTTGCCGATAAATCCATTCCACTGTTACAATGATATCAATCGAACGAAAATAAAAATATAACAAAAGCTCGTGCCAGTCGGATTTTTTTCGATATCTTATTTTTTTTCCGAGAAACGATCGAACAAATATTTTTTTGTTCACATTAAAGTACACGATGTCAAAATTGTCGAAAGAAAAATCATTGACAAAAACAAAGTTAACGCAGTCTTGTATTGGTAATCATGCACATTTAATATCAAATGAAGTGCGCATTTTTTTCAATATCCATATGATTGTTGTAAGATCGTACATTTTCTGGTTTACATAATGTATGAACTAAACGTAGCTAGAACGGACAATTAATGCAACGATGACGTAATATGTAATTCGACATTATGATCCATTTGCACTCAATAAGTGAACGAAAACTATTACAATTATGTAGCGAGTATTATGTAGTATATGCGCGATTCTTTTGTATCCGTTCTCCTTATACTTTGAAAACAATCCATGCTACGCAATAAAGTATTCATTTGTAATACTCATTAATTAAATAATTGGTATTTTCGTTGGAATTTCGGTAACGTGCAAAAAATCCACGGGAGCGTAGTGTATAATAAGTACTTATATCGTAGGAAAATATGTTTTGCACATAATATTATTAGATTTTTTTTTCTAGTTATGAAATTGTATGCTTTTGCAACGTGTCTGACTTGTCGTATTTTAATTATTATTATTATTTTTTTTTTTTTTCAAAGCGATTTTTCACTCTTGTACTTGACAATTGTGTAATAATATTTAATTCACTACATTTAATTATACTCTTAAAAACTAATTACCGAGCTGAAGTTAAACGAACGGTGAATAATCGAATATCGCTTTGTTGATTGCACATTGAGTTCAAAGCCGAGCATGAGGTACGAACAATAATGTTTCTTTTTAGCCGTTTAACTATGTATGCATAACAATATATGCGACTATATTATAAGTACTTCCTGTTGTCACGGAGCACTTGAAAAGCACATTTACGACGTGTTTTATTCGTATCCGTGTCTTTTGAGTCAGTGGTGCAAAATAAAGCCGTATAAAAGACATGTTCGTTTTCACGCGAACGACTTTTTTCGAGTTTCTTAACTATCTGCAGCGTTGCGACAACATAGCTAATACGTAAACATTAAACTCAATATCTCTTTTCTCTGTAAAAATAATATATTTTAAATAATAAATAAAACAGATCACACCAGCATAATGTAATTCTTGTAATTCGAGTTGTTCGTGTAACCCACGCGGATACCACTATTATAAATTAAAATGCCATTAAGTGTTTTGTTATCGTCCGCTATTAATCAATCGGTTTTCGCACCTGGACTTTCGAAAATATCACAGCAGTACGTACGCCGCGCCATATACTCGTATCGAATGCATCACATCGCAATATTTATGAAAGGCGAGTAAAAAGCATCTCAAATTCAGTACAATAATATGTCAATATAATAATTTTATATTGGATATTTCGCTAATGTAACGCAATTAATGTAAACAGTAGTCTACCAACAAAATACGTTGCGACATACTAGAAAACATATTATTGTTGCAACGTTCGGCATATGTCGTAAATCATTCCACAACTAAAATTAAAAAATATAATGATCATAAATAATATAGTTTCTTATTATTCGCTCCAATATTACTTTTGGCTCTGATTTGTTTAGCTCGCACGCAGTATTGAATCTTTAAGTAGATCATCGTTACATAACAATATTTATTACATTACATAAAATACAAAATAATATTCTTATTGCGTTTAATACAAATATTATCACAAATTTTTCAAGTTAAGAAAAATTCTCTAAACTTATCAAATAAATTATGAATGTCTAATAAAATTTGTTATTTCAACATGTACCATAGACATTTAAAATCAGTTGTGGTGGCATACAACTATTTCGTGATATTCACTAATTGTATTATCAAGGTTTAATCAAAAAAAGTGTAAATGTAAATTCATACATTTATAAAAATAATTTATCTATCATATAGTACAATAAGATTAATTGATAAATATGCCTATCCTATGACGAATTTAATATTTTTATTTTCATTTTTTTAAAATTGGATGAGTTTTTTGTATATTGGTTTGGACTGTTAAAAAAATAAGAATATTATTGGTAGACACTATTAAAAAAATAAGAACTATACATAATAATTAAGTTTTCATAGACCTTCTATCCCATAGTATTAACTTATAAGGTTTTTTTTTTCAATTAAGAATATTACTTTTTAAGTGCATATTTTGAGCTGCCATTTGAACTATATTACAATCATCGAGATTGCTGTTGAACAAAAACTGTTTAATATTACACGTCGTATAAACAATAAACTTGAAACCGAATGGCGTACGGTTATATATGTTCATGTAGTATTATTTGAAAAAACTAATCGTTTTCGTTTTTCTGCCAACACTATATCTCGGTCTCTCTACATGTATGTACTTCCTGTACATCGCGGATGGAGAACGGAACACAAACGACAACATGACGATATCATCACAGTCGGAGGTCCTTTTAATCGGAATAATCATCGACCGGAACATATCCTTATATCAAGCAAAACGATATTGCATTTTCTCTATCTACTCTTACAATTGTATCACTTGACCACTAGATAGGTTCTCGAAGTGCGACACTTGAATAATACAAACAAACCAACAAAACAATTCAAACGGTATCAACAGTGCAGGATATAACGATTTTGCGGTCGTCGTACATTAATAATATACGTTGCACTATCGTCGTCGTCGTCGTTGTATTAGAATAAACGAAATCGGACTTTTTTATTTTTATTTTTTTTCGTTTTCTTTGTCATCATTATTGTTATTGTATTATGTTTTTCGAAGTGCGAAATATTTTCATACCGTTTGGCCATGATACAATAATGTAAAATACCATTAAAACTATACACAACGTAACACAGATTATTATAATATATTTCTACCGATTTCGAACAATCCTGAAAATCTGCAGTGACGTAGTTAGCGCAATTTGGAAAGGATTATCGATCAATAGTTTTAACATTAAAACATTGCTATTACGAGTATATTAAAAATAAACAAAACACCCCGATATATTGTATGTGCGTACATAATTTTATATTTTTCAAAAATGCACTATCGATTAAAACGTAAAATTCACCCATTAAATGAAAATGAAAATACTTGTGTTGCAGAACTCGGATAACAATTTAAAATAGTATTAAAAAAAGATAAAAATAATAGGCAGGTCCTTTGGGCCTACCAGCGGGTAGCTACTGATGGCAAACGGAAAACAAAAACTATACACATCAGTTTGCTGCTCATACAGAGTGTGACATGCGCCATCCTTTTATCGACTGCCGAGAACGTTAAAGAGCGTGTGTTCCGGCACAAAATTGATGCGTTACGATTCGAGGCGGACCGTAGGCACATACGAAAAAACCAGTGGTATGCAAAATAGAATATCACGCGAAATTATACTATTTAATTACACCGTCTCGGACACGGTGACACCCGAATTTTTCTTAGGATTCAAATACATTGTAAACACTCTAATATGATAACATGGCATTAACGCGTGGCCTAAATCGTGAGAATCGAGCATGCGCGTTCTATAGAATGTAAATATATATATATATTTAGTTATGTATACGTGTATACACTCGTGTGACGGAGTACACACTGGTCGCGTGTGGGTTGTATAATAACATCGTAACGATATTACAAGAATGAGACGTACATTGTACATATCGCGCGAGACGGCGTTTACGGGATATTATTATAATATTATCTATTATACTAAGTTATTTTCTATGTAACCGACGCGCGGTGTCGGAGATGAATTACAAGATTACTGCGATCGCAGTGTATTATTAAAAAAAACACCATAACAGGTGCGAAGGCCGAGTGCGGTTGCTACGGGAAATTTGGCAATTATTTCGTTTTTACTGTACCGTTGCACCCGTACTGCTGCGGCACGTTTTTGTGGCCGAACTAACGAGAGGGCAACACCGGTGCACCACGATGTTAACGATAATTATTGTAATTATAAAAAAAAAATATATTAATAATAATGGTACGATGAATAACAATAATTAACAGGCCTTGTTCAAGGAATAGGCTGATACTGCGATTGTTGTGCGTCCGGAAATAATAATATTATAACATACGGTGAAATCCGCACAAGACGGAAAACATTAATTTTTCTCGATTCCGTCTTGGACACACATGCAGCGCTGCAGATAAGTATTACCAATAATATGACACGTCGAGTAACGTCAAAATGCATTTGGATTAAAATGAAAAGATAACGGTCGGCACTGTACGGTGAAAAACAAGCAATGGTCAAACTGCACTAGGTCCCCAGATTTGACGAATTCAAAAGCTATCACGATCACCATACAGACGGATGTGCCGACGTATTCCCGTTGGATATGGTGGTAGCCATCTATTCGTATGTTATAATATAACATACGAATAGATGGCTACCACCATTATTATTATTAATATTATTACCGAACGCTTTTCGTCGACGCGATTTACGTAATGCGTTCCTCGCGAGTTTTCTCTTTTTGTTAACATTACAATTCATTATAATATGCTGTATTCACTCGTGAACATGCAAACGCTTAACCGGAATTGCATTAGCACGATTTATTCATCATTTTCCTGACAAATGTGCCACCCAATCCAAAGGAGGAGATCGACGACGACATATCGATTAAAGAAAATATGTGAATAATTTAGAATACTGGTGAGCCTCCCGTTGCTCTCCATTCATATTTTTCCGACTGGTCATTGCGTTCCGTAAACACACTGTACAGAATACACTAACGGAATACTCTATTATGAGTATACCAAGCTTTATTGTAAGAATTTTTTCAAACTGCACAAATAAAATATACATCACACTCTGAACACTAGTTTTATTGGTTCTGATAAAACAGATGATGAATCCAAAGATGAGGAAGGAGCCAACAATGGTTTCACTAACCAATTATTCAATTTAATCTCATATTTATGAATTATGCGGAGTTTAGATGAACTCAATTTTACCTGATTTTTTTTTCAGTGATGGAGTTTACATGAACCCAATTTTACCTGTTTTATTTTTCTGGCGAAGTTTACTGTAAAAAAATGTACTTGTGGCAGACTTTACATGTGCCCAATTTAGCCATTCATACTAAAAAAAATAACTTTTAGTACTTACTAAGAAATATTTAAAAAATGTTATAACCTATTCTTTCACGATTATTGTATATCCTTAGCTATAATACTTTTTGGTTTCGTAAATTTACAGTACAAAAAATATTTTCTAGATTTTTCAAGATTTTCAAGATTTTTATGTGACATAATATCAAAGCAAAAAATTGTTAACAATTGTACATAATATATAAAATGTATAACATTTAAAGAGCAAACATATACATTTATTATTGAGAATTTCTTCATATTATCTAATTTAATAAATTTTAAAAATAATATAAAACTCGGTGCAAGTTTTAATGAGATGAATATTAGCAAACTACATTGAGTCAACTACATGTACATGTGTATTTTCGAACAGTTTCATTTCATCGATTTTTTTTTAATAAATTAAATGTATAACTGTAAAAGAAATAGTATAATGTATGTTCTATATACTGAGCATGATCACGAGTTATAAATCATTGTTATTATTGCGAAGCTAAATATGAAAAAAATAGTTATTGTTACTATTTATGGTTATTATTTATGAAAATGTATACGTAACGAACGTTGCAATTATAACCAAAAATAAAAATTACTTTGCATTTAAGTATAATGTAATATATTATCAATGTTAATTGTCATAATACATACGAATATAAATCATTTCCCTTCTATTGTTGTATAATAATATGACACTTCAAAATTAATTACAATACCGATTTCAAACTTTCAAGTTTTATTAGAACCGTTGTTTGGATTTTTATGGAAATAGTATATCTGGCAGTGTAAAATAATTTGTTTTTATACTACGCATTGAATATTAGGTATGCAATTTATTATGTTTACATAAACATCAATTTTTCACATTAAGTTCTTAATGTTTGCTCAACATAAGTATTGGAATAGGAAACTTTATACTGTACTAATTATTTTACACCAAAAAGTTTCTTTTAAATAGTATTTCTACTTTAAGTCATATTTCATTTTTACGAAATATTGACTTAATTACATTATTTTTTTATCAAAATTGAAAAAAATTCGAATATTATTTTGAGAAAAAGTTAACACCTGCTATTTTATTAACACACTAATATATGTATCTCCGTATATTTGACATTTAACAATATTAACAAGTTCTTCATTTAAATCCACAGTGAAAGGTAATTAATAAAGAAATTATTAAAGAAATCTCAACAATAATAATAATAACTGAGATTATTATTATCGTTTTATTTTCTGGGTGTGACAAATGATACTATAATGAAGTTACGTAAATGACTTATAGTATGCATTATCACTGTGGACAATGCAAAAAAAATAAAATAGTTTATCTGTTGTCGTTATGATATCGGAAGTAGTGCGTAAAAAATCGTATCATCCGCAAATAGTTAACCATATTACATGTTTATATACAATTCTTAGTAAGGATACGATTTGAATACTATCAATAAAGCATTTAAGAGCCTATTTGTTTGTAAAGAGAAATCGTAACATTAAAATTTACATACGTAAAATCACTATTCTGATAAGTATTTTACTTTTCATCCAACTGAGAAATAGAAAATATGTTATCCAATTTGGTTCGGTTTGATCTTTTTCGTATCAAATTTTAACTAAACATTTCATGATAACATAAGACTTCCTCGTTTATAGAACATGGTTTATTCGTTTTTTTTTATAAACATAAAAAAATTAAAAAATCATTCTTCAAACAATGTACACATAAAAAAGTGCATGTCGCTGACTATGATTTTGATAAGCCATTATAAATAACAATATTTATGTAATTTATCGAAAAAATAATAAATAAATAAAAACCAGAAGAATTATAAAATAGTATGCATAAATGTTATAATATTAAATTAACTAAGGCAAAATTAAAAATACATTTCACGATAGTATTATTTCAGTTATCATCTTTATCATTTATAAATTTATACTGTAGTTTACAGTAGCACGACTTTGTTTATTTCATTCAAACATCAGGTGCACACGTTTGGCTGTAAATCGACACATAAGATTTGAAAATTCATATTAATGTTTTTGTCTTATTTACATTTTATATATTCGTATTTGATTTTATATTTTCATGTTTTATAAGTTTATTTTTTAATTGTTTATGTAACATTTATGTAAATTTTGATGGCTTATGTCGTACATAGGCGGAGATTTGATTGAATTTTAGGGGGGGCTTAAATGTCAATTGTTGCAAAATAAGTACCTATTTTAATATTTTATACTACGAAATTTAATAATTTTGGTCATTTTAGGGGGGCTAAGCCCCCTCAATCTCCCCCCAATCTCCGCCTATGATGTCGTACCTTAAATATATATGTAGTAATCGTTTAAATCACTATAAAATCGGTGCCCTCAAATTTTAATTCTTATAATACAATTAGTTTTTATAACTGTATGAGATTATCTTAAGTGTATCCATTTTATACTCGTTATCCACCTATGTAAGGTTAAAAAACCGTCCAGATGTATGATAATAGAACAATTCCGTACAAATAAAATACATTTTATTTTTTATTTTTATTTTTCCAGTTGTTGGACTCTGGCGTTCAGCCCAACTTAGAGATGGAAAGACCGTACGTGGATTCAGTTGGTGACTATAACCGACTAAGACCACGGGAATACAGCATACCCGAGAAGTCAATAATGGAACTGTTCAATCCGACAGCGCCGCACCACCAGAGGCCTAGGTCTTAAGATTACGCGCAAATCGTGTCTTTTAATTTTAAAGTTAATTAAAATACAATATAATACATTATATATAAATATATACATGTATAAATAACAAACTGTCGTTTGAGTCCGTTTGTTTTTTCGATTTGAGTTTTTTTCTCGCTTTTTCAAACCCAATAAACAATAATAATAATGATATTACATTACAACGTTTTTCGTCACTAAATAAAAATTGTATGTAGTCCGTAGGTTTACATGATTATTGCGTAAACATTATATTTTCCTCTTCAAAATATGTTTACTTAAAACCTTATAATACATCTATGTTTGAACTGTTCCACACGTGTTAATGAAAAATAAATAAACGTTCGCTAAAATAATGGTGTTTAATAATTTTTTTAGTTATCGTCCATCGCACTACTACTACGTCATATCAAACATTTTTGAACACAAAATTGTGCTAATTCAGATTATTTGTTACCCACCAATCATCGCAATAACACGACGACAAGTCGTCCGAATGTCATTAGAACCATTCAAATCTCTGTGCAATATTTTTGCGGTGTAAAGTTCAGAAAAGTTTTCGCATTCCAGAAACCATACATGGACTCGGTTATTATTCAATCGCTACGGATTTCCCAGTTAATTTCACATCGGACAAAATAAATAGAAAGCGAGAAATAAACAGATCAAAATGCTGAAAACATATAATTTTAACATCCGTTTTCTGTTAGAATGGCAGTTACCACCATTTCGTCCGCCTGGTCTGCTTTCACGAAAATAATATAACAATGGTTTTAAACGATTGGATTGTGATGTTTACATTCGGATTATGTATTTTTATGTCCGAAATGACCAATGATTAAGTAACGTTTGAAAATCAAATCCATTGAATATGTTCCGTCAATACTCCAAAATATTTCCTCCAAAAATGTTACCTAGGTTCTCTTTCCGGGATTTTTTTTTAGAAAATATATTCTATTTTTAACAAGTAAGAATCGTTACACTGAAAACCTAAACTCATTTTCATATTCTGTAAACAAGGTTATAAATGAATTAGCTCACAGCTATAATTGTCGAGCAAACTAAATTTTATGCAATTTAAATAAATTCATTATTTTTCAAATAGTTCTATAGAACTCTCTGAGAAATAACAATATTTTTTAAGAGATTTTAAGAGATTTTCTATTAATTTCTATATTTTAACTAAACTATTTTTAAAAACTTCAACCTACTCAAATACTTTATTCGACATTTTTTCAACTTATCACATTTAATTAAATGTAATTTAATGATTAAAACTTTAAACATCGAACAATATTATCTTTATACAACATAAACTCACTTATCACGTCTGGAAATATTCAACTTTTGATAATGCAAAATATTTATTTCCTTCCAGAAATTTAAAATTAAATTATTTTTTGTCACTACCAAATCGATCATAATATTATTAACTCTTTCTTCGCTAACGAACTGTAATCCAATTTTAAATCAAAAAAATAACTCATGTTTAGGCTCAAAGTTTCCTAAAAACGCAAAATTATATGCGTCTAAAATATTATTTCATATAAATTTACTCGTTTATAATACAAAGTCAGAAAATATTTATAAAACATGCAAACATGATATAGTGCATACATAATAGATGTATGCTGCTAGAATTTGAAACATATGCGATATAGTTATGTCATTTTACTTCAATAAACGTTGTCCGAAAGACGATAGTGCTTGATAATAGTTTAGTGAACTGTAACAAATATACAAGTCTATAAAGATACATAATCCATCCAGTGACTAACAACTGTAAGTATTATTAATAGTCATGAATCAGTTGAGATCGGCGCCTTTTCATACGACTGAAAGGAAAAAAGATAAAAATGTAAAAACGACGTGACATTTAAAACCGAAATAAACATTTTGATTAGGTTTCAGGTCATAAAATCATAAAATTAAATTTGAAGGATAATTGTTTGTTTATTCGAAATCCGTTTCACGTGCAGCAGACGACCACAAACTGTTATTTAGAAGTGATTTCAATAAAACCTCGTTTTTATGATTTGTAATATACGTACGATAAGCTCTATTTCGTTCAGCTCGAAAATCTCTGCATTTAAAGATGTTTTATTGAATACTGCTGATTGATATTACGTTAAAATTAACTCTGTCCCGGGGCGTGTATACGTTATATACTTAGAACATTTTACATCTATTGATACAAATCAACATAAATATTATTATAGCTCCTCGTTATGTTATAATATGATCATAATGATAATATTTTTATCACATGAATTTATTTTAATGTAACTGATTTCATGAAAATCGAACAATCATATATGATAAAATAGTTTGAAAATGATTTTTTTAATCAAGATTTTCCGCTAGAAGTTAAACTTTTTTATGTATCATTTAAAATATAAATTTATACATAATAGATATATATTATATATATATATATATGCACGTATGAAGAACAAGTTAGATTAAGATTAGTGTTTTTTTATCTCTGATACGTCAAGTTCGACAGTGGGTATTCTGAGGGCGTTATTAATTTTGGCGAATGACTCAAAATTTGCCCGAGTAAAACATACATAATTTGGACGAGAAAATAATTTTACAGTAATTAAAACTCACTAGCTTACTATCCACTTTCTAATATTTATCAAGTAAATTATACATAAAAAAAATTCAAATGAAAACTTCATTCAAAATTAATTTTATCAACAAACAAAAAAATTAATATATTACGTAATAATAATTATTCTAATAAAAACAAGAATATACATTTAAATTATGGCAAGAATATAAAATCGCAAAATTAACAATAATCGATTACATTAAATAAATGGGTTTGTCTCTTACTATGAGATACCGTACTAATAAAAAAAAAATTAGTGAATAAATATAATGAAATAGATTATATGATAATATAATACATTTTTTATCATACCAAATAGAGTGAACTGAGTCCTAAGTCTTTAAAAATAATAAGGACAACGAATTAGTCCATATAAATTTCATAAATAAGAACATAAAAGCTCACCTAAACGATATACTAGACATATTGGAGGACCCTGTAAATTCGCCCAAATAAAAGACGCTAATTTCTGATGTTAATATTGTATTATACAATGGATAAAGGTTAGGCACAAGGAAATGCAGATCAAGATGAAATGGTCAAAAATAACACGCAACTGGCAAATGATCGGAATCGGATAATACGATAAGTACATAACGAAAAATGAATGTCTGTATACAATCTACAAAGGTAAATTTTGCGACGCCAGTATCTATTCTTATGATTCGAATCTGTCGGATAAATACAAATTTGAAAATTTAGAGACACATCATAGTATTTGAATAAAAAAAACTATTAAAATAGTGCACACGAAAATATTAGAATTACAGAAAATACTTAAAGTCTGAAATAATTCTCGTACAATTGTTTTTTAATTATTATTGAGTAAAATAATCTAAAAAGCCGTGTAGTGTTGATAATACAAATGATTTAGTTACGGGAAAATAAAATGTAAAAAAAAATTAAAGATAAGTTTATTTTTTAGGATTATTTAAAGATAAATATGAGTTATATAAATGTTGTATACCGTTTATAGTAATAACGGGGTTAACCTGATTACGAGATGGAAGAGCTGCATATAGTCTTATAACATGATATTGTTATATCTTGATAGGAAGATCATTTCATAAACTTTATCTGATATGCCCATTTGACTATTTAGTTTTCAATTTTAATCACAATAACTTTTATGGCTTTATTTCAAGTAAATGCCATTGTGATTTAGTTGTGTTAATGACCTAACTAGTATCATACAATTTAAAAAAATAATTAAACTAATTGGAACTATTGACAATATAACAATTAAAACAACATAAAATATTTATTTTTTATGTATTATGTATTGATGAATGAAAGTAAATTATTACAGCTAAGAAAAATTAAAAACTAAAACAATGTTTCGAAATATTATAATGTTTTTTTAAGCGTATTTATTCGTCTTATAATAAATTACAACACATGACGTTCAAAAAAATAAAATTTATTTATAACTCCAAATTGCAAACTAATCTTTATGGGTAGGCTTATAAGCAGTATACACATTTTGAAGTATTGGTCTTACAAACGCCTTTAGTGCTTTTAGAAAACACAAAATTAGATTACCATAAAAGCACTAACGAATTTTATCGCATTAGTCATATTTAATTTTTGTATACATTTGAAATCATTGAAAAATATATAAATCAAAAAGGTAGTAAAAAACAAGTGCGTCTGCAGGATAAAATCCTACCTGATACAAGGTCAAAATTCAAAAGTCAAATCAAAAAGGTTATTTTAAATTTTAATATAATTCTAGTGTCTTCATACGTTCAACATTATATTTTTAATTATCTAAAGATATAATAATTTTTACTTAACTTCATAAATGGATCCCAATGAAATTATGTTATGATTAATACACATTGCATTAAATTAACAATTTTATTGGCATATTTTTGGTTGTAGTCCCGTATTTCGTCTCCCCCCCCCACCCACCAGGAGAAAAAAGGTTCAAAACTCATAAATAACTTGCTACAAAGGTACAGAGAAAAATAACATTAATTTATATCAGATGATTTTTATATAAAAATATTTGTATAGTTATATAATTATTAACTTATGCTTTATGTTTATTGTTATAATATAATAAAATCGCTTATTTTTTTAGAAACATTTTTAATCCCACTTCACAAAAAAAATTGAAAATACGTCATAGCTCAAATATATAATATAATTAAAGAATTTTATTTGTTCGTATTTAACTTTAAATATTTTAGAACATTTAATATTATAGTTATTTATTATATATTATATCTACATTTGTTCAGCAAAAATTATATTTCAAAAATTAAAACGACAGTTTATCCCAGAAGCTCATGAAAATTGTAATTTACAATGAACACAATACGCAGAGTCAAAACTAATTATATTTAGCTTAGAAATGGTGTATGATTATTAAAAGCTAAGAATGATTTTATTTAATTACATCCCACCTGAATATAATTTCCGATTTTATGAAATATTGTATAAGAATTTAAGATGTTATAATCAAAAATAGTGTTTATGAATACAAAACATATGGGAAGTAACATAATACATGCAAAATCAATATATTTCTCAATTCAAGTGAGCTCATTATATCAAATAATATCAATAGAACTTTTTGTCATTTGAAGTATATTGAATATACGATTGAATAACTGAAACAACTATGTATAGGGTTACCATCATTTTTTAGACTAAATCCGGACATCAGTTCCGTTTCAAGGGGGAGGGATTTAAGATAAACAATAGTGTTCTTTCATTAATACAATTTTATTTAAATCTATGAATAAAATGTCGACATAAGAGTTATTAGGTTAAATATGTTAGTAAAATTAATAATATTAATTAAATAATAAATAATAATAATATAATTCATAATGTGTTAAAAAATCTGTCACCTAATAACTATTTGTCAATAAAACCACGTTAAACGGTTACCTTTGTAAAATCTGGACATTTTTAAAATCAGGACGCCAATCCTGACAGGTGTTTGAAATCCGAACGAAATCCGGACGTATGGTAACCCTAAATATGTACACTATTATGAGATATAATCAGAAAATAAAATGTGTGCAAAAAAAACAATTAAGAATGTTCACGTTAAAATTAATAAAAATATTTTAACACATATTTACAATGTTACAAAACCTGTTGTAATAATGTTTCATTTCCATTTCAATTGCGGGTTACTCAAAAGAAAACTGCAATCACATGCATACACATGTACTTCAATATAGATGTGTATGATATGTTCATAAATATATCATTATTACAACAAAATTATTAAATTTTAAGTACTTACTGTTCTATGTGTACATATACAGTCAAAATAATATCGCAAGGAAAGTTGCAAAGTACTAAAACACACTAAAAACGCAAAAGTTTTTTACAATATCGTGAAATGCAACAATATTGTTAATGGTATTCATTATCATTATGAATAGATTTTTCAATAAATCATTTTTCTAATCTCAATAATCACTACATTAGAGACATATTTAGAAATTATTCACCAGGTTGCTAATGTTTTTTTACTCCTACACCCATGTTTATCCTGATTATTTTTTGTTTTGATAGGAATTTTTTTCTAGTCCTGCGGTTCTCAAACTTTTTTGAATCACGTTTTCTCAAAATAAAAAAAATTTACCCACACCTCTCATGAATAAATAAAACAACATTTTTATTACAAATTTAAATATAAGCAAATTGTTGTCAATCTCAAAATAAATGTATGGTGGTATAATATACAATATAAATATTTACCATGCATCTCACAGCTTGAGAACTACTGGTATATTTGGTATACTATTAAGTAACGTTGGCCAACGATATCGATGTCGTGGGTATATTCTTAATAATTTCGATGTCGATAACTAAAAATAATTATCGAAAATACCACGATATCGGTGTGATTAATCGGGGTTCGGGATTTTACTGACAATTAAACACTAAATTGAGTAAACAGTATAAAATAAAATGATATCTTTAAAAGTATAAAACAAGTACTAAATAATTATTATGATATGAGGCGATATGTTTCAAAGAAATTTAATCTAACTTCAGTGCCGGTTGTTAACTCGCGGTGAGGAAAATGAGTCTAAATACTCAGCAGTATCATTACCATTAGCCAGAAAATACTTAAGTATAGTGGCCACTAGTGTCCCCTGTGAATGGTTATTTAGCGAAGCGGGAACAATCATCTCCAAGAAAATAAATAGATTATCTTCTGAGCGACTTAATCAACTGTTATTTTTAATTCATATTTAAAATTGAACCCAATTTCTAGTATCTAGTATTGATAGAAAAACCGTTTAAAGAAGAAATGTTTTGATTAAATACATTGGATACTTTTCAGTTAGTAAAAAATAATTTATAACGGTTAATTAATTTACACTCATAATATATTAATATAACATATATTCTATACTTATAATATGCTTTCAATAAACTAATTAATCGATGATTTTCAAAATAATTAACAAAATCTAATGAAAATGTTCAAAAGAACCGTAAAATGTAGGTACGCAAAATTGATTAAAATACAAATCTAATTTTTTTTGTCGAAATAAAAAACTTTAGAAATTTGAAATTTTTACTGAATATTTATACTATTAATCTCTCTCTAGAGATAGTTTTTAAAATATTTATATTTTTCTTGTGCCTTTTAAAGATATTTTAAACGTTTATGACAAAGGTTTTTTTTTTTTTTTGATAGAATAATATTAGTAAAACAAAAAATGTTGAATAGAAATTCAAAGTTTTTCGTATGTTCTTCTTTCTTGTAAAGAGCATTTTATTCAATTTAATATTAAATTTCAATGAATTTAAATTATCTTTTAAACAGATGATAATAAAATAATACCACACCTAAAAAAATGCCACCCAGATCAATCATCCTTCTAGTCTCCCTCTAAATATAGTACATCGATGCAGCGTTATAAATTCACATCTATATTAATCACTAATAAGCAATGAATACAAATATAATTTTCTGAATTTATTTTGCGTTGTCGCAACTTGTATTTCTTCTCATCAGTTCTTTATCCAAGTACAATATTGTTGAGTTTAAAGTGTTTACTATATAAAAGTATACTTGAACGAATCGTATGTTCAAAACATAATGCGACTTAATACGAAGTTCCATTGAGTAACGTAGGCGATATTTTGCAAAAATTCTGCGACATCTAATTTAACTGTTCTAAATGATGACAAAAAAAAAAAAAACAGAAAAAATTTGTGGTCTATGTGGAAACTATGATTCGTCCAACTTCTGCTGATTCCACCGTGGCATATTTTCCAGACTTAAGCACGATGTACGGAGAGATAAAACTACAGTGGTTGATTTATACATAAAATATACACACCTCAGATCTCAGACAGGACGAGAAGACCAGAGTACACTATCTCGGAATACCCGCAAGCGGTACACTGTGAAACGAAATGTATTTATGCATATAAAATATGTAGTTTTATCTCGTTTGAACAGGTGAAAACAATGCTACTCAGGATGCAGTTTGGGAAAAATAAAATTGAGATTGTAGGTTTAGAGTAAACAAATCTCAAATATTAATATTGAAAAATAAAGAAACGCAAAACCGTTTGCCGGGTTATCGCAGAACTCGAGTCGCCTCTCCGTCTATTTATACCGCCAGTACCTTGCCGGTCTAGATATTATCTCAACGCTTCACACAGCCATTGAACACCATTTACATTAATCACACGGAAACAAATAGATGATTAATCATGAAACACGATGTTCTCGTGGTACGATAACAACGTAACAATATGATAAGTGAATAAATCGAAAAAAATAAACACACAACTATTGTATTCGTGTTCATACAACGACTCAGCAGAAATATTAATTATATGCAGAAATGGCAACCGAACAAATACGGATGTTATCGAAATTAAATACAATATGCTCGAAAACATTTTCCACCTGTCGAGAATTTCAATCTTTTTCAAGTTATTCATACGTTCGTGTTACAGAGGTTGATTAATCGCCGCGCTAACTCGGTGTATAAACAGTGAAGTTCAGGATCCGAAATACGGAAAAGTAGCGCCAAACACAATTCCCTACGGTTCACGATAGAAAAAAAAGGATCCGAAGTACAGGAAGAAATTGTTATTATTAATCCGTTGTCGGAATCTGTCGGAATCAAACAGAATTAAAAATACATATCCACGGGTCTATTCGTCGATTAATTACACTATAACAGTATTCTGACCTTATACTCTATTGTTGCTAATTTATTATTTACACGCTCACAACATAGGCCTTCATGCTATTACCTACCTGAACGCGATGTGCGATATTATTCGGCTGAAGAATTCAAACGGATGACAATACTTGATAAATTGATATATATTAACTGTAGGATATTAAATTTTAGTTTCAGAAAAATTATGCTTCGCTATTTTTACGTTATTATTTACTATGATTATTTATTTTCATACATTGTGTCTTAAAAAATACATAAAGTTGTTAAATCTCGATAAAAATTAGTTAAAAATTGAAACAAACTAATACTTCTTTCTCAGTTCAATTTTTTGCATCAGTCAACATTTTACCTAGAATCGTAATATACTTGTGCATTTCCATGTTAATTAATTTCATATTTAATTTGTTATGTTTGAATAATATAGAACAACTAAAAAATTGTTTAGTTTATATATTTCACATACTATTTAAGATCAACTTTAATTCGTGTTTTGTATACATTTTTAAATTCTAGATTTTTGTAGTATTTATTTTAATATGTTTAAATTCATATTTTATAAAATTTCAAAAAGTTCCCGTAAATTGTCAATACAATTTAATTCCCTGATATAAAATAATTGTCTTTTATTCGAGTCATATACCAATGTGGAGTGTTTATCTCTAAAACGGTAGTAATTTTGCTACTTAGTGATTAAAATATAGTTTTTGAAACATACAATTTCGTGCTATAGGTGTGATAGGTCAATAGTGTTATATATCGTGTAACAATGTGTACACTGTATTGCAGCTCTCATAGCGAAAAACATCATTTACGAGCACACCACACTAATATGACATATACATGATTTAAAACGTATATTATCGTCAACATAATTTATAATTATACAGATGTAATATTTATAACTATTTTCAACATCTTTGGAATCTAATGATGTCCATTTCGTATAATGAAAACAAACATTAAATGGCCATATTTTTCCTTATTATTTTTATTTTCCTAAAACATTGCTTTGTAGATATTTTCAATGCCATAGATCCAGGGCCGCTTTTAAGATTTTAGCGCCCGGTACAAATTAAATGGTTCACCAACCCTCCCTCTAGGACGCACATTAGGGAGATATGTTTAGGTATTTGCCCCCCCCCCAGTGAAAATATAAAGTATACACTTTTATATAATTACTTTCAAATTTTATTTTTTAACTAATTTCATGGAACAAAAAAATTATGAATTTTAACATTTTATACTAATATATATATATATATATATATATATATATATATATATATATATATATAATATAATAATAATATTAAAATAACTTTAGAGCTCGATTTTCAGACAACAAAAAACAATGGTTTAAAATAGACATTTATAGCTATCTAAAATACGTTTTGAATCACAAAAATTCTAATTTTTCATGAGAACTAAGTAAAAGAAAATAGAATTGCGAATTTAGGCACCTTATTGAAAATAATAGTGTAGGGAAATAAAAGTATAAAGTGTAGTCTTATTGTGAATTTATGAATTCTATAAACTTAGAATATTGAATTTATCACATTAATATAATTGTTTTATTGATGATCATAAGTTATGTAAATAAGATAATAAATATATAGTTATTAAAAATAAAGTAGTACATCGATTACGTTACAGTTTTAAGTGATTAAATTATTCGTTTTTCTTTCCATCATGATTATCAAAATTTATTCAACATTTTATACTTCTTTACTACCATTCCTCAAGACTATAACCGCTCCCTAAAAATTTACCACCCGGTACCATTGTATCCGTTGTAACCCCCTAAATGCAGCCCTGTTAAAATCCGATGGTTAATTGAAATAAAACCGAGATGCACGCGATATCATATATGAATACGCATTAACAATTTTTAATATAAGTACGATTATTTTAGTATTTTTATCGAAACGTCAAAATGTTCATATTTTCATTTATGAATACAAATCGATCGGAAATTTGATTTTAACAACTCGTATGAGTACATACAAGTTTAATTCATCATCACAGCGATTCGGTGTACAGTAACGTCCAGGACCAGAAATGCAGAAATAAATCGTTATTGTTAATCCATCGTGGGAATCTATCCGAATCAAACGAAATTAAAAATATATATCCTTGGAGCTGTTCATTGATTAATTACATTACTTCGGTATGCCCGATTGCTGCTAATTCATTATTTTCACACGCACAACGCAGGCCTTCCTGCTATTATCTACCTGAACGATCGTCGAGGTGTTCGATATTATTTGACGCAGGAATGTCCGATGACCATTAAAACGGCGACGGCGTCTGAGGTCTGGCCGAATTATAAATGTGATTTTAATCGTTCGTACGTCATTACATTATTGTCGTTAAGTGGTTTTCCGACCCACTCATGTGTGTACATAGGACACCCCGTATTCTTCTTTAGGTGCATTGTGCTCGTGTATAAATATACCTGACATTAATGTTTCACGACCAGTGTGAAATCAAGTCGAACGGTTCCAGATCAACATTCGAAAACGCATACGCACAGCACAACTACATATTGCAATACTGTCCAGGTGCATGTGGAATTTATCACTCAGGTAAGCGAAATATTGTTTTATTCCGTTCTCGCGTGCCGTCTGTTTTTAAATAATGTATTTTAACTAATAAATTGTACGTACTCCAGTGTATTATTATTGATTCAACGTACGACCGTCAGTTTTCTACAGATTTTTGTATTACACTTTAAACTTTTCTCCCGGTTGAGTCATTACACTCGATTACCTCAATACCGTCTACAACAGACCGGTAACATTACATTAGAAAGATATATTATACTTATGATAAGTCAAAATGGAATCATGACATTGGGTACTTCAATAGTCTCGAGAATATTGTTGTTGTTTTTTTTTTTTACAGACAACAACAATTAATCCATAATATTATCAAAAATTAATATTAATTTTCAAAAATTTAAACTTCCGTTTAAAGCACTATAATTAGCTAAAGCGTCATTTATAATAAATCCATTCAATCATTTTACATTTATGATTTTCAAATGGAATAATAATTATTTGAAAATACACGCATTTAAATATTGATACTAATGAAATAATAATTTTAATTTAACTAATCAAAAATTAAAGTCATAAATTATTAAAATTAAATTCTATTCGCATCTACAATGTTGTACAATTTTTATTTTAGATCCGACGTATAAAACAAATTCTTTTTAAAGTATTCTATAATGAAATAAATATTACGTTTTTCAATGCATTATTTGAATGTTTCTCATCAAAACCCAAATGTTTTAACTAATATACACTTCTAAATACTTCAAAAAATTGTTAAACAAGACATATGGACCAACAATTGGTACATCATATTTATTAAATCGCATATTTTCAAATTATTATTGTTACTTACAATATAAGTAATTGAGAAACAGTAACGTGTGTTGATTTGAAATTAATTAATTTTATTTTGTATTGATATCAACTCTTTTATAGCTAAATATGTTTTAATATTCCGGTTTGATTAAACTTATGATGACCCAAAAAACTTGACCTATACAATAAAATGTTATACAAATATGGTAATAATTGGAAAATTTTAAAGTTTTCATTTCATTATAAAAACCATATTATGATCATTTACTAATTTAGCGATAGAATCATTAACACCTAACCGCGGGTTTCTACTAAAATTTTATATTTTAAATTACTATAAAAGATGATTTTAGACGAAATATTGTAAATTTATATTTTCACAGCTATCTAACCAGTAAATCATTATCATTTAAGGATAATATTAGATGACTGATTTACTGATAATAGTTGTCTTGTTTTTTTTTTCTTTTAATTTTAAATTAATCGGTGAGACTGACAGCATGTCAGAATAAGTAAACGTGAAAGTTTTTATACGATCGATCAAAAATCATACTATTTCTGTTCAGTTAAATAGTTTAAGACACAAGTTTAAAGACACTATTTTTTAATACAATTCTTCGCGGAATTTTTGATAATAATATGATACGCACATTGCCTAATGAAATAATGATATTTGTATTTCAAAAGTAGAAATAATTATACACGTTCATATCTTACCAATATCTTAACTAAATATCAAATAATATTTCCTTTTTCTGTTATAACTATGTTATATTATTCATACATGTTACACAGTAAATTTAAATAATATTAATCCAAATGTAAAATAAAAATAAATCTTTTACTCTTAATTAATATAACAATACTGATGAGGTGAGAAATCTTTTGGGAATTAATTTAGTCAACGAAATCAGATCGATAATATGTTAAACATAAGCTAAAAAAAAACCAGAATCCTATGCGGGATTAGATTTATTTATTGTGAATCGATATTCCTTTTCTTAAATAACTTTTACCCTAACCAATGAAGATAAAAATGTAACTGAAAAAGGAAATATTATCATTATATCATTATTTCAATCTATAAAGCCCTTAACATATTTATTATTATAAACGGATAATTTTAAGAAAAATATAATTTTTACCGTAAACCTGGATTATTTGATACATATAGATAACTTAAATACAAATTGTATGATGTTATTATAACGTTTTTATTGAGCATTATAAAAACATTTTTATAAAAATAAAATAAAATATTATTTTAAATGTTTTAACAAAATAATAAAATTTTCCTAAATATAACTAAAAATAAATAATTCAATACACGTAATTATACCCAACCCTGTATTACGGTCCATAGGTATTTTTTAAAAAATCAAAATATTATTAAAATAACTTGATTATAGTATCAGAATATTTTTGAATATATTCTAACTATACATAAATCAATTAAACATGATCTATCGACTTTCCTAGTCGACAGAATCATATACGAATCATTCTTTGTTTACCGCACAATAAACGATGGTGGCTGGGGGGTGAAATGACTAACGTCAGACCACCCCCAGTCGCCGATTCACAATGTAAAAAAAAAAAAGACTATGTTATAAGAAATAATTGTTAATATAATAATAACATTAATAGGTAATGATATTAAATGCAATAATAATATTATAATCGTCATAGTAAAATACGTATTGTAATAGGATAATAAATATTCGTAATCAGTACGTTCAAATATGTTTTTATGAAGCTAAATAAAAATCATATATTTGTATATAATTAATAGGGTTTGGGATTTATTGCATACAATAGGAAATATGCATGCACATATACACTTTAAATAACCAAAATATGCTCAAAAATATGGAAATACATTATTTTTTTTTTTCAATAATTTGATTAATACAATTTTCATATGTAAATAATTTTTTTATTTAAAGTAAATTTGATGACAACAATAACTTTATAAGTATTATACCATAATACCAATCTGTATGATCAATACAAGTTTCTTCTTCTTTTTCTACAGTAAAAAAAATATGAAAATAATTGTATGTTTACCTGCAAAGTAAATAATTGCAAGACTGTACAATTATACATTATCTGATGTCAAATTTAAGCACACAGCGATTATAGATTAGCATATGTTTATAAATTGACAACAAACATTTCACATCTACTAACGTTATTGGTACCTATTTAAAATATACCAAATAATTTAATTTTAAATCTTCTAATAAACCTTCGAAACTTTTTTAGTATCCTAATAAAATTTTGGAAATTGTCACCATTTATTTGTAAAGCTCATTTTTCCTCAATACATTTTCAATCTTTGTTTTATCATTTTACTCTTTACGCCACGGCAATACTTACCTTAGTAGTTTATTGCCACAGCCATTTAATAATTTTTTCTAGTATTATTTTACAGACAAACAAAGCTATACGCAGAAATAATTAGGTATTTCCTTGATTACTATGTCCAATGATACGATGTATTGAGTATTAAATATTTAACAATGAATAACAGTAAGGAAAATAATAAAATTTATTATTATTACTGTTATTCATTTAATGTTAACCTATAAAATAAATTTACTTTACATTTAACATAAAATTAGTAATTATTATAACAATATAATATGTAATTATAAATAAATAACAATAACATTTCAAATTTCTGTCTTATATGCATTTTACCTTAAACACAGAAAAATATAGAAAAAATATGAAATTCAAATTTTTATATTTCAGTCCATTGGAATACATGTATATCTTTCTCAGATAACTCTTTACTATTCTAAAATCATTATTAAAGAATATGCAATCGTAACAAATCCTGAAACCTAATAATTAGCATTACGTTATTTGAACATTATAAGTATATAACTAGTATGTACTTTTTTGATTACTATTCAAATTAAATAGCTATAACAGTTATTACCCACAATAATTACATTTGCTTCATAATATTTACTATTTATTTATCTATGGTTACTGGGTAATAAAAACTATAATAACTAAATAAAATAATATTTTTGATGAAACTAAATCGAAATAACGTGTTCTATGAAAATAATGTAGAATAATAGTAAAAATATAATAAAATATAATTTTTATAGTTTGTTTAAGTTAAAAGAAAATGTAAACTAAAACATTTTATTGAAAATCATAAAAAAATATTTAGAAATTAACTATATATAACAATTACCACGCATAAGTTAAAACAATAAGGTAACTACGGATTACGGAACGCAAAGAAACTCATATGCTATTGTATCGACAGCTAACATTGGACTTAAATTTAAATATTTCAAGAAAAACTTATTTTATGAGAAATTTCAAGACAACCATTTTTTGGGGTTTTGAAAACGTTGATGATTCTATGGTTCAATTTCAACAATAGTAATTTTTACTCGATTCAATTTTGCACCGAGATTAAAAAATATAGCATGCTTTTAATTTATCATAATATTATCTATCTCCAATGCAGTTAATAATTAAAATTCAGTGGTTTTTTATTTTTTGCTATAATATTTTAAAAATTATTTAAATATAATCACATCATCACATAAGAATTATTATTATTACGACCAACATTTTAACATTTCGACCTCTGTAGATAAGATGGATTACAGCTATTTACTACATTTTTTAATGTTCCATAGAATTATGTGATTTAATTTTCACTACCGTCTTCGTAACAAAAAAAAAAACAAATGTTTAACAATGGTAAGGTACTTTTTAAATCATTTATTAAGATTTTCACTACATTAACTCTTTATTATTAATGGTCACAGGCTTCCAAGCGTTATATTTTATATGCATGTAAGAAACGACGAGTTAATTTTAAAATAAAAATTGTTTAATGAAGTTAATTATCACTATAGTTCTTAATTAAAAGGAGTTTCTGACATATTACAAAGTACCTGCTGTTATATAATAATAAATATGTGAAATCTAGTTATTTAGAAATAAAGAAATAGCATAATTCCTGTTTTGAGTAATTTATTTTGGTTTTATTAACCAATTAAATAATGAAAAAACAATTTTTTACAATTGTAATAAAGTAATATAGTGCAATTTTCAAAAATTAGTTAATTTTTAGAACCATATGATTTAATATATAAAATATATACAAAATATTATGAAAAATATTATCAAATATTATGTTTATACATACAATTTTGTTATACTATAACAAACAAAATTAAATTTACATCTCATTTCTTTGTGATTATTTTTTACTTTAATTCAGTCAAATAGATTTAAGTTATAAATGCAATAACTATAAAAATGATTATTGGCTCATCCTGTTTAAATAAATAAATATTCAAATATTTAAAAATATTTAAATCAAGTTGCTTCGACATTTTTCGTACACTCAATAATAATAAATAATATGAATATTATTTT
The DNA here is from genome assembly GCA_034509805.1 of Sipha maydis. Taxonomy (NCBI): domain Eukaryota; kingdom Metazoa; phylum Arthropoda; class Insecta; order Hemiptera; family Aphididae; genus Sipha; species Sipha maydis. The sequence goes on from JASXSY010001415.1 coordinate 256,875, forward strand.
AATTTATTTAAACCTTACCTATTTTCTTGGTAAATTATATACTTTCTTCAATAATTTTTGTTTGATTTTAAACAAATCTAATTTTGTTCTTAAAAATAGTGTGTATATAATTGGTTCTGTACTCATGGCTGACATTGAAATCTAAAATCCATACAGTCTTAAATTGCTAATGATCATACTAGAAATCCCTATTACTCGGGTATATAAGAATAGGGATATACGTATTCTTAACAAAACGGTGTAAAAGTCCATGTAAATAAAATACACAACTAAATGAACATTCAGATCACAAACTTCATACCTGATTAAATTTACCAATATAATTATTTAACTTAAAAATGTCATTATAGATATGTTTTTATCTCTACATTAACAACATAACACCATTATGGATAATGGTTGTTATCATTTTATAATATTTGGACTTAGTTATCATATAGTTAATTATTTCAAAAATAATAAGCCAAATAATTATGAAAAGAATATACAATTATAATAATTTAATTCTTAAAGCCCTCTATTAATCCTTACATAGAATTTATAAAATATATTCCATATATTCCATGGTCCTTATTTATAACAGTATAATAAATAAATAAATTTAAATTACAAATAGTCCGCTTTAGCTTAATCGTTGTTAAGTTACTTGAGTGTTATAATTTCTATGAACGTATTATCTTTTTTTATCATCGTGACACATCCTTAGGTCACATATACTTTAAGTCTTCATATGAAACAACATTTAGCGTACAATTAAATAATTTTAGCTAAAATACTTATTACATTCATAATCTTTGTATCATACATACAAATTGTAAAAAAAATAAAAATTGTTACAAGTATATTTATATATTTACTTTTAATTTTCTACATATTTTTTTGATGAATTTGTAGATTCTAAATTACATACATATCATCCGCTTTTATATTTACTAATTTAAATAAATAAGTTTATATTTTACATTCAATACATTCAATATAAGTATTCATAGGCAGGAAAGTAATATATAATTATTTAGAACAATATAAAAGCATTACCAAATCAGCTAGTATATAATAATAGTATATAGTAATAATAATATGGATTTAATATTTTAAGTATAACGATATGAAGATAACATTTATTATTTATTATGAACATAATTTTTTTATTTATAATTTTAGGATGAATTCAATGAGGTATCTAATACTTCTGACGTTCATTGTATATGAAGCGCAGTATACACACGGTACGAAACATTTGGAATATCTCAAGTCATTGTTATCAAAACATTTACCGTCGACTACAGATCAATCAATTGTATACAAATTGCAACCTGTGAACAATTATGATAATGTTGAAGATGATACAGTAGCTGAATGGAATAAACAAGAGTATTTAATAAATGGAAATCCTGTCGACCAACAATCGTTTGATAAACTTGATATTATACCTAATTTAAATTTCGGTACAGTCATAAAAGAAAACCCTACAACAAATCTCAAAGAAAATGCTGACGAGAATTCTAAAATACTCTTCAATTCTGAAATAATTTACGAAGCAAATCCTGGAACTATTTACAAAGCTAATACTGGTACTAATTTTGAGGGAAATCCTGAAATCGATTCTGCAGAGAATCCTCAACAAGCATTAGTAAAAGATAAAAACACAGAATGGTTATTGAGCGAGACTACAAGTGAGAAACAACCAGAAATCGTTGATGTCAAGAATAATATACATTTAATCAAAGATCAAATTATTCAAAAAATCAACTCATTAAAATCTAACATAAAATTAAAAAATCAACCAATAATCAAACCAGTAGTAGAAGTAATTTCGGAGGATTCATCATTTTTATTAGAAGAAAAACCGTGCAATAATAATTCAATTACTGCAGAACAGTCAATCATCACAGAAAATCCTTGTGAAACTAAATCTACCACGATAGAACCATCAACCACCACAAATGAACCATGTGCAACTCAATTAACCACAGCGAATCCAAACACCACTCAAAAACCCATCACTACGGAAAAACCAATCTATACAATAAAAACAACCACTACGGTAGAACCTATCATCACCACAGAACCTAACACATCACCAGATTATGTCATCTGTGATACATCCCCTACCACAACGGAAGAATCAGTTCCCATAACATCCACAACAGCCAGACCATCCGTTTCCACGAAATCAACCACCCCAGTGGAACCATCCGTTTCAACAACATCCACATTCTCACCAAAATCTTCTGTTCTAGTAACATCCACCACCACAGCGGGACCATCAATTTCCACAACATCCACAATCTCACCAAAACCTATTGTTCCGGAAATATCCACTATACGTCCAAACAGCAACACACCCAAGGTCGACATTAATACCGACTGTCAAGAACCAATTATTACTATTCCTTCTCAACATCAAATATATTTACCACCGCAAAACTACTACTATTCTCCTATGCCCTATCAAGTTTGGCTAAACGAATGCCCTCCACCTCTAACCCGGAAAAACTGCTTTCCTTCGTATCCAATTACAGCCAACACGTTTGCTACAAAACCTTTGACCCTTGGAAGTATACCATACAATGTACAGGAATACCAAAAGAAGAAAGTCAATTCAGAAAATACAAAAGTGATCAATTACATTGAGATCAATGCAAGTCCGGCTAATTCAGGACCAACCAAACAAAGGAATCATTACGGTTACAACTACCAAAGGCCCGTTTATCATAACCCCATACTGTCATATACTCTTCAAGCACCCGGATCAGGAATACCGATTAAAACCACATATTCTAGTTACGGTGCTGTACACTCGATACCAACCAAACAACCAATAACTGGATATTCCACCGTCGACAGTGTCTTATCCACTGATAAAGTCAATACAAGCCAACCGTCAAGTTCAATTAATCTAGGACAACGCAAACAATGGATTAATAGCGGTTATAATAGACAAAAACCAACTCATAGAAACCCAATATTATTTACATATATAACTCAAACACCAGGAACAGAAACACCATTCAAAACCACTTTTCCAAAGTCCAGTGCTGTATACTCCACGCAAACCAATCAACCAATAGCCGAGTATCCAGTCGATAGCAGTGGTTTACCTGCTACTAATATTAAAATCAATGCGAACCAGCCATCGTATCCGACCAACTCAGCACAAGCCGAACAATGGATAAATTACGCATATTACAATCAACAACTCGTACCATCTAATCCTTCTCAATCATCCGGACCAGAAGCACCTCCCGGAACCGCTATTCCCAACTCCGGTGTGGTGTACTCGACTCAAAACAATCAACCAATAGTTGGTTATCCCGTCGATAATAGTGTATTACCAGTCAATAATATTAAAATCGATTCAAATCAGCCATCGTATCCGACCAACTCAGCACAAGCCGAACAATGGAATAATTACGCATATAACAATCAACAACTCGTACCATCTAATCCTCCTCAATCATCCGGACCAGAAGCACCTTCCGGAACCGCTATTCCCAACTCCGGAGCAGTGTACTCTACACAAAATAATCAACCAATAGTGGGTTATCCCACCGGCAGTAGTGTATTACCGGCCAATAATATTAAAATCGATTCAAACCAGCCATCGTATCCGACCAACTCAGCACAAGCCGAACAATGGAATAATTACGCATATAACAATCAACAACTCGTACCATCTAATCCTCCTCAATCATCCGGACCAGAAGCACCTTCCGGAACCGCTATTCCCAACTCCGGAGCAGTGTACTCTACACAAAATAATCAACCAATAGTGGGTTATCCCACCGGCAGTAGTGTATTACCGGCCAATAATATTAAAATCGATTCAAACCAGCCATCGTATCCGACCAACTCAGCACAAGCCGAACAATGGAATAATTACGCATATAACAATCAACAACTCGTACCATCTAATCCTCCTCAATCATCCGGACCAGAAGCACCTTCCGGAACCGCTATTCCCAACTCTGGTGTGGTGTACTCGACACAAAATAATCAACCAATAATTGGTTATCCCGTCGATAGTAGTGTATTGCCGGTCAATAATATTAAAATCGATTCAAACCAGCCATCGTATCCGACCAACTCAGCACAAGGCGAACAATGGAATAATTATGCATATAACGATCAACAACTCGTACCATCTAATCCTCCTCAATCATCCGGACCAGAAGCACCTCCCGGAACCGCTATTCCCAACTCCGGAGCAGTGTACTCGACACAAAATAATCAACCAATAGTTGGTTATCCCGTCGATAGTAGTGTATTACCGGTCAATAATATTAAAATCGATTCAAACCAGCCATCATATCCGACCAACTCAGCACAAGCCGAACAATGGAATAATTACGCATATAACAATCAACAACTCGTACCATCTAATCCTTCTCAATCATCCGGACCAGAAGCACCTTCCGAAACCGCTATTCCCAACTCAAGCGTGGTGTACTCGACACAAAATAATCAACCAATAGTTGGTTATCCCGTCGATAGTAGTGTATTACCGGTCAATAATATTAAAATCGATTCAAACCAGCCATCATATCCGACCAACTCAGCACAAGCCGAACAATGGAATAATTACGCATATAACAATCAACAACTCGTACCATCTAATCCTTCTCAATCATCCGGACCAGAAGCACCTTCCGAAACCGCTATTCCCAACTCAAGCGTGGTGTACTCGACACAAAATAATCAACCAATAGTGGGTTATCCCGCCGACAGTAGTGTATTACCGGCCAATAATATTAAAATCGATTCAAACCAGCCATCGTATCCGATTAACTCAGCACAAGCCGAACAATGGATTAATTACGCATATAACAATCAACAACTCGTACCAAGTAATCCTTCTCAATCATCCGGACAAGAAGCACCTTCCGGAACCGCTATTCCCAACTACAGTTCGGGTTACTCAACAGAAACTATCGTACCGATCGCTGTGTATCCAACCGGTGACAGCGTGTCACCCGGAAAACAAACAAACCTCGCGAATCCTGAATACATTGATCAAAACCAGTATTATGATGCAGTGAGCGAAGCTAACGGTTCCGGTGCCCCGTTACGGGGAGACATCCGGTTTGGAGAAGATTACACTTCGGTGAACCCGTTCGAGCAATCGGGAGGGGAAGAAACACTACCCTATACGTTGAAACAACGTAGGCAAGCAGTAGCCATAAGTAATAAGCAGACGTCCGTCCGGAACAACAGTAACGTAAAAATGCCTATATCATCATTACCGTTACCAGATAAACCGGTTGTTGAACAGACTGAAGATGAAAATTTGGCCGCATTAGATACTAAACCTAAAACACCATTGGTCCAAACCAAAAGGCTCGCTGTGAAAGGTAAAACACCTACCATTAAAATTGAATCACCAAATGCTGGTACAACTGGGACCTCTGTCACTACAACCAAATCATTAGTTTCCAAATCCGATGACGACATCAACTTGAAATTGGTGAAAAAAATGTTGAATTCCAAATCAGCGTGACTTCACATTTAATTTAATTTATTAATTTATTTTAAAATAATTCTAAAGAAAAAAAACATACATTATTACTTTAGTCTATAATTGTTAAAATTAATATAGGCTACATTTTAAGACAGACTGATTTACAATCTAGCTGTATTTTTTTTATTTTCATTATAAATTTGATTATATTATTGTAAACGTAATCTTCAGTTGAAATAGGTACCAGATAGAACGGCCTCTGGGTCACATACAATAGAAATATACAATAAGGCAATGGTTATCGTACGTGAAAAACCTCTAAAAATTCGTTACAGTCTAGCTGATTGTATATGGGACACATTAATAATTATACAATAACCTGTGTTACGTGGTAAAATATTAAAATATCAATGTAATGAATAAATCTGAAATTATATTTGACCTTTTTTAAAAATGTAAGTTTCGATAAACAAGAAATTTGTTCACCTCTCAATAATAATTATGACATTGAACTAAAACTATTTTTTAATATGTACATTGTATACGAATTATTTATTTATTTATTTTAAATTGTTATATTTTTTTTTAATAAAATATGTGTTTTGAAGTTTAAATTATTGTATAATCTATAGTAAAATAAAAGTTATTCAAATCAAAGCCCAATGAAATAAATACATTTTATAATTAATACAAATATTATTTCATTCACTAAATTTAAAATAAGGTGTTTATTTAGATTTTTATTGCTTAAATATATGCTTAAATACATTTCTTGTACATTATAGTTTTGATTGTTGCATTTAAGTAATAATTTTAATAAATTATATTAGCAAGTACTCTTACAGACAATTTAAACCGTAATATCAATAATTATTAATTTATTAACACGGTATTCTTATTAATAATAAAAATAAGAATAATAAGATAAGTCTTTAATATATTTTAAGTCAGTACAGCATTTTTTGTATTAGATGGGCACTATGAAATTAAATTAGCGAATTGCGAACGCGATTGCGTCGAATAAATCGTTTATAAGATGTATTATTTTATTATATTTTAAGCATTGAAAATATCAAAGATTAATGAATCCACTAATCAACAATCTTGATAAATCAATAATTTATTCAATAGTAGCCTATACAATTTTTGATTTAAATAAAAAATGATTATTTAAATCTCTTACAACATTGAATTCATTAAATTGTTTTCAAAAATAAAATTAATTATTATTGGTTTTAAAAATTATGTTAAATATATTTAAATTATATGTTAACTCAAAAACGACTTTATAAGAAAAATTTTTATCAAATATATATACAATTGAAATAATTATTTAATATATATATTTAAAATAAATAAGTTATGCTCGAAATCAAAACGATGAAATCGTGAAAATAAATATCATTGCATGCTTATGGAAATATCATCGACACGAATATTGTTCGATCGGTTTAATATGATAATGTGCATACTATTCGCGTAGTGATTCTGGCAATTGAAAACAGAGATTCCGTTAATAAAAAGTGAATAATTGGCAACTGAATAAAAACGATAGTGAAAATTAACCTCTTGCTGCCCGTGTGAAAACATTTTGGCATCAAAGAGTGTCCGGTGCGATAGTTAACCGTACGTAATTATTACACAAAGTAAAATAAAAGTAAATGTGTATATCAACCCGGTTCATCTTTTCAGGTCAGAATCATCAATAGAAATAAAAAAACATGTAACCATCACCACGAAGGAATACGGTAGTGGGAAAAAATGGAAGGAGCAGTTATATAAAAAGTGCTGTGAAAGCGGATCGTGGACCGAGTGATATTCAATTGCGCACACCGAGCGATGTGTCGTGTTACAGTTTCAGAGTACTAAATAAAACGCGATAATTAATAATATTTTTACAGTTTATAATTAAAAATATTTATAAAATTCTCGTAAAGTCGACGTAATACACAATTTTTTTTTTTTTTTAACATTTAATTTCTCGGTCATATACGTGAAGTGTTATATTAACTACCCTTAGACTTCAGGCAAAAGAATATACAATGGCCACGTGGTGCTCCGCAGTAATGGTTAGTACTTAAAATTGAATAATAATAATGATAATTATAACATCATCAAAATACGCCATTAAATTAGACGAAATAAAAATTGTTGGATTTTGTAAGTGCACATAGTTACGTTGTTACTATTCTGTTATTGTGTTATTGTGCTAACGGATATTAACATAGAAATGTTGTTTTTCACACACTGAACACAATTGTTTTACTGAAATCGACAGTGTTTTCGTTAGGTATTAGCTACGGGTAAACTGCGAACACTAAGTGTAGCATTGGATAGTTTAGACACGTTTTTCTACGAAAGAACTTCGCATAAAATGTAATGCCATTTGTAATTTGTCGAAATCTGCACGCGGCAAACTATCGAATTTCTGTTCGCTCTGGTCCATAATGTTTGCTTAATCATTAGAAAAATGGGTGGAATTCGGAAAGTTCTTATACAGTCAAAAACGAGAAAATACGATACCGAATGAATAGTATTGGGTTACTCGACGGGGCATGACTACTGTTATCCGAACAGTAATGCACAGTCTCCAAAGACCATGACGTTATCTCTGGTTAACAATAAACTTACGCATTGCGCGAATAACGTTATACCATTAGCATTATTGCCTGGTGTCAATTGTATGTGTGTGTGTGTGTGTGGGCGCGTTGACCAACACATAATATAATTTAGTCATGACACGACGTGGCGGATGTTTTTGATAGCAAAACTCGAAAATTCCGACCGAATAATAATGTATACACTACATGTTTCACACCTCATATTACAGCAGATCACTTAAGCTCTATGGTGGTATACAAGTCATGTGTGAAAAACATTCTGCCCTCGGAATTACAACCTGTTTTCACATTACATATTTTACCAATAGGATAATACAACATATTCCAATTTTAAACTCAAATCAATACATGAACAGTCTTACTACTAATCCGACTAACAACGAAAAGAAAACTGAAAACCCACCGTGTTACGCCACCAAGTCTTACGCTGAAAATTGATCCAACATAAACATTAATTACACGCCCGGCCACTGGTCGTATTCAAACTATAAATTTAAATTGCCAGCATTGGAAAATACAGCTCTCTATTACAAGAAGAAAAACTAAATTTAGCACTTTCATTGAGTGATTTTCGATTAAATTTCATAATTATTAACCGTTACAAATAATTGAATAATTCATTTGATTATATTAATTTAATAATATATTAATTTTCAAGCATTTTGTTTATAAATTAAAAACAAATTTAAATGAGACGTAGTACTATTAGATTACCAAAAATAATTATACTTCATCTACAAGTAAACTACTATAACGAGCACTTTGAAATAATCAAATTTAGATTTACTTAAATTAATAACATAATATTGTCAATAATAATTACATTTAATTAATAAACTGTTCAATATACTCATATTACGTAACCGTGGATGTTTTGTATAATTTAATGATTCCTCTTTTCAAAATAATTTGGCGTCAGTTTAATTAAAACCGTGTACAATAGTATCAAAATAATAATTGAATGGTATTATGTACAACTAAAAAGTAATAATATATTTGTAATAATAACTTTTGTGTTTTCACATACGACCATTTCGAAAAATGTAATTATTATTTGGAAGTGTCGTAAAACAATGTGCTTAGTTAAAAAACGTTAAACAATTTTTATAATTATTTTTACATTCAATACATTTTTAATCAATAATACTTTTATCTCAAATTGATTTACAGTTAAATAGCACAGATTAAAAATGTAAAAAAATAACTTAGTATAAAATAAATATATATATATGCTCATATACAATAGGTACAAAAAAATGTAAAAATATTTTGTTATAATTTATTATTCCAACAAGATATTTAAAATTTAATTTATATTTATAATAAATCATATTAAACAATATAAAAAACAAAACAAATTATTTTATAAAAAAAAAAAAAATATCTCACCAATACTTAAAATCATCCAATGATCAATAAGTAGAATAAAGTATTTCATTTCCACAATACTACATCTGTTATTTTTCTTATTTTCTTAATTTTTGGTGAAATATAAAATTTAAATTCAACAACAATGAATTATCATAGAAGTGAAGTCGAAAGTATCAAAAACCAAGGAAGTACTTAATAAAAAAATAACTTGAACAATAAATAACAAATTTATATATATATATATACTATAATACATAAAGCTGTCATTTTTATAAAATTTCCAAAATCAAATGTTTAAAAAAAACAATATGAAACGTAATGGTAATAAATTACAAGCAATTGTTTTCATTCTAATTTCTTTTGATATTTATATTAATTGTATTAATATTATTTACCTTATTCCAAATTATATAATCCATCGGAACCAGGTGAATAAAACCGGTATTGAATAACTGAAATCTCGATTGTAAAAACCATTTAAAATAAAAAAAACCCACTAGAGTACCAGAATTGCCTATACAATACGCCGTCTGGTTTTATAAACTTAAATTAAATAATTTTATTCGGACTTGGATATTGTGTCTAAAAAATTTACATGGTATAAAACATACAAAATACAATAAAAGCACAAAAATATTACTAAATTACCAAAGTTATTAAATTTTTAATATTTAAATAAATAAACAAAATATATAATTTATAATTAAACTTTAAAATGATTTGATAGACGTTTACATTTAAATATTAGTATTATTTACGGAAAAATTTAAATTTTTACTCACAATCAGTAAAATAAAGACAAACGGATTTAGATAAAAATTATCTATTTAGGTTAATATAGTATAAATATTACTTTTTAACTATAAATCATTGTTTATTTGTTTACATGTTTTATATTGTTACAATATTTTAATTATAGGATTAAAACACAAATTAACTAAATGAAAATATATAATAAGTCCTAAAAAATTGCTTATGAAATAAAAATGTTCACAGATAGTATAAATATATTTCAAAATATAATATATCTTACAACCAAATGCAATAAATCGGAAAAATATAATGAAATCAAAAATTGAAGTGAATTGATGGAATATTTATTATTTTAGATTGGAATTAAAACAATTATCTTTTATTGAATTTTAAAACTATACGGACACACACAGAATAATATCATAATTTCAGAGAGCTGTTTATTAACATTTAAATAATAAAACATCTTGTTAGAGTACGTCCTAATATGCTTACATTTAAATCTACACAATTCTTATCGTAATACATTAGTACAGGTACATTTTTATAAATAAAAGTTTATTGTATTATTTTATACTTATTTTTTGAATTTATGTTAAAAAAAAAAACAATGAAAAGATTTTCTCATCTTGGAAAACAGGAGTGTTATATTAATTTACTAAATATCTTAGTGATACTAAATCATTATTTACTATGTACTCGTAATAATTATTATATCGGAATGTAAAGTTCAAAACAAGGCGTTTATCTATATGTATTAACTATTACTACATGAATTGTTTGTTTTTCTTATCACGGAATATGAAGAAAAATATAAATGAAGTCAAATTATTTCTGTGCACACTGCAGAATTGTAGTTAATGTTTTTTACTCGGATACATCCGAAGGGAAAGAAATCTTTTGACAACTACTCCAACCAAAAAATCTGTGCATCTACGTCGTTATCCACGGAAATCAAAACTCTTAGAGTTCTCATTTATCATTTTTCCCCTCGCAATGGAAACCAACACATAATGAAAAATGCTCACAAAGCAACAGTTTTTATTTATTGATGTTCATCTCTCGAAGTGAAGTTAATTTCCTACCGGACTGCTATTATAGAGTACTTATGATGTCAAACGCAAAGGAATTCCAAAATAAAAACAATAACAATTTAGGAAGCTTTGTTAAACAGTTAAGTCGGCAAGACGCGCTTAGCTTAAATGTTTACCAGTTGCCCGGAAAAAAATTACATTACGAATAATGACTACGAGTCGCGACTGATGCGCGTCAATTCGTCGGTTTCCGGATGTATGTTTTCGTTTATGAAACATCTAAAAGGTTTGAAATTAAATTATGACAATCAAGAATTCTTTGAAAAAAGCCAATTAGGTCTTCTGTCACGGCAGAGTAGAACCATTGAAGATGACAACGAATAAAACATTTTGTTAGCAAATAAAATGCGTACTTTATGCGAAAACTTAACACACACAAACATATATATATATATATATATATATTTTTTTTTTATTTATATATAATATATACTTGTATATTAAGTACAAGAGCACATTTTTCTTTGACTCAATTAACGATCCTAAATGAACTTATAAATAAATTGTATATCAACATAATAAATAATTGTATAACTACCTTTAAGAATATATGAAAATAATTAAATCTCATCGTAATTCTTTGACCGCATATGGCTATTAATTATTCAGATAGTTGAATGACCACATGCTTTCAGTATTTTCATTCTAACCGCAATCAGTGAAAATACTTGACGACAATCTATAACTATATTTATAATATTACGTGTAACGTGACAAACACATTTGTCTACATCCACATCAGCGACAAGTCAGAAAACACTGAAAAGTCGAACACAAAATTAACAAGCAAGACAGCGTACAAAGGAGAGTTGAATAGTAAGATTTTAGAGGGATGTACAGCGATTCCTGCACCTCGTGACATTGTACTCACGTGCACCTCAATATCTGTGACGGGACCGACCAAATGTAATATCTGCTCAATATTTGTTTTTGATATCGCAAGTGACTAAAATATTTAGAGTATGTCATCCGGTATAAAAAAATATTATAACGACCGATAAAACAGTATTTAATACATTTTCGACTGTATGAAAATATGACATCAACATCGTTCAACGAAGTGCTTACAATGCAATCCTACACTCAGCATAAACACCCCCATTAGTCTCATTAGTGAAATATTTATACGAAGAGACCAAGATGTTTAACCCTCTCCTATCTGTGTATGTGACTATAACTGAGATTTTTTTATAAAATATCATAGAATAAAACATACGTAACCAAAACACTCCGCATCCGATTCATGGGTTTCTAAATGTGTTTTTAATTTTCTTCCCCACTAATTAATGGACCGTCCCAAAAACGCTACCGACTTCCTTAAAGTAGCTCTTAAGAGTGATTTCAATCAACTACTGCTAAAAAAACATAGTGGCGTAGTCCGAAACACGTTGTATACCATCTTTTAATAATAACCGTATATCGAGATCACATAAACAGATGCGATATACACTCACGTCAAGATATACACAGAGTATAACAATAAATCACAACCTGAAAAATGCGCGTGGTTCGATGCTGACTGTCATTTACAAATGTTTTCATGAAACAAAGAATGAAAGACTAACTAAAGCACGGGATTTGATGTACTTTATACACCCGCGTAACGCATGGATAAATGTGTGATGATGATGATGACTAACGATTCCACAAGGGTGAGTAAACGTTTAGAAAATCACTTTTAAAAGAAAAAAAATATTTTCGATTAAATGTCTATTATTCTTCGGGAAAAGATAATGTGAGACGCGTTCATGAAGCGTACTCAATACAACATTTTCGATTGGCGATTGATAAGGACTATATGTGTATATATAAGTAAATGATAATACAATTATGATAATAACATTTTTAAATTCGAGTATCCATGTTACATTAAATACCGTTAGTTATTCTGTTTATTTATTAGCTATTTTATAGCAACTGTTTTACATTAACCAACGATTGCATCGCAATATAACATTACTAACATTACTTACCAACGCTGTCGTACAACAAACATATATTATATATTTTTAATCGATCAATGAACTATGACATGTTTGATTCGCCATAAATTTGTCCATTACAATAATACAGTTACTACGAAAGCTATTCGACAAGCCCAGCGATTGAATGTACGTTATATGAGACAAGTATGCAATAACTATTGATACGAGAAACCTGGTGGTTCGTGTAAATTGATCGAAATATATCGTTATGATCTATAATAGAAACTCGAATACAAGCGACTGAAATAATACATCAAGCGCACAACGAAGAGAACAAGACTTTTGCAGAAAAAGGTCTATTGCAGTATTGTTACGCGGACGAACACTATTAATTCGGTAGAATTTTTTGTTAAAATGTCTTTACAACCAGCTTTATACGAGTGGCATAATTCAAAAGGAATATTGTCTGGGAAAGCAAAACTCGACAATTTTGATTGGGTTGCAGCAGAACGATGAGATTCGATACTATAAAATATATAATTAATTCTTTACACGTAACCGCTATTGTATTACAAGTAGTTTTGCGGTAACTAGCTTCTTTGGTTATTGTACACAATAACTTATTAATTTAACGAATACTAGACCTGTGTACACAGAAACTGAAACAACATACAAAAATGTGCCCGGGATCGAAACCCAATTCAGACCCATTCGAATGATGCATTTTAAGTTGTACAACCTATTGTAGAGTATAAAATGCAGTTGAATTCGATTTTGTCAGCAATTTTTTTTCATATATAAATCATCGACTGAAAAATACGAAATACTTTTTTTTTTCAAGAGTCAGACAGATCTTAACGTCGGTCACGCCACTGCACCTTCTTACCTACACACAAGAAACTGGTGTACACCAACGTCATCGTTTATTATGCTACTTTACATGTATATTTAATATACATATATATTTTTTGGTCTCGGAGAGTACGTATTGCTATGATTCCTTCATGACTAAAAAGCAATTTCTACCGAACTCGTCACGACAAAGACGACGAGATAGGAGCGTGTAATAGTGATACAAAATGGACGGAGAAAGGATCGTAGCGACGATAATTACTTTTATAGTGAAAGAATTGGTCGCATCTCGGATGTGTTCATTTCGAAGGACTTCAGGTCGTCCCCTTCCCTATTTCGGCAGTATTACCCCCCCCCCCCAAAGAAAAGGCCATCCGGTCTCTTTTATCCTAATTATTTGTGTGCGCAAACCAAATAATGGCGGCAAGTCAATTACACGCGCCGGAAAATCTGGATTATTGTTCGCGATCACGAAACTAATTGATTGGTCACGGAACCGTATAGCCGTTGTTTTCGTGTATACAGTCGACTGCAGCCACCCAAGACACTGCGGGAAATGGAAAACAAAAACACGTTTAATGGGCCCGCGCAAATTTTGTCTCACAGTTCGGGTTTTTTTTTATTATTCATATTATTATTATAATTATTTCTTTTTTTTTTTACGTAATTTATTTGATTTCCATTTACATAGGAATCATTATTTGCGTAGTTACCGACAGCAAACAGATATTGTTTAGGAGCGTCTCTCGTTATAGTTATATATCGCGATTATACCCTGCAAGCGCTAAAGAAAGACCAGACCAGAAAAAAGACAAAACGAAACGGATGTGCACGCGGCTTACGTAAACACTCGTGAACGCCGTGAAGTGCATACAAATTCGAAAAATATATTCACAGACCTATAGAAACGTGTAGTGGTAATATATTGTAATTCCAGCGGAGCAACGACAACAACTATAGGCGCACATAATAAGCTAATTAAATGCGTACTTTCTTTTCGCGGTATTACTGTGAAAGAACGGCGGGTACATGTCTCTCGCATGAATTTAATACATACTGTCGCGAAGATCAGAAGATAAACTGTAAAGTCGTTATGTTTGCACGTCCACGTCTATTAAAAAACCTATTCGCGATATCGCTTGCACAGACGCTAGCGAACGTTTCCAAAAGATTAAATGGTATTATACGTGTACTGTAAAGAACACATTTCGCCTTTTTCGGTCCTGGTCCCTTTAGCGCTGCAGGTCTTCTTCGTTTCAACGGATAAACGGATAATTCTGCGTAACACGTACGGTTAAATCGAGTGTTGCGCGTTTGGCATTTTAAAACAGCACGCTACGATACTGCAATGTATCGTACTGTACATGAACTCGGTATATTGAACTAAATGTAAAGGATTATCGCTCTATTGAATTGGACGTGAAAAGAAAACCTAATTTTACACATGCACTTGTACACATGGATATTATTTCTAAATACGACGGGAATTGCGTAGCCACACATTTGATCTACGTAATTATACCGCTGATTAGCAACGTCAGATTAACAATACGACTCCCGCGTAAGGGCACGTTGGTTGAGGGTGAAAGACAAACTTACAGAAGATAAATTACAAACGGGGGGAGGGGGGGGGGGTAGAAATAATTACGATTACACGCTTATAGGATTTTTTGAATTGACATAACCGACAAATGGACAATTGAGGAAAAAATACCTTGATTATATAATCAAGATAATCGGACAGAATAATTGTTGTAAACAAACAATTGAATAACAAATTTGTTCAGCGGTTGAAGTATATATGTAAAACACAATATGTAGCAGATGATACTCTCGTAATCACGTCGTACCAAGCGGATCCTAGATAGATACAAAGATGAAATTTAGCCACTTGATCTGATATAATTCGTCACATATTATTCCAAATTGTACTGGATAAGCCGGAAAAACAAAACATCAATGTCATTCGGTTATGTATTAGTCACTCTACGCTGTTTCGCACTAGTATAAGCACACGCGGACGCAGGCGCATAGCTGAAACGGCGAGTGAATGAATGGTTATGATATCATCAAAGAATGATTGCTCGGTTTTTTACGGACTGGAAACAATTAATAATATTGACACCTTCGTATTTTTGTTCGTATTATGCGAAAATCAAAAAAAAAAAAAATCACGTATAATGTCAATAAAAACACTCACAAATAACCTACCCGTTGAAACGGCTCTACGGCGAGTCATTATTATTATCAATATTATTATATTCTATGGTAAGCTGAAGATAAATTAGACGAATCTATGCGTCGATATATAATATTTATGAGTCTGGTTGCAAGTATGATATCAAAGATAATTAAAAACCTAAGGCGTACGTGAAATATTTTACAAAACACAGCTTTTACTCCAACTTTTTTTTTCTAAAAGTTGATATGATATCATTATCACGATGTTTATAAACAAAAAAATCAATCGAAAATAGTCTACAGACAGAGAAACTATAAGATATTTTATCGTATCGTCTGGATGTTTGAACACTTTGAATACGGTGCGGAACTATTCTTCGGAAGTGAAAACTAGTCAAATTAAAAAAAAGATTGAAGACAGACTAAACCCGAACGAATGCTACATTCACGAACCGTATGGTATACAAAACTGAGATAAATTGTTGACGTGCAATGTACTAAATTGCGTAGGTACGCTTGAAAACTGGAATCGAACCTGGCTGACGACGGTGTCGATATAAATCCTGAATTCCTTCACGGGCGGTGTAACCGATATTATGCCATAATTTGTTTTCTACTTCCGATAAAGCGCCGTCAGTTATCTAATAATTAAACACTGCACCGATACTACATTATAATGACAGACCGCACGTTAAACGGCTATATAT
>JASXSY010001416.1:0-84594 GCA_034509805.1 Sipha maydis
TTTATTATTTATATGTATGCGCGTGTGTATGCTATTGTATAATTTGATTCACTACCATTGATTTACGTGTATACGTAAATGTTTAAACGTATGCGTTCAATAAATTATACGGTTATTGTACCTATATTGTATATTTATTATTTCAGTTAATATACATATATAATATTATAATGATATGTATAATTAGTTAACATTTAGGTAAATATTTCTATACATTTAATAAAATGTATGCATTGAAGCAAGTAAAATGGATAAACTATTAATAGGAAACATTCGTTAGAGAATTCATTTTAAGATTTTAGAAAAAAATAATACATCGTGAGCCTTCGGAGACATATATTTAATATCGGTTTGAACACATAATGTGTGAGAAAATTAACGTTTTCGAGTATATTTCTATCAAGATACTAATGTTACAAAGTACAACTACATTGATAACTGGTGTTTGGTGACGTGGCGTATCAGAAACCGAGTGACTGATATAAACCGATTGAAAGAAAAGGAGAAGGCAGCAGGAGGTGATAAGCATTAACCTCGGAATACACGTCATCACTTTTCCTATCTCCTGGACATATTTTATTTTGTTAACAGAATACTTGCATGATATTTATTACGCAGAATGTTTCTTCGGAAATGTATATTTTTGCAATGCACCGTTAGAAGTGTACCTTTAGTTATTGACATAGCTTTCACATTTATGTGTAAATTAAACTTTTAATAATGATAAAAAGTGCAAAAAGATTCTCTGGAGGTGCAGGGATTTGAACCCTGGACTTTCAGCATGCGAAGCAGACACTCTACCACTGAGTTACACCCCCAGACAATTTAGTTGAGTGTGTTTTACAGTAGATATGCCAATCGACAACCAAACACTGATAATATTGTAGAAATATTTCTTTGAACAGTTTTTTTTTTTTTTTTTAAATAAAATCAAGTCAAGATTTATCGTATTGTAGTTATCATTTTTTTGACACAATTATTTAAAAAAAAAAATGGATTTTATATAGGTAATTAAATAAATTTTATTGACACTTGCAGATTATTTGGAACTTTATGAAGAAGTCTTAATCAAGTACATAAAATATTAAAATCAACACAAAATAAGAAATTTCACCAAAATAAATTTCGTACTCAATAATATTAACAAAACTAAATATAGGCCACCAAAAAATTTTAACCAAGTCTAACTTGGTCGTTTTAAACCAAGTTTGTGTTAGATACCTACTTACATTTTTGCCATTTCATATAAATTATGTTACAATATTATTTAATTTTCTTATTAATAAATTAACTATGTTTCCATAATATTATGAGAATAATATTTGAAATATATACTTATTAGATTTTTATTATTTAAAGTTAATCAAAATGCAAAATATACAAAAAATCGAACTTAAATATAGTGTTATCTCCCAATGTATTCATCTGGGGGTGTAACTCAGTGGTAGAGTGTCTGCTTCGCATGCTGAAAGTCCTGGGTTCAAATCCCAGCACCTCCAGAATATTTTTGCGAATTTTATCGGCTTTTTTTTGTTGATATTTGAATGTTTTAATATATGTTATTAATTCCCTACATTTTAAACAGATAAATTAATAAATATTGGTTGATCGTCATTCTCGTGAACATTTTTAACATTTTATTTTTTAAAATCAAGCACTCGAATGAATTAAAGACGTTAAATGTTACTATTTTATTAAAGACTATAAGTATCATTTTATAAAAATAAACATGATTTTTAGAATTGAAATTTTACTTAAGCTGTTATTTGAGAATAGTGAAATGCTGAAAAAATTTTAGAACTCAAATTGATAGTCCATACCCGATGGAGTACATTTTCAGTCAACGTTTTTATTATTTTTCGCAACTAAATAATCCTCGATTACTCTTGTATAATTTTTAGCCATATTTTTTTTTTTTTATTTAAAATAATACTCAACTAATCCATCATTTCAAATTGGTGGTTTATCACTCAGATCAGTTGGCTGTTTAACTATATTAATTAATTTTGTGAAACGTAATGCCTATAGTAAATATACCTACGTATACGAGTACGTCATATTGTCTATTGATATTAAATTGTTGTCTAGCATTAAATTGTATATATTTACACATGTAAATATATACAATTTAATGCTAGAAATCTTCTTCATTGTGGTTTATCCAATTATGTATTTAGGTGTTAAGTACGTTTTTTAAATAATTGTTATCCAAATTAATTATAATATAATAATATTAATATAATAGTATTTAAACACTTATTTTTATGCAGCGGCGTCATTTGAGGGATCCAGATTATACTTTGGCGGCTCTACTTTTTTTTATACATTGTTGGCCCGCATACAATTAAAAAAAAAAAAAAAAAACTTCGCAGTCGATAAAATGCAAAACGCTTATATTACAATTAATAAATTTTTTTTTTGTGTAAAAAACCAAAAACTGAGTAAAATACTTCAGAATTTGGACTGTACTAGTTTTAATTATTTCAATTCAAAATGCTCATCTTTTGGACAACCTTTAAACACCCTTTGATAAATCATTATATATGTATTCAAATAAATAAAACAAAAATTATATCAGAAATTTTTATAAGCTACCAAATTAATTTTATAAATTACATATATGTATGAAATTAATCTGATTTATTTGCTTGAAGCTTTAACATAAACATATTTTGAGTGGAAACGTACTTATGGAATTTGCAGGTTCCTTTCCAAAATCTTTAAAATTAATGCATATCATCAAAAACCATCTAACCTAACCTCTAGCATTTCATTTTTTCTTCTTTGAAAAACGTGAATTCTCAGATATCATATTATTATAATGAGTGACAGGCGTTTCAGTGATCTCATGATCAACGTAAGAAAAAAATGAGACTAATAGCATATATTTAAATAAATCTGTAGATTATATAGGGTAACGAAGAACATTAGATAACTGCTTATATATTATTTTTTGATACTTATATATACAAACTTTGTCAAAATACATAGGTAATTTGTTTTCTTTAGTTATTTTTTTTTTTATTGCTTACTACAATTATTATGCAACATTATTTTTGAATAACGATTGAAGAGTAGTTATAATGTAATTAAAACTATAATATGTCATTTTTCTTCACTTTAGCTTTATTTGCATAATATGCTTAATACTTAAATGCTAAATTTTCATCGTTTACATTTAAAATATAGTCTTCTATATAATATTTTATTTATAATGAACTGATTTAGAAAGGTCTCAGTTAAATAAAAGATAAGTCGCGATAAATTGATCGTAAGTTAAAATATAAATTGTCCATTATAAACTTAACACGTTATATTTAGGCATGTTATGTAAGAATGATTTTTTTTGCACATAAACACTTAGTACACAGACCAATGATGAAAGATACGTGATATTGAAATTTAGAGTTGAATTATTTATCTATAGTATTTGAATAATAAAATGTAAGTGGCAATGTGGATAAAAGCGAGCGAACATTTAATTCAGGTTTGCAAAACAAACAGGATTTGTAAACAGTCCAATTCGAATGTTTGCACCCCAATCGAAAATCTGAAATGAAGTCCCTGTTTTTTTGTTGTATTGAATGATTTTTTCGTCCGCGTCGTCAAATATAACGCATTTTATGGATTTCACGTACAACGATAAACAGCGTACAAAAAGTATTAAACGCTCACACGGTTGGTGTGATCAGGATGCAAGGGCGGAGTTCTGAACGGCAACAGGCAAACGACCGAGTTCACGGGTAAATAAAACGAATGTCGTGTTATACGAAGGAGACGTACGAGTTACGTATTTATGCACGTAGGAAAAAGAAAACCCGTTGTCCAGAGGACGCGCGTGGAAAAACGTCGCATCGTTCGACCTCCTCACGTACTCCCAGCCGCCCCTGAACGTGTGTGTCAGCAAGGGGTGCGGGAGCGATCGTCGAACTCGAACCGAGTTCACACCCCGCGAACTGTCCGAGAACAAGCCCAGCGGACGTAGCGACGGTTTCGACGCGATCGAGGGGTTGGGGAGTGGGGTTACACACGAATGTTCCGATACGGTTCCACGCGGTGCTGCGGTGGCAGTCGTCCCGCGCGCCGCAACCGGCCGGCCGCTTAATTGGAATACTGATTTATCGCGCCGCCGCCGTGAATCGTGTCGCGCTAATGAGTGCGACGCGTTGACTCCGAACGCGAGACCGTTCGCTTCCGTCTCGACGCGCGCATTCTTATGGTAATCGCGCTGCGGACCGCCCTCCCCCGCCGGCCTATACCGGGGAACCTAGCGGCGGGGGATCCGCGATCGACCGTTTTCGCGTCCGCCTGGGCCGTTGTCCGAACGCGCCTTGTCGCGATCTCTGTCGTTCGCGACGTCCGTCAGCCGCTCCGGGTCTTGAAAGCGACCAAGTCTCCGGGCGACCTCTATTCTTTTCCCCCAACACCCTTCATATCCATAGGGCACGAGCGGCGTGTTCAACGCTGCTGCGTTCATGTACGACATGTACATCCCAACGGTTTCAGAGGCCAGTATACTTTTCGATAACCCCCCCCCCCCCCCATTCACTCACCGACCGTCTGCCGGAGACCCTATTGCGTATAAAAATCAAATCGGCGCACACCTAGTACCCAACAACCAACAACGCACCAGGCCATGGCCATAAGCGCCGTATCAAATGTATCGCCCGCGTACGTAACACGTATTTATCGTCTTGTTGTCACCGGCCAGTGGCTACTGGAGCCACTGCAGCTTCCGTTTTATATCAATATTAAAATATTTATTTTTGCGTGCTATTTTCCTACGTTCATAAAAGCCGAAAGGCGGCCGACTCTTGGTTCTCCTCCTTCGTGATGCCGCCGTGTACACATACGAGTGTATCCGCCAGTTTATGCAGAGTGCATGGCGTACGGCTATGCGTATTGCAGTCGCAGTATCTGTTCGAAACGCACGTAAGTAAATACTAAGTTATGGATGTACACCTGCAGGCATCGCGATGCAGCGCAAAGACGTGTCCGTCGGGCACGGGAGAGAAGTGAAATCTGCGTGCACGGTGCGGGTGTACAGAACGAAAAGACTGGACCGGTCACGACTCCCGTTGAATTGACTGCAGGCACCTATTCCCGACGAGATTGAATGGCGACCATTATAATACATGTACGCGTATGCATATAATATAATATGCGTGTTACGCGTGCAAAGACGGCGGTGCAACGATTCTTCGCGGACTTCTCGATCAGAGCATATGACCCGAGGACTTTTATCGGCAGTGGTGACGTGCCGTAGCGACTTCTATTACCGTCTCCGTCACCTCAGCTGTAGAAAAATGTCGTTTGACTCGTTGAGTACGTTTTAACATTTTGAGTTTTGGATCGCTAGAGAAATACCGAGTTTCTAATTTAGAATAACGACTTTTTTCAGATATTTGTCTGACAAACTTGATTGTAACCATTTTGTAGAAAAAAAACTATCCGCGTAAAATTATTCTAGGTACTGAATGTTTAGAGCTCCTCGATTAATGAAAAAAAGGTATCGAGATGATGTGTTATAAATGCGTTTTTTTTTCTGAAAAGTTTAGATTATCTATTCTAGCATTGAATTTTGGTTTTATTTATGTAGAGTTTTTAATTTTTATGTAGAATGTCCTTAATTGTCCAACGAGTATTATAGCTTGGGCGTTTTCGGAATGTTATGGCAACACACTGTAGATCAAATATTTTAGCTAAATGAAAACGATTATAAGATAAGTAGCTTATTTTTGTATTTATTCGTACGGTACTTTTTTATAGTATATACTAGTAATACTATGCATACTAATTCGGTCTCTATTATTTGTATACTTTCGTTATTCACCGTATTGTTTTCGGCAAAAAGTGTACAACCATGCTAGTGATATATAGTATTTTAGTGTTTTATTTGTTTATATATAAATATATATATACCGCAGGGTTAAGCCGAAGGACTACAGTTTCTTTTTCTCCCCTTTCCTCTTCGACTCTGCGAAATCGATTCGACACAAATAGTAGTAGTAGTACGGTATGGAAGCAACAGTATTATGGTATATCTGTATACACAGTTATAAAGTCGTACACGGTAACCCGCAGAGGGGACACAAACGTCGTTATCAGCAAAGTACAAACACGAGCTTTTTGCTCCCTTACACACACACACAAACATACATACATACACTCGCACGCGCAGCACATCCGTCAGCGGAATTCATAGTGCGATGCGAAAGTGTCACCTTCATGGTGAATTCGTTTTTTGCCGAATAAAGAATGAGACGGAGGGAATATTTGCGTGCAGCGTTGATGGAAGGGTGGGTCTGAAGGATGAATATTGCCGAGATTGTTACACGTCTCCTATTCTCACTACACGCGCATGTACGCCGTATATAATACACATACATACACGTAAAAGTCGTATCGACTTTTAAAGTTTTCCACCATATAAGTCGATTCGTATCATCGAGAATAAACAAAGAACACATGATACAACAATGATTCACAAAAATATTGGAGTTGTATTTATATAAATTAGCATTTATTTCATTTCAAGTTTTAGGTTTAAAAGTATTCCTCACCCTTTTTACGGTTAGGAAAAACTTGAATCTTTCTGCATAGTATTATTATTGTTATTTACTTATTTTTATTTAAAAATTTAAATGATACTCATATATGCAAATTAATATTAATAATTATTGCTTATTAAAATATAACTTTAATACATAAATAATTGTTTGCGTAAGCTAAGCTTGTTGTGGAGACAATAGTTTTTATAACTATTTGTGCTTATTAGATAAAAATATTTAAATAATTATTGAATTAAAAATTAAGTTTAACATGGTTGATTCAGTGATTATAAGTTTATCATAAATGTATATAGTTTTTAAATATTTTAGAATTATAAAATAAATGTAACAATACGGCTGGAAAACAACTACAGTGAAACCTCTATTAATGGACACCTCTCAATAGTGGACCCTTCCCAATAGTGGACACTTCTAAATTCCCCGGCAAAAATGTATGCGCATATAAATGTATGCGTAATAGGTTTTCTCAATAGTGGACAACTCTCTATAGTGGACAATTTTTAATTCCCCGTGGCTGTCCACTATATAGAGGTTTCACTGTATAATAAATTCAATTGAAATAGTAATTTAATATTTTCATTTACCATTTTTTTTATAGAACTTAAAGATCGTATTAAAACTCACTTCTACATTTAATTTCTTTGTTATCTTAATTTCAGCATTAATTGGGTTTCTTTTCCCAAATTATGTTCTACAAATAGGAATTTAATACAATATATATATATATATATATATATGTCATATAAGTTTGATTTTGTATAATAATTATGTTTAAATTAAAATGTTTGAATATCAAGGAAAACTATCTTATATAATTTCTTTTTAAAAATAACTATTAACTTGTCAAATAAATTCTTCTAATTGTTAATTTATTGATATTATAATCACAATGTTATATTTTTATACAGCCTCCATAAATAGGCTATAAGTCCTATAATCATAAAACTTTATACTTCGACAAAAAATTAAGAAAAAAAAATGAATTATTAAACCACTTTAAAATGTGTTTTTTTCTAATGAGATACTTAAACGAACCCATAGAAGTCATTAAGGTTCTTAAAAAATAGATACTCTCTTCTACCGACTGAAATGTTTGAAGTTATCAGTTTCGTAATAGAAAGGAAGTTAAAAAAGTAAATTTGATTTAATGATCCGTTGTTGTGCGAGACGGCTCAATACTTTATAATTAAATACTACCTAACAGACCAAAGTTGAAAACATAGTAGATCTTAGTAGGGCGTTACGAATGTTTGTGCAAGTGTTGAGGTATAGTGATCACGAGTAGTTTAGCGATCAGCTTATCAGAAACGAATTAAAATAGTCTGTGTATTGGGTTGTTGTTTCAAATGTATTGACCAACTAAAAATGTTTATGAAGGTAAACAATGTCACAGTATTATTTATTACCCAGATACAGAGTGATTGAAGTGAAGATGCTTCTTTTTATTTCCTTCATTGAAAAAATATTCGTAACACAATAATCGAGTCTATTTGCTATTTGTTGGGCGTATGACTAATCGTGATGTACGTACATCGTACATCGTACAATACGGGCTTTGGCGATAAATAATTCGCTCTAATTATTATTCTTGTATTTGTCGTTGGTACGTTCGGGCACGATTACTCCGTGCGCTCGTGTAGAATTTCACCTGAAGTCGGCTCGCCGAAAAGGAATACCTGTACTCGGGATGGTCCCGCAATATTGTTTTCTCTTCGTCGTCTGCGATCGACAAAAAAATATAAAATAAAAAATAAAAAGTAATAACAATAATAGAATGAATATATTATTATATTCACCGCGCTCGTTCGAACGTTAATTGCCGATCGTCGACTGGCGATAACAACGCGTTTTGTATCACGGACAACAGTGCGTTTTTTCATCACATTTTTGTCCCGTGTCTTACAAAACGGTCACTTAATAAAAATCGCACACGACCGAGGCACTCGGCAACCGGCAATAACAATAACGGGCGACGGAGAAACGGAAAAGGGTGGAAGAAGAAGAAGATGAAGAAAAAACCAAAGCGATTATAAAAATCGTTATAATACATTTTTCTTATCTGATCGATTTTGATTTAGCCCGGCAGCGGCGCTTTTAGCCGTGACGCGTGATCGCGCATGGCATATCATTGTTATTACACGGGACGAGTGATTTTTTTCTGCTTAGAAAGCCAGCGGTATATATACATGTACAACGGATACGGCGACGCGGTCGTGCCATGAAAGAATAATTAAAAACTCCGTCGGCGTACGCACGCGGTCTCTGGCGACGAGAATACGTCAATAGTGCGGCAAACGTACTCGTTCACGCATAGGTACACGGGTTGTGTTTTTCTTCTGGTCGCTCTTCGTCTGGTAGACACGTAATGCGCGTTAGCTTGATTCCGAGGCTGCCGAATCAGCCGTGAATATACGAATCCGCTGATTTTCGGTCGATCGGAATCGTGTACAATATGATTGTTATCATCGGTCGTGATGCAGTTGTATTTTTACGAATTGCCCCGATTGCAGTTTAGTTTCGTGAACCACGACGTCCGGATGCCACCAATGTTTACATAAACTTCGACACATATTATAGCCAAGGCTGTAGCCAGAAGGGGTTAGAGTTCAAATTTTCCCTTAATGTTTTTTAAAAATTAAATTAAATGCTTTTGAATGCCTGTTAAATTTAAAATTTTAAAATCAGCTAGTCAAAAAATATATTTATACTCTAACACCCTCCCTCCCATATCTATTGTTGGCTATGGTTTTGATGATAGGTTTACGTAACAGCTGCTGTTATCCAAGTACATTTTAGCTCAAACCCTCACTGGATATGAAACTACATTATTTTCATAATTGTTACTCTACTATATTTTTCTAACATTGGCCAACGCTCACATTGTTATATTCACCAATTATAAGCCTAAGAATTTTGAGCGACAAAATAAATACAAAAGTATAGAAAATAGTAATTTTATAATATTTTTATTCATAAAATGTCCTTGTTATAAATTATTCGGTGTTTTGCTTATTTATATAGGAGAAAGACAGAAATTCACAAGAAGTTCTGACTTAAAAGGGGTTTTGTATAGGCAATTTTGATGATTATGAAAAAAATGAAATATTTTTGAATTTTTCTGTGTATAAAATTAATATTTTTATCACGATAGTTTTGTATTGATGCTGCAGAGTGACCTATTCTAGAAATGTATTTGGAAATATGTGGTATGACCTATAAAATACTTATATTTCCAATACGGTGCATTTAATTTAACCATCTTCGTTATACCCGGTGTTTTTAATTGCTTACTTTTACATTTTGTAATTAAAAGAATAAATGTATTGTTATACCTCATAAAACTTTATTCAGGGTTATTAAAAACATAAGACGTGACTAATTCTTAAAGGTTATTTTACACACTACACCACTTTTATTTTTTGACCCGAAGAGGTTTCAGAATAGGTTACCTGCCATTAAGAAATCGGATTTAAAAATCGTATTAAAAATGCCGAGATTACAAATTACAATGTTTTTTTTTTGGTGTGCGAGACACGTATTGTTCAAAGCAAATAATTTCAGCTTATAATTTTGGTAGATAATACTATATACCTATTAATAAATGGTAATTTAGATAATTGTCTAGCGTGGAAACAAACAGATGAAGGGGTGGGAAGGAGTTTATATGGAAACGGTCGGTAACTGTATACAAAGCTTTGGAAAAATCGTATAATTATCGTTTATTGACGACATATTTGGCGTGTAAGATGGGAGGTAAAATGTGCATGAAAAAAAAGAGATCGAGATAGAGAAAGAGA
Source organism: Sipha maydis (assembly GCA_034509805.1). Classification (NCBI taxonomy): domain Eukaryota; kingdom Metazoa; phylum Arthropoda; class Insecta; order Hemiptera; family Aphididae; genus Sipha; species Sipha maydis. Next base: position 10,370 of record JASXSY010001416.1, read on the forward strand.
GAGAAAGAATAAGTGCTAATGGCAAATGGAATTTTACATTGTCGATAACCCGTTTATAACGACTACGAGACGGTAGGGCAATAAATTTTCTAGTCTAAATAGAGGTAATCGTTCTTCGCGTGTATAATACGAACCCCCCGCGTGAAATAGCGTCATCATCGGGTATGCACGTGTCCGTATGTATGTGTGTGTGCGAGTCCGTATAATTTAGTATTATATGAAATACTATATGTATAATACGCAATGTTCTAAGGACGTCGCAGCAGCAGCAGCAGCAGCAGCAGGAACATCGGCCATTGACAAACACGCGCGCCGGCGATTCCTCCGTTCACCGTCCTCACTCGAGAATGCTGTTTTCTTTGTTTACCCACTCGCCATCCGTAATAATATCGCGTGCGTACATTATACACTTCACGATGTAATAAAAGCGAAAAAGAAAAAAATAAAACAAACGAACAAAACATTAAACATCTGTTAAGCTCCGAGTAGGTTCGAATATTTCATTTCATCTCCGGCTGCACGGCGGTGGTCATAACAGTATTAACTAAAGCAGCAGCCGCGGTACACGCACACACACACACACAGACACACTACACATACGCGCACATACCCATACACATGTACTCGTATCATATTGAATATAATACACGTACGTCGTCTTCGTGTTTCCCGAGTGTACCATGGTATGTGCTGAAAACAATAGCGTGTACTACGCATGCTTTCCGCGACGGTGATGCAATGAACAAAAATAGTTGATCTCATCGGGCCAATCACTACTAGTATACGCGTACGTACCCGGTTCGAATATCCGCGGTCGCTCCATCGCGCGGGTTTACTTTTATATATACTTCGTGTACAGGTCCGTGTACAGTGATAGGTCGGAGCGCATTTTTTCCCGTTTCACATGCTATACCATACAATGCGTGTACTGAAGCACAACGACGAGAGACGTCCGTTACGGATAGCTGATGGACGTCTCGACTGTAAATTATGTACTACAAATGCCCAACGGTCGTGTCGATCGATACGCGATTTTCATCTCGACGATGACCCTTCGGTGCTACGTGTTCGAGACGGGGTCCGAGTGGTACAAAAATCGACTTTGAGACATCCGTTTTCCTGTTCACCCAGTTCGTGTTAAGTACATGTAGTGGAGTTGTGCGCGAAAAGTTTCGACAAAAGTTTGTCTAGCTGTGTTCCCGATTAGTTTGTTATCTGTAAACCAACGTCGGTGTACGGATGGTTTATTATTATTATTTTTTTTTTTTTTTTTTTAATGAAAAGCCTCGTTCGGTTGCTCGTTGGTGTGAACTTACAGGCGTTCAGTGCGCTTGGCAGGGAAAAGTTTTCACAGAAAATTGAACCACACAAACGATGCTCGAGTGTAGAACAACGTGCAATGATCTCCATCGAACAACGGTCAACCGATTCTGTTGGTAGATACCGTAAGATAACATCGTTGATTATATTTATTGATTGTATTTTTGATGAATCGACGATAGTATTTAGTGTTGACTTTTGTTGTTCGCAAGCATGATAAAATGTCGATTGAGCATTACAATGTCTATTAGAGAAACTCTGCCTATTTACTTGTCCGGTATTCTGTACTCGTGTGTATTATTATGTAGATGCTCGTATTGTGCTCAGGTAAAATTTATAAGTGTTAGTAAAACTGATGAATAATAGACAATTAAAAATAATGTGTTATGGTAGAACTCACCCTAAATATTAAAAATTATAATATTGCACTGTTAAAATCTCTGTATAATAATAATAATTTTCAGTTAAAGAAGTTAAAGTTAGACTACGATACACATAGGTTTTTCAGACGTAAGTTAAATTCAAATTTTATTTTTTATAATATTATAGTTTTTGCTTTTCCGTATTTAATTTTTGATAACGTAATGTGTACTAATATTCAGGAAGTTACAGTAAAATTCCGAAATTTTTTTAATATTATTTGGTAATATCTCTATAGAATTATATAATTATTAGTTCACTACATAGATTTAACGAATAGACAAAACATTATATCTTGTACAAGATATCATAATAATTAAAGTTTTATTGAAAGTTAAAAATGTCTTAGGAAATTATGTGAATATTATAATGTCTAGCCGTAATAATTTGAAAAAACTTGAAAACTCGAATTTTTTTTCGGCCCCCATAGATATTTTCATAACATTCAATGTATTAAGTCTTGTTAACTCGAATATAATACTGTGATAAATAGGTCAGTCGAAGTATACCTGAGTATTTTTGTTAACAAAATATATAATGATAACAAAGAACACTAAGCAATGCCATCATAACAAACTGTTTTAATTATCAATTAACAGCCGAAGAACCAAAAATTAATAAAAAAATATTTTTCTATTACCTATAGTAAATAGTACGTAAAATGTATATTCATACTTCTAATAGAATTGTATGTTTTTGGCTTTTTATGACATTTATGTACATATATTTATCATAACCCTTTTTAATTGTAAAATTTTAAAATTATATTTCTTTACAAAACTCGAAAGTTTGAATTGATTTTGATAAATTCGAGTTAATTATCTCGAAATAATACATATCTCGAAGCAAATTGTTATCCCCCTTCAACTTGGATGTATCGTGATTCGGCTGTATATTACATACAAATGTTTATACATTGTGTATTACCTCATAGTATAAATATTTTATTTCCATAAGTCGTTTTATTTATTTACATTGTAACTTTCGTTCGGAGTATAAAAGTTGAGCACGATACTATCAATGGTAAAAAAAGCTATAAACGTTTATCTTTTTCAATTTCAGATTTCTATCAAGTTGTTACAACATCTCAGTATACGAGTACCTACAGCGTTTTATCCGAAGACCAATGTATACGAGGACCGACGACGAGTTCAAATTGTACAGTTGATCGTACCAATCATATGCATACTGCTGGATATCGGTTCATAGTGAGTACATTACAACATTACCCGGAACAAGCGCACAAAAGGTATACGCGTACGGTAAACTCGTGTTAACCATTTCGTGTTTGGTACGGATCGTATAGTACAACGGGCGAAGATTGGCTTTTTTCAAATTAAATCCTACACAAATGTCTGTGACCCTTTATATATGACTGTGATTGCTTACGGAACCTATGCTCTTGTGATCGCAGGAGCGGGAACCGCACCCCGAAGTCAAGCAATTGGAACAATGTCAAAAATACAAAACCACACGGATTGGCACCAAATTACCAGGGTCTTTTATTTTTTTTGGCATCGTTTTCGATTGGATTTCGGCTTCGTACACGGAGCTAACATATTATATACTTTAACCAATGCTCTATACAGTGCGGTTTCGATTAAAAACCTAATATATAAATATATTACACAGTTCGCCGAATCGCACGTCGTCTCGAGGTCATTGCGCAGTGCACACATCGAACAGTGCATATACAGTGTGCACTGTGTACACATTTAATGATATTTGTACACACACACACACACACACACACACACACACACACACACACACACACAAATGCAAGGATTTACGCAAGGGGACACTTTTAGAGATAAAATACGTCGTCGTGTAGCCGTTTTATAAACGTGTGTGTACAGAGAAAGTACTGTATTATATTATTATTATTATTATTATTATTATATTCGCTGCGGATGGAGCACTATATAATACATTCTGGAGAGATTATAGTTTGCCGATGTTTGCGCTGACATTTGAATGCGAAAGTCCGTCATAAAATGTGTTATTTTTACCCTCGAAAGAGATCCGAAGTTCAAAAAAAAAAAAAAAATGGTTAGTGGACACACACAAGGTTCAACAATAACATATTGTCCGGCGATTAAGGTCGTTTTTAGAGTGGGTTTTTACGAGGGCAAAAATTGTCCACAATCCCCGCCTCATCGTTCCCCCGGCCCGTGTTTATTCGAACCCGTAAAAAGGCGAAATGCTTGACCATTTTTACACACAATAAGGCGTCCCCGAATTTATTTTTATCGTCTACAAAAAGCTGCTTTTTATTACGACCTTATTTATTTATATTTACTCGTATTATATCGGAATATCGTTTCCGACTCTCTCGTATTATTATTACTATTTTTTTTTTCAAGCTATAATATACTACACACAGCGATTTAAAAAAAAAAAAAATGACCGTTTTCTTTTTAATATCGAAACTGTTTAAATCACTATTCACACATACACATACATACGGTCCCTTTTAAATTGTATATAGCCATTTTACCATGTGTTCTTTCTTTTTTCAATCGGTGCAGTGATATATTTTAACATTTTTATGTGAGGGTCCAATCGTAAATCATACAAATGTTTTACTTTTGGATTTATATTGAAAACATTACTTTGCACTTCGACGACATTATTACGCAACCGAAAGTATCTTAATGTTAACACGACGTCGATGATGACGAGCACGCACACATAAGCACACGCTACAGCCACGGTTAACACAATTGGAACAGTTGATTCGGACCGTAAACATGACTGATGTATGAACACGATTGTGTGTATACATTAATGCACATTTTGATACCTTCGTAGGAAATAATAAAACCTAGCCCGGAATAATTTAAGAAAATTATTTCCGTCTCATAAAATTGTTAACACTTTTTTATGGAGCCAAATGGTCTTTATTACAATGAATCTAGTTTCCAAGTACAATTTATAATATATATATATATAAAGTAGCAATTGAGGTATTATAACCTTCTTTTACTTCCTCGCATCAAATCGCATTGATTAACAAAGATAATACAATCGTATAAAATATACACTAGTTTTTTAGACTAAGCAATAAAAATATAAAAATAAATATGATGTTAACCGGAAACTTAAAATTAAAATACCATATCTTTTCATCAATCAAGATATAATTCTATGTGACTCCTACTGAGATATGATTAAAATATTCTCTTGACATTGTGTCTTCAAACAGAACATTAACTGTTAATTATGCATTATTATATAATGTAATCGAACGTAGTTTTTGATAAATGATATTTTTTAATTATTTTTTACAACGCGTACTACATTTTTAAGCCATAATAGACAAGGTGAATGGGATACTAAAAAAAAACAACAAAGTTTAGAGGTCTGTTTGAAACTTTGTGCACTTTACATTGCCTAAGCGATTATAGTATCTATTATGTTTGAATATATTTTATGCAAACTATGAAGGTTAAAACAAGACTTCTGTTGTTGAGATCAGTATTATTATGTATACGAATGGGGAAAAAAAAAGTTTTTTAAAAAGTATAATACAATGTCTTTGTTAAACGCATCTGCAACGTCTGGAAATACGCACGTATACATATTTAAGAACCCGTTTGAATATTTTCATAGTTATTATTATTATTATTATTATTATTATTATCATTGTGACACGAAAACGCGCACGGGCTACCGGGTTAAGATTTATCGTTTTCAGCTACCGAAATATGTCCGCATAAATATTTCTATTTAGCCTTACAGGTGTAATGCATATAACGGATGGGGTGTGCGCGGGAAAGGGAAAAAAGAGCAATAATAATTGCCAACTCGGGACAATAGGAGCGCCAAGTTCAACAGTGATATGTTAAGCTTCCAGAGCAGCTATATGCATATATTATGTGCATAGTTGCGTGCATGTGTACGACGAAGGCATGTTCGCGGTGTTTAAATGACTACGTTGGGGGTACGGTGTCGGCGAGGGGGTGTTCGAAGGGGGTAGGCGCGGAGGAAGCGATCTGACGTAAATATATAATTCACGACTTTGCACGACGTTATTGTTATCATATATAAATATATATGGTAAACCTATGCGCGCGCGACCAGAATGGGGAGAAAAAAAATGTATATAATATGATGCGAGAAAAAAAAAATAAATAAAAAGAAAAAAATTGAAAAATATAAAACCGGGACACCTCGTTGTCGCGCGCGCAGATTAGATCCGAACACACGTTTCCGTGAATTTATTATTCCATTGTGTCAAAAATCCTCAAAAGCCGCGCGCAACACTTTACAGGTCACACAGTGCAGCGGCAGGTTCCTTCCTCGTTCGTGCACGCGTATTCGAATCGTCGTCGTGTGTGTATACAATGAGGACTTCTCTCTCTCTCTCTCTCTCTCTCTTTCTATATATATATATATATATATATAAATATATTTATTATTTTTATTCCGACTCGCCGAGAGAATTCGACCGAAACATTTGTTTGTTTTTTATCCATATAGATGCCTATACGCGGCGCGCAGGCACGTAGATACACGACAACGGTTCTACGCAATATAATATAAATATAAATATATATAGAGTGACAAAAGCGCATGATTGTGCAATAAGTTATCGGTGGTCGGCATACGACGTATTAAAATTCAATAGTCTACCGTGGCGGCGGTGATTAAAATAACGCGTTCGGCAAATTATCGCCAGTAAATTTGCATTGAATTACAGCGCAAACGAACGCACAACGTTTGCGGACGCTTTAGAGTTCTCAACATTTTCCTATCCGAGTAACACAATTATATCCGCTACAAGTTTTTAAACATTTTCACGCATCACTTGATGCGATAAACTTTTTGCATTTTCAACCCAATCAAAGAATGTTCTCGTTACTTGTGCAGCGGAAAGCGAGATTTATTTCACGTACCACCTTCGTGAACTTTTTGCGTACTACAGGTTGAGAAATGCTAATCCAAATGCTTATATTGATGCGATCTTCACTTTGTGCATTGACGTTAATGCTAACGTGTTGTTATAATATTGAATACGATTATTGTTTTCGAATAAATCGTTATTTACATAGTTTGGACTGCGTACGGGTTTATGTTTATTTTAATTTGTCTATGAATGATTGCTGATTTTTGGATAGTTCAAAACACATTTTTTTCCCCGGCAAAGAGTTGGTTATAAAATAAATGGCGAAGTAGTTTGACATTATACATTTCAATTATATAGACATATCGAAATGAATATTTTATAACTTTTCACTCGGTTTAAATTTGGTAGGTGTTGTATGATAATGAAAACATGATCGTTTGAGATTTCAATTAAGAATATCTTTAAATAAAAATAAATATTTAATTTCGCATCACAAAATAATTGTTTGAAAGTCAAAACGTAATATATAAAACATCGTACAACTACTGATACGATTGATACTAGAAAAGTAAATTAGTAAATTCGCATAAATTATTTAAAAAAAAAAAATTTAAATAAAAACGGTAAATATACACTTCTACTGTATTTTTTTTAGGGAACATACGTATTATATTATTAAAATATTTATATTTAATGTCAAAGTTAACTACTATGACTTAGAAAACGTGTTTGGAAAATATCACTTGTTTGAATATTATGTATACAGTATAATAACTAATTTGATGATAAAATGAATATCAAAATTCTAAAAGTTGTATAATTGAGGTATTAAAAACATTTTGAATTTATCGTCTGGCCATTACGAGGTAAAGAAAAAAAGTGTTTTGGGAGTTAAGTGCTGACAGAATATACTTACAAAAAAAAAAAAAAAACACTATCAACGTTGAAATGTTTTATTAAGTTCGAGTTCAGTAATGGATTTTGTCCATTGAATTTAAAACGTATCCGATTAAACAAGCGTCAGCGTAAAATTGTCGACTTTTTTTTCTTCTTTGCTTTTTTTTAATTGCAAAAAAAAGGGAGCATTTTATGCCTCCGTTCATTCGAGCATAAAACATTCAAAAGACTTTAAATTTTCGTTCCCCTTCCCCTTTTTTAGTTGCACAAACGTTCAAAATGTGTTCGATGGCGCAAAAAAACTGTCAACTTTTAATTCGGTATCGGTGTTTTATAATCTTAACGACCTTTTAATACAAACTTGAATAAAAGTTTTCGTTGAACGGAATTTGTGAATAATGTATTAAAAATAACTAACGATGAATGTGCGGTAATAAGCGTAGTTTGAATGAAAATATATAACTATTCACTATTGATATCGGTTCTTAAAATAAATAATGTCCACAGTTGTGCAATTTTCTTTAATTATATAATGATTGAAAGTATATTTCTTTACGCTATTTGTAAAAACAGAAAGTTATGATTTTTTAAAATCTATTTATTGATATAAATTGTATTCTAAGTTTACTAAGTTAGTTATAAAAACCAAAGTACACATATAAAATCGTACATTTTTTATACGTTTTTGTTCAAATAAGATATAATATAACATCAGCATAGTATGAAGAATAATACAGATACATAATAACGGTAATATTACTTTAAAAAAATCTGTTTTGCTTCTGTTTCTAATACATAAATAAATATATTGTAACTCAATATTATAGCTAGAAATAGTTTTATTGATAGCTGAAGAATGGGCAATAGTATTTTTTTTATTGAAATATTAAAACTATCTCATTGATAAATATATGTGTATAATCATTCAAAGTAAAAGTAGTACAAAATGATTTGTTAAAATGAATTTATATTTTATATTTATACGAGTATATTTTGATGTACAATTAAATTCAGAGTAATATTGTATTTACCAGATCAGTTCAATATTTCATACAATATCATTAATAGTTTAAAATTTAACAAAAACCTTTTTCATTTGATGTTAATGCATTTTTTCACTCCATCTATTATAATAATTGTATTATACAAGTATACCTTTATTTTTATCCTAAATGGCAGATGGCTGAAGATTGGTGTTCAGCTGGTCATCAACATACCTATTTAAAGAAACCGTTTGGTTGGTTCATGAACAGGTGTGATAAAGTGTATACCGAAACGTGGTTGGATGTAGGTAATTGAATAGGTACATAAGGTAATTGTAAAGGTACGTCGCATTCGGTGCTGTTAAATTTTGCGGTTTAGGGTAATAAAATGTAAAATATTACGTTAGGGTTGGTTCAGTATTGATACGGCGAGTGTGTTGTATAAAGAATATCATAGACATAAATTATATTTAGTTTATTTTATTTTAAATAAATGTATATAAATAAAATATTTACGTTTTAATTTTAAGGATGATCATTTAGAAGTTTTTAAAAATTAAGCGAGTGGAATATTATGAAGGACAATTAATGAAAATGATAACGATGAAGTAAATCTGAGAATTCAAGGAGTATCGAACGGATGAAATACGGTTGTACATAATAGAAAAGTATGGAAAGCAGTTATCGAAGTGGCAATGGACCTGAACCGGGGTCTAGTAATGAGTGAATATAAAAAACACAAACGGGTACAATAAGAAAGAAATAAGAAATTATTAACTCTATCGACCGTAGTACGGTGGTATACAATGTTTTCCGTGTACGGTTCTATTGAAGAAAAATTAAAAAGCGTAAACGAGTGCGTAAACATAATATATATTATTGTTGCGTTTTAAAGAATCGGACCGATCAGTACTGCACGATTAATATAGTGTACGCACAAAGGTGTTTTCCGATATTACAACGCGTTGCACACTGGGTACCCATATTATTGACGTGCATGTTGCCAGCCCCCCCCCAGTAAAAAATCTAAAAAAAAATTATGCAAATAATTAGCATGCAATTCGCATGAATTTGCACGACCAATCCCGAAATTTGCACGACTCTCCTTCCCCTTCAAAATCGAAAATCCATGGGGGGGGGGCTGGCAACACGTCTCGCCAGCCCCCCCCCTTGGTAAATATTAATATATTCAAAATTTTTTTTTTACGAAAAATTAGCATGCAATTCGCATGAATTTGCACGACCAATCCCGAAATTCGCACGACACCCCTTCCCCTTCAAAATCGAAAATCCATGGGGGAGGGGCTGGCAACACGTCTCACCAGCCCCCCCCCTTGGTAAATATTAATATATTCAAAATTTTTTTTTTACGAAAAATTAGCATGGAATTCGCATGAATTTGCAAGACCGATTTCGAAATTCGCAAGACACTCCTTCCCCTCTAAAATCGAAGATCCAGTGCGGATCGGCAACACATCTTGCCTTCCCCTCCATCTGGTCAAAATTAACATATTGAACATTTTTTTTTTTACAAATATTTAGCACGCAATTCACATTAATTTGCACGACCAATTCCGAAATTCGCACGACACCCCTTCCCCTCTAGAATCGAAGATCCAGTGCGGATCGGCAACACATCTTGCTTTCCCTTCCGTCTGGTAAAAATTAACATATTGAACATTTTTATTTTTACAAATATTTAGCACGCAATTCACATTAATTTGCAAGACCTATTCCGAAATTCGTATGACACTCCTTCCCCTCTAAAATCGAAGATCCAGGGCGGGTTGGCAACACATCTTGCCTTCCCCTCCGTCTGGTCAAAATTAACCTATTCAACATTTTTTTTTACCAATATATATCACGCAATTCACATGAATTAATATGATATTATAAAATTATTATTATTATTAACTATTAAATATTTTAAATATTTAAATGTTATGTACATTTTTTGATTTAATATGAAATGAAACAATATATTTTTTATATATTTTTTTTAATACTTTTGTGCATGAATAATAAAAAATATTGATAATTGTAAATTAAGAAATGTTTTATGACTTCAGTCAACAATATACTTTTTTCAGTTCATAAAATGTTATATTTAAATTAATATTAAATAAATACATATGAACATTGCCGTTATGTAAAAAGAGCCAAAAGAAAATATAAATCATTTTATTTTTAAATTTTAAATTTTTATAACTTCATAATTTTACTATTTTACACTTGTATAGTACAATTACAATGTATTTGTACAAAATGTTTGCTATATAATAATAAACATAACAAATGTATATGAAAAATCTAATTCATTGTATGAATAACTAACTAAGGAGTATCTACACTACAGGCATATACATCGGTACATGTACATGTCTTGTTTCTACTGAATACAGTTGACATAAACTGAAAAAACTCATTGCTATAACGTAATTCATTATTGCGTTTACGTTTTGGAACCATTGTATAAAACTCAATATGCACACAATTCCGTATGAAAGTCGGGCTCACAACTGGTGAACGAAAAAAACAAATACGGCATAGCAGTGGTGGTAATTCCCATCTATCAATACCATCGAACAATCTATATTAACCAATATTAGTTATATTTATGTAATTTATAATGAATTATTTTTATTGTCAATACAATTATTATACAACGGGCTATACTTAATGATACCATATAGATTACACGCCACCGCGATTCCGATAACCAGTCCTCACCGGTGGACGCATACACCTTCTTCTTTTTTTTTTTTCTATTAATAAGTCACAACAACTTTGGTTATTGACTTTTGTTATACATAGTAAAATAGAATAATTATATGTTTAGATAAAGAATATTACATTTTATACATATAGAGAGGAATCGGAGGGTGAGTTATACAATTCAAGTTTGAGGTGTGAGCGAATATTTAGATTAGTTTATATAATTTGGTAAGTTTTAAGAAGGTGAATATTTTTTGGGTGTTGTCTGGATCAGGTTCTAATGCTTCTTGAAGGTTGTCAGCTAGCATACACGTTCTATTAAACGCTCATGATGTTATGGTAACATTCTTCGGTGTCGCACAAATCAATAAAATTACTCCCAACCATAAGACATGTACATGTCAAAAAATGCTAATTTAAAGAATTTTAAATTTCAAAACTTTTTTCAGAAGTGAATAGTATGTTTTTAAATGAATTGTAATTTTTATGTTCGATATTGGTAACATTAGTACCTGTTCTTTACATTTACAGAGTCCTGAAACCTACACGAAAAAAAAACTTATATATTTTATAGAAAATTAAAAAAAAGACCACTAGATTTTATTAACTTCGTGATATGGAAAATAAATGTCAAATTTGTTGGAGTAAAGTTAACTTAAATAGTATTTAAGTTTGCATGAATATCTCTTCAGCATCAGAATCTCTACAATCATCCAAATCAAATGCTATATTAATTAATATCGGTGATAGTTATATTTTAAAATTTACAGGTTACCCTGTGCAGACTAATTGGATAAATATAAAAATTTACTAAGTATAAGAAGAACTTTGAATCATGGATAAAAGAGTAACTTAGGAACTTAAACAGCGTTAGGGCTGTAGACACGGGTGTTTAAGGGTTAAGATACCTTCTTCTACGTTTAAGAACAATTATCAAAGTAGAAATTAATTTTTTTCATGCACAAAAGTATTAAAAAAAATATATAAAAAATATATTGTTTCATTTCATATTAAATCAAAAAATGTACATAACATTTAAATATTTAAAATATTTAATAGTTAATAATAATAATAATTTTATAATATCATATTAATTCATGTGAATTGCGTGATAAATATTGGTAAAAAAAAATGTTGAATAGGTTAATTTTGACCAGATGGAGGGGAAGGCAAGATGTGTTGCCAACCCGCCCTGGATCTTCGATTTTAGAGGGGAAGGAGTGTCATACGAATTTCGGAATAGGTCTTGCAAATTAATGTGAATTGCGTGCTAAATATTTGTAAAAATAAAAATGTTCAATATGTTAATTTTTACCAGACGGAAGGGAAAGCAAGATGTGTTGCCGATCCGCACTGGATCTTCGATTTTAGAGGGGAAGGGGTGTCGTGCGAATTTCGGAATTGGTCGTGCAAATTAATGTGAATTGCGTGCTAAATATTTGTAAAAAAAAAAATGTTCAATATGTTAATTTTGACCAGATGGAGGGGAAGGCAAGATGTGTTGCCGATCCGCACTGGATCTTCGATTTTAGAGGGGAAGGAGTGTCTTGCGAATTTCGAAATCGGTCTTGCAAATTCATGCGAATTCCATGCTAATTTTTCGTAAAAAAAAAATTTTGAATATATTAATATTTACCAAGGGGGGGGGCTGGTGAGACGTGTTGCCAGCCCCTCCCCCATGGATTTTCGATTTTGAAGGGGAAGGGGTGTCGTGCGAATTTCGGGATTGGTCGTGCAAATTCATGCGAATTGCATGCTAATTTTTCGTAAAAAAAAAATTTTGAATATATTAATATTTACCAAGGGGGGGGGCTGGCGAGACGTGTTGCCAGCCCCCCCCCCATGGATTTTCGATTTTGAAGGGGAAGGAGAGTCGTGCAAATTTCGGGATTGGTCGTGCAAATTCATGCGAATTGCATGCTAATTATTTGCATAATTTTTTTTTAGATTTTTTACTGGGGGGGGGCTGGCAACATGCACGTATATTATTGTCGTTCGCATTCAAGTCGCCGGCGCCACAACGTTTTATGGGAACGGCGGGGACGGTGCCGGAAGTCGGAAATAAACTTCGTAGCACGCGTGCGCTCGGTTATGGCGATTTCGTTTGTTAACCATTCGATTTATCGCCATCACGTATCGTTCACACGATATTGTTTCTACAATGATATTATGTGAGCTCACCGCGGTCGTGTCACCATCGCCGAGTTATGACGACAATAACGTCCAGGTAACGTGCGATTTGAATGAAAATAGCCGTTTTCCAGAGCGGGAGTGATCGCCGTCATCGTGCACGATATGTGTACATCGCGTTCCATTTGATGCCAGTGTGCCGTACAACTTAGTTTTTGCGACCGACGTGTTTCATGATTTGCATCATTGATGCACTATATATTAAATTCATTTTGGAAACGAATTTATTTATTTGCGTGTCGATCAGAACACATTTGCATCGCGATCTTAAAACTGCAGCTGCAAACTATACTATAATATCATAATATAATATAATATAATAATAGCTCACTATCGGGTATGTGCGGATCTGCGAGGATACGATTCGCCAAGAACAACGCATTGTTGTGGATATTATAATGTGAATCGTAACGGATATGATAATCATACAAGCTAATAATAATAATAATAATAATAATCGGCATTTAATGTCAAAAAGTCAATTATTGGTACGAATATACTAGTTGAACGGTTTTAAGTGTCGGACGTAGGATGTGATTACACACTTGTATACGAGTTTGCTATCCTCGATTCATCCATAGTAACTTTGTTAAACGGTTTTTGAGCTTAGATGATAGATTTTATAAATGAAAATACGAAACCATAAAAATCATCGTTACGGATGAGCGGCTGTGTATTGTACAATATTTGTTTATTTGCTGCATTGGTCAACTAACTCGAATGCTACTTAGAATTACGGTTTTGAGTTGCGTTCATAATGATAATTGTTATTATATTTCAATTTGTTCGACAACATAAATAAAAAAATATACTCATAAGTATTAATATAAGTAGACGGGTCTCAGTATAGTCTTATAGTCTATCAATATCATACCTGTAAGTATAGAATTTGTTAACTCCATTTACGTCGATACTGCGACGGCGATCGTTTAATAATGAAAAAAACTTGAAATTATTAAAATGTTTAGTGAAAAGATGAACGGTTTCACATTTTAAATGGACAAATATTTTCTTGTCGAACCATTTTAAATGTTTATTCAGAGGGGGTCGTGTTATAAATAAGAAAAAATGTAAAAAATAACTTTGATACCAGTATTATAATAAAATTGCGTATGACATACTATTAAAAATTATTAGTATTTTCATCCGCATAATGCTTAAATTATATTTATTTTGATCAATTATTAGTCTATAATAAATAATTTAAAATGCTGTACATGTTTTACTTAAATTACAGTCTTCGGTGCGTAATTCTCAATGATTTTTGGGGAACGCAAGATGTAACTTTTGTAAAAAAAAAAAAAAAAACCACGCACAGGATTAAAACCAGTAGTTGAGAACCCTTCGGAAAATATATAACTCTCGGACGCATTTCGAATGTGCGATTATGTTACACGTATCGCGGTTCGAAAGTATACGCGCGGCGAATGGGTTCTAATGATTGTACGCGAAGGCTCAAACGGTGTTTTACGAACAGAGATCGATTTTCAACTCATCGCAGTGCAACGGGAACAAGATTCGGACCTGCGACATAATATTTAGCCCGTTCAGGTGTACGTTATGGCAGTTGTACTAAATGTTTATATCGTTACGCGTCGTCGCCGTCGTCAACGTAGTCGTCACACGGGGACCGGGACGTAATTGAAAAATAACAAATGGCGCGTATCCGACCGAAAAAAAACCGTAAAAGATAAACACTGACGTAGAAATAATGACGGTTTTGGAAAAAGAAATAAAAAAAAAAATGCGATTTACAAACGATAAGCCCCGCGTGCGACACGGACGCAACTAAAACGGGATCTAGACCGTCGAAAAACCCGTGCACTCGTAAAATATTGTTATTTTAACGTGCGCGCGTACTCATCAACGAGACGCATAAAGATATTATTGGTCTACGGAGTTATTAGGCTTGTAAACGCGCGTGCGTACAAAACGTTGATGTAATACGGGGAGCGTACGGTACGGGCAAATCGACGGTTTCCGAGTGTCCCGCCGGGGCTGACGAAATCCGAGCGGAACAGAGCACCGGTGTTGGAACACGGCGTTCTGCCGCCGACGACGTTTTATTTGAGCACGACGAATGCGCTCGTTAGCGGATTCGGCGTCGGACACGTGGCCGAAAATCAGATCCGGAAAATGTGCGCGGCACCGGTGCCGGAGCGTAGAATCGTTTTTCGGTCGCGTTCGGCTCGGTGCGAAAACCGTCGGCACGCGGGGTCGCGGCGAAAAGAAAAAACCGTCGGGGGCGCGCGTCAACCGTGTGGCGGTGATCGGCGTGTACGCGACGTGTACGAAACGATGCAACTCACCCGGAACCGGAAAACAATCGCAACGGAAATCGCGGGGACGCGCGTGAGTCACGGCGGCGATGTGAGCGTACGCGTTTAGTGATGGCACACGACAACAGAGACGACGACGACGACGACAACCACCTAAAAGGGTAACGCGCTCGGCGTATTTATTATTATTATTATTATTATTATTATTATTATTATTATTATTGTTATTGTTATTACTGCACATAATGTATAATAGATGTATTCGGAGCGGCGGACGAGGAGGTCACGTGCAAGACGTCGTCGTTTTTAATAACGACACGCGTGTACAGTATACGCGTATACATATATACGCATTACATACGCATATATATATATATATGTATAATATGATAATATTTTCCGATTGCCTTTTCGTTTCGTCGGGCCACTTGTTTTCCATTTACACACACACACACAATCACATTCGTTTGTGTACGTACAGTACGTGTTATTGTTATTGTCAAATATACATACGCGCGTGTTGCATATGTGTGACGCTATATATACAGTTGTACGGCACGGTGTTTATAGCAGACGACTGCCGCGAGACGATGTTTGTCGCGTCGCGCTCACCCTTTTTACAAGGTTCGCGTTCGCGTCTGTCGCAGCTGTTGCCGTGCGTTGAAAAAAAAAAAATTAAACTTCAAAATTCAACGCGCAACGGATGGACGAGAAAGGGGTTGAAAAGTGTAAACTCCGTGCCTCTCCTCGTCCGGCACCTCTAGTTGTGGACAGTGTAATAATAATAGTAATAGTAATAATATATTAAATGTTCGCGCACGCCGTACTGTAACTGCAGCCGTCATAAGTCATGACTCCCGGAACGCGTCGTCGTACGTCGTCGTCGTCGTTGTCGTCGTCGTCGTCGTACCTACCCCCGCGGTAACGCGTTGCAGCCGCTACTGGACTCCGACAGTTGTTGCCCCGTGAAAAAGGGTTGTTTTTAAACTTTTTACGAGACTCTATAGCTTCCCGAGTGTCAAACACGGAAGAATAAGGGTGCGGACGTTAGGATTTCGGAATGCTGTTAACATATTATTACAACACATACTGTATACGGTATATATTTACTGTTCTTCTTCTTCTTCTTCTTCTTCTACTTCGCCTTCCTCCCAACTATTTGGGGTCGGCCACCCTTGTCCTACACCTCCACTTTACTCGGTCAATCACATCTCCTCTGCACACACCGACAGCCCTCATGTCATTCTCCAAAGTCTCCAACCATCTCTTTTTTGGTCTTCCTCTTCCTCTTTTCCCTTCAACGTCCATCTTCATAACCACTCTTACTGCATTCGTTTCCTCTCGCCTCATCACATGCCCAAACCATCTCAGCCTATTTTCTCTCATCTTGTTCACAATTGGCGCTACACCAACACTACCTCTCACGTATTCATTCCTTATTCTATCTTCTCTTGTCACTCCACTCAACCATCTAAGCATTCTCATTTCCGCGACACTCATACTTTGTTCTATTCTCCTGTTAACCGCCCAACACGGTATATATTTACTGTTATATAATAAATTTTCTATCTACACACATTACGTACAAATCGTGTACAAGCTAACGGTTGAAAACTGGCGGACCGAAGAAGGCAGACAGTTGGGCCGTTAACACATCTTGATACATTTTCTAAACATTTTATAGTATGATTGATAAAATAAAATGCTGATCATCAAACTCAGTTCGTGATTATCTCGTAAAGCTGTTATTGCAAATCCTTTAAGACATTTTAGTAATAACTAGGGTATAACTATGTTATAAAAACACATTTTTTTTCATCAGAACGTCGTTTTTTTTTATTACGATAATTTTCTGGTTTCCAATAAAAATTACTTGCCGACCGCTGATCCATATACGTATGTATTGTACGCGCGAAGAGGCGCGGTACAGGCCAACGCTGGGATATTTTCCACCTCCGGTCTATTACATTTTCCATAGCGTTGAATCAAATGTAAATTACGGACATCATGTAATTCAATAAGTAGTGCCCACCACCGCACAACCAAAATATTTTACTAAATAAACGTTGCACACTCGTGCTGTGCGGCTTTATAGCAAACGATCAACTCGTTGTTCCGGGTTGCTGACGAATTCGTTTTGCGATCGGTTCGTGTTGTCACTAGCTCATAGTGTATCTGTACGAACTTATAGAATAAAACGATGACCGGCAAGTAGATAATTATAATTACAGCTTGAAAGATTACAATGATAAACAGACGAAGTTCGGAGAGAAAAAATAAATGTGTGTTCTTTATGTAATAATATTATTCACAAGCTGAAAGTTTAAAAAAAAAAAAATATTACAATATCAGTTATGAGACAATCATACAACAATCCGAGTTGGTCATATCGAATATAATATTGAAATGTTCTCCTATCGATAAAAAATAAAAAATACAAATATCCAAAAACCTAGACAATGTATTCGAGTAAGATGATATTGATGTGTGGACGGCGAGTTGCGGCCGACCGTAGGAATAGTGTCGCAAACACACTGGCGATTCGACGTCGCTTTGGGGTCACGCTTGCCGCAACACGTTAGGGCAATATGTATGCGCGTAGTCTAAGCTGTACAATAAAACGTATAAAACGATGGTAACCAAAAGGGTTTATTCGATTTACCAGAAGTGATTTCGACTGTCCCAAGTAACGCGCGCCAGTCTTATGCACGCTTCCATAATCTCGACGTATATATGTGCATCGGTGTATACACATATATGCGTACACGTAGTGAATGCACGTTACACGGTAACACGGACGACATAATTATACGTACACGCATATGTATATGTGTTATGTGTAAATAAATCGGATGCATACGAGCTTTGTATATCCTTTTGGTTCGCGCACTAACATCGTTGAGATAAAACGAACGGGGTTCGGATTACTGCGGAGGCGAAACGAATGTTGAAAATCTTGGGAGCTCTGTTACCGCCGCGGCTGTCCCCAAGACAGACAGCGAGATTTATTCTTATTGTGTACACATATAATGAACGTATATACGCAATATCGTCTCCGGGGATAATCGAGCGTGTGTAATCGCATTTCATTAGAAACACACACACACACACACACACACACATACACACACATAAATGCATACGATCGAAAACGAAGGAAAACCGTGAATGCGGTGTATCGTGTTTTAACAATATTAATTTTATTCACGGGAATAAATTCCAATTGTACAAGAATTGACTGTCATTATGTACATGATTTGTGTGAAAACTTAAATCAATATATTGTATTAAATACATAATGTTAAAAATATAAAATATCGCGCACAATAAACTATCAATATTAAATTAATAAGCGCGATAACATGGAGTAAAAGTAGCATGTTGTTACATTGCACTCGAGAGACAACGGGAGATCTCACGAGAACTGTGTGTTACTATGATCTCGAATACAGACCGTTATTTTAAATTCATACGCGCACTAGATGCGATGAATATTTCTCCCCACGCGATGAGTGTATAGTGGATAGCAAACGTATATACAAGATTCGAGGAACATCCCTGTGGCGAAATAAGCTTGCGTTCACAACAGGAATCAAGTAATACGCATACATCGTTATATTTTTACGTATGTACCATAAAGTAAAGTGTCTAAATTAAACGAGCAATATGACTGCAATGCACTAGCGACTCATGTACACACATGACATAAATAATTTTTAGTTAAAATGAATTAGTCCAATCTCAAATATATTCATGTACTTATAATAAATATACTTTTTGTGTTAAATGAAACGCATCAGATGAATGTCCTTCTAATTTATTCGCATTTGAGTGTTGAGATAAATATATAAACTATATCAGTATCCTAAAATAAATGTCAGTGAAATCATTCGATTCTTAATTTTACCACTTTTTACAATTCGATATGCGAATATGTTTCTCTAGTCTTGATACACTGATCCATACAAGATGTATAAATTAACTCTAGGGATGGATTTATGGCATGTTCTTGCTACGAGAACTAGTTTCTGATAAGCAAAGGGTTAGGGGATATTTGTCGTACTCGGGTTTTAACCGCACAGATGTATAAGTGTTCTCGCGATCAAAGGAGCTATAGTAAAACTACTGCAAACATCGTCCGTGGCGATCCATCAATGTCGTATCTGTGTGTAGTGCATTATAATTTATACGAGTGGATTTCTCCGGTATGTACGTTACATCCAGGTATCCGGTCCTGGGTGGTATATATAATGAACATCGAGCTACTCCCAATCAAGAGCGATGTTATATAAAAACTTCCTCGTCGATATAACAAGATAAAAATTAATGCGTGTATAGACGTAAAATTATTGTTATAAAATGTAAACTCATATGGATGAAATTATGATCATGTCCAATCTGATCACCCGGTTATAGTCTACTTAAAAATAGCACGAAATCCGTATAATTGACATTTAAAATCGATCGTGTATACTATATATATATATATATATAGTATTTTATACTATAAACTGTATAGTATAAAAATGAAGATTAAAATAAGAATCAATGTTACTATGATTGCGTGGTGTTTACAGTTCTTAAATCGAAGTCTAAATTGAATCTACTTGATTACAATTAAATCAGAATAGCGTAACTTGAACGAATAGAATTTAAAATGTATAATATGGATTTAACTAACGAAATGTGACAAGACAAACATTTTGTTAATTGAATCTTCCTCTGCATGTATTATTTTATACTGACGAATCGATACCTACTTAAGTATTATTCACACAAACTTGAGATTTTAGCTCTACAACTCACTAATTTAACTTACGATGTACTGCCAAAGTCGGGGTTCACGCAGGTATCAGTATTATAGGCAGCAATATTTCATCATCTAGGGCGTACACTAGTCTAAATATATCTTACAGGACCTTGCAGCTTGAAGACAGAAATGTGAAACAATTCTTTTTCGGTACCTCGGTCAAAAAAAACTAAACAAATTTTACGACCTTTGAGACTAAAAAGAGACCGACGCCCGATGGTTATCACAAGGTAGGATTTGATAATAGTACATTTTTATAGAGGTATACTCTTTATGACAAACCATTGCGCAAAAGCCAGTATTTTGTACTGTGGACTACACGCATATAAAAATGGTACCGTTGATTTGAAAATAATAATTATGAGAGATATACAGAATTAAATAAGCAACTATGTCGTAATGAATAAATAATAATTGCCTAGAAATATTTTCGTGTTAAAAAGAAAAAGCTCTTCTTGGACAACGAAATATTTCCTTCTATTGATAATTTATTTATCTATGTACTAATAATTATCTATTACTACTACTCGTAAGCGCTACAGGCCACAATGACTCTTGGCTTTCAAAACAATTCGTCTCTACTCGTCTCGATCTTTAGCGATACTTTTCCAGTTCTGTATACCCATCTGTTGTCAGTCCTTCTTTACTTCGTCTATCCGTCTATTCTTTGGTCGTCCTTATCTTCTGGTTCTTTCCATTCTTCCCAACATTATGCGTTTTAAAATTCTTTCCTCGTCCATTCTTTCCACATGGGCTAACCATCTTATCCTCCCTGACTTTATAAATTTTACTATATTTTCGTTTTCTAAAATTTGCTCTATTTCAATGTTATTCCGTATCCTCCATCATCCCTCCTCATTCACTGCTCCTTGTATTTTTCTTATTATTTTCCTTATTATTTTCCTTTCAAATATCTTTAGCCTGTTGGAGTCTGCTTTTGACAATGTCCAAGTTTCAGCTCCATAACAGACTACATGTCGGATAAGTGTTTTGTATAGCTTCATCTTAGTAGTTTTCGATAGCAGTTTTGATTTTAGGAGTGTGATATTGGCAAAGTATGCACGACTGCCGGCCATAATTCTTTTTTTTATCTCCTCTGACATAATATTCCTGTTATTAAGGGATAATACAAGATACATAAAATCTTTTACGCCTTCAAAACTATATTGACCGATTGTAATGTACTGCACTCTGCGTCGTGCCTCCACAGTTGATAATCTCATGTACTTGGTCTTCTCTTCATTAATTTTTAAACCCATAGTTTGTCCTTTAAACTCTATACTTTGATAGGCTTCTATCATGGCAACCTCGTTTCTTGCTATTATTACTAAATCGTCTGCATAGATCAATAATCATCGCTATTCTAGAAATGCAGTTTGATCTTCTATAGACTTTAAAAGAGTTAAGACTTAGCCTAGTATACTGTAAGACAAATCAAGTACATATTTGTTAGGAACATGTACAGTAAAAATTAATATTTGTAACGATGAATTATGAAAAACAGAAAAAAGTTGTTATTGCATTTTTAATGAATCAACTATGCTCACAACTAAAGTATAATGTGTCACGACTGCAGTTTACGTGACATTTAAAAATGAATGTACACCAGATATACTTGAGCAATATAATTTGATTTTATGTACAGTTAGGAGTAAGTTTTTACCACAACGCAGTTTTAGAATTTGCAATAAACTGCATATTTTATATTGAACGAAATATACGTACAGTTCAATTTTACGCACAGAAAACGATTTGTAGGATAATAATTTTTTATTTTCATCCATTAGAAAATATATGAACAATCAGTGTACCATATGCAATGTACAATATAATGTACAACGTAATAAAATGTCTTAACAGCAATGTTGAGTGTCGGTATTTAGTGTGACAGCACTTCGAAATACAATAATTTCAGTATACGATATGCTTTTCTGCTAATGTATAAATGTGGACTGTGACAAACGTATGGAAAAAACTGCAGTTGCCTTACAAATCAATAATCTAAAGAAGACGTACTTAACGTTGAAGACGCATGCAGACGGATAATAATGTACAGTGAAAACGTACCGTGACTATACGGCGCGCATAACATAGATACTTATATGTATATTTTATAGGACGTAATAGAGTTGTTACCGATAAATGCGCTTTTCACTGCAGTAATAAGAGAATTATATCAATAAAAAGCGGAAGTTATGACTATTAAACGTAATAAAAACGTAAGACTTCTATATAAAAAAAAAAAAAAATAATAATAATAATAAAAATCTATTTATGTGTTTCCGTCGAAACTTTTGAATAAAATTTATTATTTTTCAAAAGCTCAACAAAGCTATACATATATATAGCTGATGTACGCGCATTATACGTGTTGCACATAATATAAATTGTGCACTAGGTACATCCTATGCGCCATGAGGCCCATCGCACGACAGGACTACATCGTAATGACATATAATACGTACCGTACAGTGGTATACACTGTGTACACCTTGTTTTTACTTTTATGGACAGTAAACATTTATACAGAAATGCATAATGCATTAAACGTCCGACGGCATGTAATATAATAGGTTTATATGTATTACGACGTTTTTCATAACGACCGTTTGGAAATTGCAACGTCCAATATCATATTATGCGCTCGCACACGAAATGCTCAAGCACGCACACGTATGCATACACCGTACGCGGACGTACGTCGACATGGTACGACGGAAGTATACAAACTCAATCAATCCGATCGCCCGTCCCCGCCCCGTTGCGATACGCACGCGCGTACACAACCGCTTCTTCGTTTATTTATGTATACGTAATGTACATCTGTATCGCAGCGGAGCTTTCTTTTTTTTATTTCTTTTTTTCTATTATTTCTCTCTCGAATTACACCCTTCACCGCGTTACACCGTAGCCCGGCACTTCTACACCGATATTTTACATTGTTACCGGCGCGGTCGCGTGCGTTTTTTTTTTTTTTTTTTTTCCGCCGATCCGAGTTCTCCCGCTGGAGGCTGCTGCTTTGTATACATCCCGTCTCGCCGGACCGGACGTCTCGAGCGCACGAGAACGACATCATTAAAAGAAGAATGAAAAAAAAATAATAATAATAATAATAAATAAATAAATAAATAAAAGAAGAAAATTACATTTCATACGAACATTATTATATGTCGCATGTCACTGGTACAAAGGTAAGCACGCACAACGGCGAAAACCATTACGTCATTATTTCGCGTACCCATAGCCGACGGGCGCCTGCGCTCCTCTCGTTTCCCGGGAAGCCCTGCGGCCGCCGTCGCGCCGGACGTACGGAGGAAATTATGTTCTTGTCCGCCGAATGCAAAACACCCTGTTTCTTTTTTTTTTTTTTTATGTTTCTGTTGACTCTTCGCGAAACGAATACGCCGAGTTGATTACGTACGCGCGTGCACGACAATGTCGTGTACTCCTTTTGTCCGCCGGTAACAATGTGTTTTTCGACATTAGTAGGTCGTCGTGGTCGGCAACGGCGCGCGTGCTTGGTACACGAATGTAAATACGCAGTTGTTTCCTTTCGGCGAACAAAAATAATAAACGTACGCGTCTCTTGTAAGTTAATTATCCGCGGGGGAGGAAACACGAAAAAAAAAAATAAAACACAAATTACACCAGAAAACCGTAACGCGTACCCGGGCTTAAGATGTTACGTTGTGAGAGCGCACTTCGGCTGCCGGTGGACGGCATCAATCCGTGGGGAGGGGGTAGGAGGAGGAGGAGGAGGAGGATGCTTTATTTTCTCTTGTCACAACGAACGAATGCGTTTTCAAGTTTGCGAATTGCGAATTCAAATGCGTATAGATTTTGGGTTTTTAAATTCTTGGATCGCCCACGCGCGGAAAATGTTTTACGTTTCCAAACGGTTTAGACCGGATTGACGCACGTTTACCGCAGCGATGGCCGTAAAGGTCGACACTAAAGATCGCGTGAACGTGTGACTTTTCTGCATGAATCTCGATGTGTATTACTCGTACTTGGTTCAAAGGCACTGCATTCGAACGCGCATCCGAACTC
Source organism: Sipha maydis (assembly GCA_034509805.1). Taxonomy (NCBI): domain Eukaryota; kingdom Metazoa; phylum Arthropoda; class Insecta; order Hemiptera; family Aphididae; genus Sipha; species Sipha maydis. The sequence goes on from JASXSY010001416.1 coordinate 34,886, forward strand.
ATTTGGTTGTCCCAATCGTTCACCGCGGCTAACAATTGCTGATACGATTGAACGGCTGGTACCGAAACATTCTTTTCGATGTCGTTCAGCTCCTACAGAACTTTCCCCGTAGTAAATATTGTTATGTTCTTAACATTTTCTCTTTTTTTTTTTCGTCCATTTCACAAAAATTCTTAAGCGTTCGTGCGCCTACGTATTTTAATATCTAAATTGGTTACTCGAGTTTACACGAAGTGTGCGGAGCTTAGTAAATATTTACTTTGGTGTGCACGAAACGACCATAATTAAAAAAATACCCTAGCGGTATAATATGCACCTCTGAAAGGAAAGAGCGTAATAAAAATAATTAATATTAATTATTCCGGCTACTTAAGTGAAATACCTCGTCGTATTTCAACGTTAAGACATATTTTATACGGACTACGAATAGTAACATAATTATTAACGAAGGTCAAAACAGTATATTATTTCATTTTCATTGAAATACGTATAAATGTATATATGTACATAATAATGATGCGGGTGTGTTGAAATAACAACGCGTACCTATAACGGGGTAAAAAAACTCATTCGATTATAATACATACACATGGTGTTACACGGTTGAGTGTATAATAATGTATAGCATAATATTTGTTTAATTCCTTCAGAACTTAGTATTCAACACATTTTCTCCGCTCAACGACCAAACATAAAATTACACTGCTCTTTATACCTCATCCTTCTTCTATTTCAATCGTACCGATAAATCGCTAATAAAATACATATGAATGTAACGCGTGGCGACGCGAGATATACGATCATCACATTTCAAACAATCTTGAACACACGCAGTAGCGGTTGAATACGATAAACCTCATGATGTACAACTGTCCCAGGTCGCAGCGCGCGTTCGTAGATAAACAATGATAGTTCAACCAATACTCTCGGACGGTTTTCCACCAGCCAAGGGCCAACGTGAAACGCTTGGATGCTGCTACCCGGGAAAACCGTGAAGGTAAGGAGGTACACGGGAGGGAGGGAGGGTAACTTCGTATATAATGTCCGGAGGGTATGTTCTGTGAATCGCATGTTACGTACGCGACCGAGCACACACACACACGCACGCAAAAACACAATTGAAAATACGCGTACACGTCGCGCGACGTGTGCGCGCACATGATATAGGCGAGACGGACTTTGGGCGTGCATCACGAACCGCGTGTACAATACGCAATACGTATCACACATCGTTTTGGGCTCGTGCGACGATTCGTCGCGAACGATTACCGGCGGCGACGGCTGCGAGTGCACGGGCGCGACGTATGTGTTTGTAGTCGGCGCGCGGTACAACGAACGGTGCGCGTCTACGGCTAGAGCAGTGAACGATGGCGTGTGTGGGGGCGAACCGTGTTCTCGAGCGGGAGGGCGGCATGTTTACATTTCCCACAAGATCGACTTAGGGGCGAGAGGGGCGACGACGGTGCTGCAGGAAGGGGCACGCGTGGCTAATCCTCTCGCGGGGCCGCGCACAATACACCGCGCGTCGATAATCCGCCACGGCCGCGAACTCGCACGCCGGTGTCACACACACACACACGCGCGCGCGCACACTATGTTACACCGTGTGCACCACTGTATCTGTGCGTGTGTAGCCGTTGCGGCGACGCGCGCGTCACATTATTATAAATACGATTCCTGGCGCGGACACGTTTTGTTTGTGAACGACAAACGGTCAAAACACATTTAATAATACATCGTGCGCAATATGAATTATTGCGCACACGACGCGGTGCACGGCGTTATTGTTGTTATTATCGTTGCACGGTATCATGGTGCGTGTGCGCGTGAGACCCGTGACGTAACGCGTTCTCGGATTTACGGTTCGTATTGCAACACATTACGTGCGCACTGAAACTTCCCCGGACGGGTCCACAGGCTCCCGGCACCGGATACTTCCCTACGACCGGGGCTTACTTCCCGTCGAAAGCGTTTTGCTTGTCCGTGTACCTTATCCCGGCTGGCAGTCGACGTTGGCCGTTAGCATTTGGCAACAATACAATGTACAGTCTTTATGCGTGCGTGTGTGCGTTCGCCGCAGCGTTTCGGACGGCTTCATTGCGTACCGCGCATATAAGAACATGCACCTGAAACCCACAGCGAGACCGTGACGTACCTGAGTTCAAAAAACATCGACAGACATTTTTACTTATTTCGAAACGTGGTCTTCAAGACTTTTTTTTCTAACACGAAAATCCGGATCAGCGGAGTGCAATTTAATTACATGCGTTTAACGACCGTTATCACTGTTGTATTGTACTGTTTAGACGGTGGAAATCTTACCAAGACGAATCGTAACCAAATAACAAGCATGTTTCCATATTATTATCGAATCAAATGGTTATTGTTCGTTTCTCACACGGCTAAAGTATTTACGTGTTTCGGTTGAACGCCGGTCTTATAAAGTATACATGGATATTTTTCAGTGTTTTACACATTTATTTTTATTACACATCGCTTCGCTTTGGAAACATTTTGTCGAATGAAGAAAATCCAGTGACTGATAAAATAATATCGATGACGGTCGTCCGGATGATATTATCGTGTATACAATAATTATACATCGAGCGGAGCCATTCTGTTTTTGTCGTTTCATTCAAGTGCTTGTGTTGAATCAGTAATTTTCAATAGTATACATTCGTAAACAGGTTTTAATATGTTTTTAGAGATTAAATCTACTACTAAATCGTTTTACCCGTCAACACACTTAAACCGTACGCCAGAGAAAAAAAATTATTTATGCATACTTGCATGGATATATCGATGAAAGACACACACACATTTATATATATACAGTACCTTATCGAACGCGTTTTGGTTTACATATTATTATTACGTCTAAACATGTGACATGTACATTGAACAGCGCAGTTCTTCTCGTGAAGTATGCATACCTATATTTTATGGTTTTAATCTATAAGTGAATTTTTTTCTTCACCGTACTGCGTTTTTTACGTAACAGTTTCAGCTGTATTTTTCATTTTTTTATATCATTACTATGCTATTGATTTTTATTTTATTAATGTTGCAATTATTTAATTTCAGTAATTCTAAAACACTTACAACACCTGTTTTTCCATCTGCCATTGATACATTTTGATTTTGGTGCAATGCAAAACTAATGGATTATTCAAATTTAACCACTCATAGTGTATTCATAATATTAAAATGCATAAACCTGTAATGTAATTTATTTAACGTGATTAATTTAGTAAACCGGAAAAGGACGATCGCCACTTACAATGGCTTTATACACAAATTATTATTGTAATCACAATTTTTACGATAAATATGGGTATTACTCACATTATATTGTTATAGTCACATCTGTTATTGAAATACATATATTTACCAAATGCTGTATTATACAAACAGTGAAAGTGGCGGACAAAATTAAATTGATATTATTATTGTAACTATCGCGCTATTATTATTGAGTGAATTCGATATTAATGGTTGTCCCAAAAAACATTCTAATGTAACCACCGGATAATAATTTTGCATTGGGGTAAAACTCCATAAATAATGTCGATAATATAACGTAAGTGAAACTCATTCGTGTGCTAATTTTTAAAAACGATGGCGTTTAATATCAATAAAAGATGATTATTTGAACGCAGTTAGATCAAGGTAGGGATTATCGTATATTTTCCAGTACCGATCCGTTTATTGTTTCTAATTTCAATGCGAGAAAAATTATAATGAACACCATTTATGGGGTTGTTACTTCCATTATTATGAAATCAATATATATATATATTACCCGTATGTATAATTCGTCCATTTAAACAAATGATGAGAAAAATATTCATTTGCTTATGTATAAATATATTCTACCAGATCACATTATACAATAATTTATATTTTAATCAAACTCGGTGATTTTAAACAGTTGAACAATTGAAAAATATATTATATTTATAGAGGCATCCATTTATAATACTATAGTATCGTCCCAAGAACTTAAGACTTCGTTAACATTTTTCTATACGATCAATAGAATAGTATACTATTGTTGAATTTAACTGTTTATTTATACACAAAAATATAAAAGAGAATTGCTGTTATTGTAATGACCAATGACCATTAAAGATAATCCATCGAATGTTCATGTTATTATTATTATTATTATTATTATCATCACAAGAGTGTCGGTAAGAATATATGAGCTATATCTACAATAGTCTCTAACTTCGATATATTCACTACACACATCGGGGTTTTTTTTAATGTATTTATTTAATGCTCTTGTAGACGTAGCGCGTAGGCACGGTTTATATCACCGGATATTTAATTAACATCCTAAATTATTGTATAAGTTACAAGTCGAAGTATAACAATAATGATATTTAACCGTCGAGGAATAATGAAAACCAGGCGGAGCAAGTGGAGTTTTTTTTCCTCGGTTCCGTTTGAGTGCGGACGTCAGTTTCTAGTTTTGAATAACATTATTAAATTCAATTTATCGGTATTAATTATGTACTTTTTTCGCCAAACAAATATCACGCATATAATAACGCGAATTTTTGATTTAATTATTATTTTTGTTCGCACACGTCGTATATCGAATATAAATGTCTCGTACGGATCATTTGCGAATATTCGAAGCAATAACGCATTTGTCAATATACTTAATCGTATACGTGCTGCGAGGATAATTCAGATTCACACACATACACACACACACACACACACACACACACACACACACACACACACGCATCTATGTCGTCATCGTTCCATGACAATGTAACTATATATCTATATAGCAATTTAACTTATCTGCATTAATCCTAAATGATTTACCGAGAAAACGCACGTGGTGGCCTTCATCTCGCGTAATTAAACGTCTATATTATATGCACGCACGATATAAATTCACATTTCACGCACACACGTACATATATACACAAAGATATATTCGATTAATTGAAGCTAAATCGTGAACGTAAATATAATATATATGTATATCATCCTCAACTACCGTTTGTCGGCGCCGCGCGCGTATATTGGACATTATACACCGTTGATCGGAGTTAATTAAAAGCATCTCGACGGACCATTTACACACACATATACATGGTTACATGCATATATATATATATAAAATATAAGGACTCGTACGAGGGAGTGGGTGGACGGGTAAGGGGCGAGGTAGTCAGCGAGGTCGCGGGAATCAAAGGATCCTTTATTCTCTCTCTGGAGTCTCTATAGTCCTTTGATGGAGAGCGCGCGCGCGCGCGCGTACATGTGTGCGAGTGCGTGTGCGCGTATGTTCATAAGTCCTTCAGACTGACAAACAAGCCTTGTATATTTGCATCTAAACTCTTGTTTAAACACGTTAACGGTACGTCGATCAAAGATACGACCCCGACCCGGCAGCGCCGTGCACAGTTAATATACATATATACTGCGCTGTATGTACATTGTACACTCTGCTTATATATACACTCGCTCGGGCCTGGAAAACCTCTTCGAGATTAAAATATTAAATCGGTGGCGGCGGCGGTGGCCATGATGGTGCCGGGGACGGTGCGCATAATAATTTATGAAATGTAAACGCTAACTTACCGTGCGAAAACGTGCAACGTGCCGTGTATTTTATATTATTATTATTATTATTATTATTACATCAAGCGGCGAGGACGGTGCGGTGCGAAAGGCGTCCTTCCAATCCGTCGTTGTCGCCACCGTCGCCATGGCGACCCGAGATAACCGTCTTGGTGCGGCGGCGACAAAAGCAAAGAAGAATATATAAAGGCGTAAGGGTATCGGTGGGGCAAGGGAGGAGGAAGGATGAGGAAGGAAGAGGATGAGGAGAGAAAGAAAGAGAGAGAGAGAGAGAGAGAGAAAGAGAGAAATCGGTTGTCAACGATTTCGGACAAGTGATTTCTCGTGTTTTCCCAGTCTCGGCGGGCTCCGCCACTGTGTCGCAGCAGCGCACTCGCCTTGCGCCCCCTCTGCCGGATGTAAGACGTTTTGAATTAAACAGCAATCTTCCGTCCGCACGCGCACCCTCACGTTGAAAGTTCATGTCCGACCTTTTTCCACACCACACCCCTTGGCGACAGTCTATAAACTCTTTTACCGAAAACCGTCCAAGTCCGCCCGTAAACGTAAGGTGACGATTCTCTCGCATTCGTCACACACACACATAGACATACGTATATTTATACATTTAATGTAGACATCTAAGCTGCAAAGCGGATCTGCATATTCTTACACAGTATTAGAAAAATCGAGAATACGTTCAGCGTGGGTGTAAATGGAGGGGTCATCTCCGCCGTAAATCTAAACACGTGTATATTAAATCGTAATATGCATATAATCGTCTGTTGACATGAATGGCTCGTCGTAATAGTTATTATAAGCATTCTACAATGATATTTTATCGATTCCAAACACAGTATTTGTTCAATTTCTCTGTACAAGTTTGTGTAATTTCGACCCGCCAACTTTTTGGTAGATTTTTTCTTTCAAATTCTATGTTTCGAATTTGAATAATACAAAAAGTTTTGAATTGTCTATGCTTTGTTTATAGAATATAATTCAACAAAGTTTACCTGATTGACATCAAGTAGATTTCACATCGATATTTATTCTGTTTTTTTTCAGAATCCTATTATCATTTAATTACATCAATTGTAATAATGGACAAAAAAAAATGTGTAGTTTCAACTATATTGCACGTGTGAAAGATGAACGCATAACACATTTTGATTTCCTTATCAAGGAATAATATCTGTGAAATCAAATATATTATTGTAAAAAAAAAAAAAAAGTAATTACAAATCATCAGAGAATTTGAAATATACCGAATGATAAAAGATCGAGTGTATTTAATATACAATAATATTTTGGAAACATGTTCCTATATTATTTTCCGAATGGTATAAGTATTGCACTACATAAAAACAACGTTACGTTTTAGATATCAACAACTATGTATGCGTGTATACATAAATCTATTAATATATACACAGATATATACATAGTAAAAGTAGTTTCGTACGCAGCATGAAGTCACTTAACAACTTGTAAAACTTTTAAACTTTGCCCGTATAGCGAATATGAAAAGCTTAAAGGTAACTTAATACTTTATTTTTTTGTTCAAAAAGAAAATCATAAAAATATTTCAGGGAAGAATGGCTGTAAAAATCATTTTCGTTCGACAGCCACACCACAGAGGGGGCGAAATGACAATACAAATTGCTTAAAAATATGTTTAAAAACTTTTCGAGAAAATTAAAAACACGTTTTAAAATCAAATAGGGTGAGTGCAGTTTTTCACGGGAAAATAATTTTAAATATAACTTAATCAAAAAAATCGGACCGGTTAATATTTTCCAGATAATTATAAACGGTTTTTAAACACATTAAAATATATTGTATTCACAAAATATAAGATATATCAACGTGTAATTATTTATTTTAACATCCTTTAGTTAAACTGGATTTTATCGATAAACTAAAACAGATATTTCATGTTGCCAGACGATCGAATGAACATTAATCAAAACTAAATTCACAAATGTCTTATAAAATTAAATGTGATGACTGACTCATAAAAAATATACTTTATTAATAGGGGGAAAAAAATACTTGATCAAAAAGTGTGCCATAAATAAACTATAAAATCTGTTGGTATAAAGAAAAAAAATTGATTTTTACGATCTATACCATGGAAAAATGACTCATATAGTGGTTTTTTACCAAAGAAAATCAACTTAAGCACTTCTATGTAAGAAGTGCATTAAAGTATCAATTTCAATCCGTCCGATGAGAAAAAAAATGTGTATATTTATAAAATCAAATAAAACGTTACATAATAATGCGTGCGGATGTCAATTATCAAACGCGGTCAAAAAAAATTAAAAAGAAAAAATAACGTGCATCGTTGTACTTTGAATAACAATAAAAACGAAATTCATTTAAACCCAACACATCCCTACAAACGCATAATAATATACAGTATGATAATACATCCGGTATCGTTTCGATCGGGAGTGTTACTATTTGTCCTGCGGCACGGTGTCGAAACAAATTAAACGGGATTCGTTTGAGTGCGCGACAATCGGTTTTAGTATACACAGATGCGTCATCAAATTGTTAAAATTGGCGTAAGACGTCGCTGTAACCGTTTGCATTGGACTTGATGGGAACACGCGGTCAACAATAGAAAGAAACAACAAATATCAACAGTTCTCTACGGTTTTTTAATCTACGATTACGGCGACTCCTAGTGGCCGCGTCCACGTAGGTGCTGCTTCCAACTTTAACAATATGATGGCGTATCCGTGCATCCTGAAATCGACGATATATAAGTGTTCAACAATCGTGCGTGTGTGGTTGTTCGGAAGAAAACGTATTTGAAATATTGATATACTCTTCTATATAAATACACGCACTTGTATACGAATACATAATATAATATTCGTATTACTACTGTGGGTGCGCGTGTACGTGTGTATACGTAACGGCTTGAAAGTTCTAATATAAACGGCGTTTTCGTAATTTGTGAACTCACGTCTTGGGCGAATTTACGATTACGGCTTTCGGCGGCAGTATACACAACGTTATTTATACATACGGATGGTGATGCAGTATAATAATATATAATGATACACAAACATATATATATATGTATGATTTGTATCGGTAAAAATCATCATAAAACTCACCGGTTTTCTTTTTTTTCTCCGTTCGTTTTTCATTTGCGTGCAACCATACCGCCGGGCATTTTATCACAGCCGACCGTGAAGCAATTCCGTTTTTATTTCTTTTCGTGCATATATAGGAAAAAATATATCATTTTTATTGCCCACCCAGGCATCTAATATTCGCGCCATGGCGTAACGTTTTAATGTGCATTAAATTTGTCTTCCGCATAAACATATCTGTTGTGTAGCCGTCATTGGTATAACAATTCCCCCGCCACCCCCACCGCCGCCGCCGCCGCCGCCGCCTCCGGTTTACGACCGATTATCGGGTAAATATATATATTTTTTTTCGCACGCGAAATTTCCAAACAATTATTTCCCATCGTAAATCGGCAACGTCACGCGAAATGGTCGTGTATTAATAATGGTGGAAAAAAAAAAAACCATCGATTTTTTTCTTATCGCGGCGTCCGATCCGTATTATATTATGATGATGACCTGTCTGCAGCTGAACAACATCATCATCGACGAAGGCTCAACAAGTATCTCGGTGTTGACGACGCGGTGTTAACCCGAGCGGATACGAGTAATGTGCGTTTAACAATGATATACCAAACGCTTTGGTTTCTGGCAATAAAAATCGCGATGTGCCGACCGATTCCGAGTGAAGTTCGTTACGCAATTGCTCATGATGTTGATCTCTGCGTTCACGAGAAAATTTTAAATACCAGATAAATTTAAACGATCCGGGTACGATATTGTCGTTATGCGACCAACTACGGCATATGTGCCGTACTACACGCTGTACACTTTCCCATTGCGGTACGCTCAAGTTTTAAGAATAACAGTATACGACACATCATCATTCATTACCTGTTGATGGGATTTCGATAATTTTAATTTACGGACATTGCCACAGCTACATGAACACTCCACCGATAGTTATTATACCATCCTTTAGATTTTGATCTAGTAGTTTTTCTTAATACTATTGAACACGCATATACCAGAAATCGATATATCAGATAAATTTGTTCTTATGACACAAAAGAGATTTTTAAACTGACTTTAAACTGAAATTATAAAGCAGTTTTTAGCTGATTGTTCACGCTGTTCAAACCTCTTAATTATAATACATAGGACTAAACATTAAAATGATAAATGTTGAAGAACATCTAATTACAAAGAACTAACGACAACCAACGGCATGTATGCACTTGTATATATTAATTTGATTCAAGTTGAATTCGCGTTCTATCCGAGTAAGTACGTATAGTAGTAATAGTTAACTGTCTTCTATGTCTCAACAATATAGTTATTTTTATTTTGTACCAAATGATTTTCGATTTAAATTTTTTAATTAAATATGCATATTTTTTCATCTCCGATTGTATTTCAATGTATAACAGCTGAAATAATGTTGATACTATATTCATAAACTGACGGTTAGGTGCATTAAAATAAATTTGATTTAACCATCTTAAACGTAAATAAAACAACAATAATGAAGCATAAAATATATTTATTTTTGTAATCATTTAAGAGTTAACGTTTATATTTTAAAAGCAGTATTCTTTTTTTTATGTCTAGATCAAAATTACATTAAACAACAATACTGTTATATTATTAACACTGATTTGTATAAATATATAATTTAACACCATAATATATCAACATTCGTAACTACATGCACTACGGGTAGCAAAAATTATAGCTTATTGGAAAATGTTTCGGCGAAAATATATGTAACTACTGAGAATGCGACAATTTGAACGAATTCGTCGAATCTCCATAACCAACATCTGGCGTTGCCGAGTGTATTCCGTTTATAAGGAATCGATTATAATCAATAGCGACCTGTTTCTCATAACCCTCTAATCCAGCAGTTTTCAGCTTGGGAGGCGTCCACCCCCCTCCCTCCTAGGGAAGCGTGATCATTTTCAAAAAGCAACGAAATCTTATTATGGCGAGGGGGGCATGTTAGTATAAAATAGTATGAAAGGGGGCTTTTACCTCAAAAAGTTGAGTATCCTTGCTTTAAACAATACGTATCTACTACGAAAGTCACCGCACGATTCGTCGAAATACGATAAATCGTCTTTTTTCTCAACAGCAGCTAACGTTAGTTCTTCCGGTGTGCCGTTAATGTTGTGTAGAAGGATTCCGTACCACACTTGCCTGGACTGCACGCAAATCCCTGAAACACGGCCGTACAAAAGTCAACGGAAGCGAGTGGCAATGGGCGAGCAGTATACCGTCTCGGCGGACGATATTGCGCGCGTCGGAACCGGTGACTCGATGCCCGTCGAAATTCGGAGCGTTTCCTTTTCTAGGATTCCAAATGTCACCGCTATGCTACCAGACGACTTGCTCGAGCTCGTTAAGCACAGCACGGTGGCACAGGCGCAAAATCGCCTAGTGAAATCGCAGACATTGGAAAGTTATACGAACAGTCCATTACGGCCCAACCGAAAGAATCCAACGCAGCGGAAAACGCCGAAGCCATTACAGGGCCAGCATGTACCCGAACCGGCGACTCGACCGCCCCCGAGTAGCGTCATGGACAAGAAATCGCTACTGCCGTGCCGTTTCCAAAACTTTTGTTTTCCTTCGTCAACGTGAAAGGCACGTAGCGTTAAACTGCTACAAACAGATTTTTGATCGTCGGACCGATCTCGCCAATTCGATAGACGAAGTTCTAAAAACTTTGATGGAATTTAAAAATTCTCCGGTCCAACATGATCAGAAGGTATTTGATTACATCTCGAACCACTTGTTCATCGTATGTTTCCATACATACACCGTGGAAGTGCTCAACCGATCTGCCCATCTTTTCGGTGAAGTTATTGAAGATGGCTTAATATCCGATTCTACGACACTAGGCAAGGCCCTTGCGTTTGTCTTGGACGCTCTCAAGCAATATCTGTATTAAAAAATGAACAACTTTGGGATTACTGCTTTGACCAGGTCTCAATATCGGTAAAGGTATATAAGCATTTTGATTTCTAACATTTGACATTTCAAGACATTATCGAACAGTTTGATCAAGCTCGTAGAGCAGAGTTTAGATGCACAGACACAACCGTCAACTAAAAGTGCAGACATTAAAAAATTGCAGGAATCGTTTATTGTGACGCAACCCGACGCAGAAATTGTTACCGAGGAAACGTACGCCGGAACCGTCGATTTGACGTTTGTGGAAATTGCACCCGCAGGGGTTCGCGAGCAAGTAGTTGCAGTGGTCGAGCTGTCGTCGGACGCCATAGCAGAGTTGGCCAACGGTGCGGAAACCATCGAAGGAGTGGTTGCATCACTAATGGCCTTACCGATAACGACTACAAAATAACCCGAAAACAATTACGCGGAAAAAATTATAAACACCGTGACCATGCCTTCACCAATTGAATCATCATGGCAAGTTTTAACACGTCAAAAATCGACTGAACAACCACGAGAGGGAGATGTGGTTTGCGAAGTTCCTGGTCACCCACCATGTAAACTGCATAAGTTTAAACCACGAGTTTTATTCAAGGATGATACCGTACTTTGGAAGCAATATTTTTAACAGTCTAATACTGTCAGAAACGTATCGGGCGATTCGAGTTTTGTTGAACAATAATGATCCCGGATATAAAAACATATTGTCCAACCTGAGTGTTTTTTTTTTGGGTATAATTACAACATCATTAAACAAGTCCAAACCCACCGAAGTGGCGGATATCCAGTTTATCAAGCGACAAGTTAAAGCGTGCACATTTTATGGTCATCTGTATATGTACTTTTAATGACTAAAGAGTTATCTCTCGATTCAATTGTTAACTAATTTTCCAATTAATACTAAAAGCATTCGTTCAATGAATTTGATCATTGTTTTTCCTTTAATGTTACAGTTATGTGCAACTGTGACTATGACAACTATTACTGGTAATATTTTTCTTCACTATATTGATATTTAATATAAAATCATTTTTGAAACTTATTGTTTTGTGTATTATGCATGAGAATATAATATGATTCGTTGTAAAACGTATTACTTTGTGTTTTTGTCTTATAATTTAGAAAAAATGTTTTATCTTTTTGGACAAAAATAATTATGTCAACAGTCTATGTAATTTTATTTTTTTGCTTGAAGAGTATCGATTTGAAAAATATTTATCATGTTAGAAGAGGCAGAGTTTAAACTAAAAGCAAACAAATGTATATTTATTAGAACATAATGATTCAAAAGAAAATGTTACACCAAAAGAAAAAAAAATTAAAACTATAGTAAAAAATTACCAAACCTACAAAAAGTAAAAAAAGAAACGATAATTTATTGGCCTAATTATTTTTTTAAGATGATTTATTAAAAAGTTCGCAAATATTGCTAACCATTTTATTTAATTAATTAACAAAAAATAAGGATACAAAAATAAAAACATGATAATAAATAATTTACCTATACGTAAATAATAATTTGATATTAAAAATATCATAAAATAGATCATAATAGTAAAATGAAAATATAATAAATCCCGAATAAAAATGCATAAAGACAATGATTGATGATTTATAAATTACTAGATGAACCGTGTCCACTCTGTTAGGTGGTAAAACTTTTCTAGTTCTAATGAAATTATGAGTGTGATTCGATTAGTACCGAGTGTTACGATTTATTTCCTGACTGCCAAAAGGAGGGTTATATTTTTACTGCATATGTATAAATGTAGTTACATGTCACTTTGGCTCTACTACCAGATGTTAAATGAGTGAATGAAATTATTATGATTAAATAAACTATGTTTATTTGAATTGTTCAAAACTTCTATGTATACTACATTAGATGTAATATTATTATTTGGTATCAAAATGTATTGTGTTTTAGAAGTTCTAACCCGAGACAGGCCAACATATAACAACATATAATCTATGGAAAAAAACATTGCCTTCTCAGGTCAATGCCCACTAGTGAGAATAATTGACCCTGGGACTTATAAATAGTGAGGGCAAAAGAGATATTGATAGGATACTGTAACCTTTTAAACGGTATGGGTAAATCCATCGGAATCAAGGGTATTCGCAGAATATAAGTCAGTTGTCCCACTAACCAGGCCCTGTGTGAATGGTCCCTACGATTACACTCTCCCAAAATTCTTTTATAAACAGCTTTGTGCCATTACATAAGTGAGAGCAGCTCAGGTTTCTTAATAGCATGATAGGTATGTAACTTTTAACATAAGGTCGTGAGGAGGTAAGCCAGAAGGGCTAAAGTAATTTAAAAATTATTGAGGACAGTACATTGCACCCTCAATATTAAACACCGTGTCAATGGATTTATAGTGTTTGACTTGACCGGGAATTTTCTCTAAAATCAGTTTATTTATTTCATTTACTGCATCGTTTCTGGATGACACTATTGTCCTAGAATAAAACCAGTGATAATCTCTTTCCAATCAATTTTTTTGACCGAGATATATTGCGTCTATCAGATGTTCTAACCTATGTAATATGTGAGCTAATATATTTTCATCGCTAGTATTGTTGGTGTTAGGACAACTAATTTTTCCTTGTCCAAGATTCAGTAGTTGATGCGAAAAGTCGTTATCGTAGTTGCCGCTCAAATGGGTTCTCATTTTCTTTCGTAAATTGAAAGTTTCAACAGAACTCCATAAGTAAGATGACTTTAAGGATGTTCTGATGACATCGGCGCGTGTTCCTTTTGTTATTACAGGTAGTGCTTGTCGAAAATTGCCCATAAAAGTAAAAATAACTCCACTCATAACACTATCTGAATTTTTGAGGTCTTTGAGCATTCTTTTTACTACTTCAATATGAGCTCTGTGACTCATGGTATATTCGTCCTATATAATTAATGATTTATCTTATAAAAGGTCTTGAAAATGGTTTAAAATCGTCGACGGTACGGCGGTACAGATGCTGATGAATATCCATCAATCGATAACTGTGTAGTTACAGTAATAGTAACACGGCGTATTATACGAAAGATATTATATGCATGTGCGCAGCTCTCAAAAATGCGATAAAAATGCGAAAAATTCAAATCCCCGTGACGAAGTAACGACTATAATTTATTACGTATAAGCCCTTCGTGCGCATGCGTAAACGCGACAGCGAAACACGCAAAACAAGCTCACGCGTATCAAAGGTCTCGTCCCTCGGTAAAAAAAAACAAAAAAAAAAAAAACGGGTTTTATATCACACACACGTATACCTACTTTGCACGGTCAACATTTGATAGGATTATCAGCGAAATCTTTAATACGAACACACCACACCCTAGACGCGCCAGTTCTCCTATATTGTTACAATACGTGCGCGTCCGTGTACGTTTATAAATTATTGTGTACACGGCGTGTTTGTGTGTGCGTGTATACAGTGACTGCTGGAAACCGAAACACACACCTGGAGATAATCGGGTCGCGTGTCGAATGGGTCCGCTGGCGCGAATGCCACGCGAGACGCGCGTCCGTTTGTGATCACAATATTTTCGCCAGACTATAATGGCCATCACGGCGATTCCCACGGATTCAGGTTATAAAAGCGTCGTTGAACCCTTCGCCGCCGCAGTCGAAAGTCACATGATCAATCATCATTACGTCCAGCCCCCTCCCCCATCCACCTCGTCCCTTACACCGCCCTCGTAGTGTGTACGTTGCTTCCCCCGCCGACGTGCGTTCGCAGTGCACCGCACACGCTAATAATCCGTCGGCCGCCGATCAACTCTCTTGCACGCGCGCGCCAAAGCCGTTTTACACAATCATTGTAAAACACATAAGCGTACAGGATAGATCCTGCGCGGAAAAAAAAAAAAATCGTTCACGCGCGACCGCTAATGATATCCCCCGCCGGTCCCGCGTGTTGTTCTGCGGCCACTACGCTCTACGCACCGCGGTTACACTCTTCGAAGTCATCCGATCCCTTCCCGTGCGCGTAAAACAAACCTCTGCACGTCCGTTGGCTTAGACCGAAGTTCAACTGCACGTGCTACTATTCCGTTTCGCGATGCGGTCTCGATGTTTCTGCACCGTTCGAATCGCACGTGTACGTCACCACCAGCGGCGCCGTGAGATTAAAACTACTGAGCAGCAATTGACTGTCACTCATTAGACCACTCACTGACCGATCAAACCCCCCCCCCCCCCCCCGCGTTATCTACGGTTTTTTGAAGGATTCTAGAACAATCGGGAGCAGCGATGTCCGACCATTTTTTCCTAAACGGGCTACCAAATATGAAACCACGAATAATATCAGTATTAATCTTATATTAAAATTTCGTTACACATTTAATTGTTTTTAACAGTTTGAAAATGTCAGAAAATGAAATTAATACATTTATATTAATTATATATACTTAAATTTTTTTTTATAATAATTTTACTTTTTTTTTTTTATTTAATATTATGTTTTATTTTACAAATTTATAATCGGCCACACAGTATACCTTCGCGGATCGCGGGGAGCATCACCGACATAGAGTATAGGCTATTGTACTATATTGTAATGTAGAATAGTATAATCTTCGATCAATGGGGTTACTCGTTATACGAAATGCTTTGTATTAGAAAAAAATGTTGCATTTAGCTTAGGTAGGTAGTTGTAATTTATATATCAACGACCCACCCATCTACAAAAATCTCAGATGCAATTTCTTTTTAAATAATCCTTTGTCAAGCCACTGGTTATCGCGGTCCGTATCTAGAACGCTTTGTTTTTCTTTTTTTTTCTTGTACAGGCACGTATTATATTCAACAGTCAGTAAAATATAATTATCATTTACTCGTATGTGGTCAGAGAGTAAATAATCGACAGTAGGCAGTATTATAATATTCGCAGTAAATGTCAATACATCATATTATGTTATACGCGTTTTAAGTTATTTTGATTTTTAATTACGTTTGTATAAATTTAAAATGTTTACAGTTTATAAGCACACTTAAGTATCAAAGTCAAAATAACGTATACACATTCTAACATAGGCACCATGATACTCGATATACTTCAGTACGCCTTTCATCACTCATCCAAAGGATCGCGTCTTGAAAGGTCATTTGTAAGGGTCTCGTTTGCAACTGTATATATATATATTTGTTATTTGTGTGTGCATGATACAGATATATAAATATATAAAGATTGAACTATGTTATACAGCCCGATTACGTTACGTTATTAAAGTTATATTGATGTTTAATAACGTAACGTAATCGGGCTGTATAACATAGTTCAATCTTTATATATTTATATATCTGTATCATACACACACAAATAACAAATATATATATTATAATTAATTAAAATCATGAATTAAAATTATATTATGATCCTGTACACGTGTGTAACATGGCTGGTTGCCATGTATATGACTAATACAACTTCAGAGGTGAAAAAGAGATTGTCGTGAGATGTCGATAGCACGGTGTCTCATACGTAAGATTTGGCGATAATACATTTAAGTTGAACAGTGTTGTAGTCCATACGCAAATGTTGGTTTTTTGTTTAATTCTAGACCATACGAAGGTAATTACAAAAGTGATACCGCCGTTAAGACAACAATTAATGAGAAATAATACATAATGTTAGTGTTTCAATAAAAACGAGGACGAGCATACTGCTTCGAGAATTACATGAAACTTGACATAAATTAACAATTATGATGAGTACAAGTAAAGTCATTGTTGATGTCTTGAATTAATATTATATCTTTACAACCGAAACTAATAACATTTGTGTTGCTGTACTGATCCGTATAATATAAAACTATATTATATCCTACGAAAATTAAGGTTTAGATCAAAAGCTTCTAAACGGAAAACAAGCTATTTTCTTTTTAATGCATCTTAAAGCTTGAACAGAACAAGATATAATTATACATAATTAAATGTTATCGTATATTATAAACTTGTAAACAGTAATAATTACAAGTTGTAAGTATCTAAAGATATGAGGCACCTAGAGATTTTTATCACATATTAAAAAAAGTTTTTCTCGTGGATGAATGTTGAATGTGCTTGACAAAAACGTCTAGTTTCAACTATGTACACAATACATTTATATCATGTTCGTAAATAAGAGCCAACGTTCAGTCAGTCAAATCAAATCGAGACACACTGCAGGTGTTGTGTATATTTAATATACAACGGCCATGATCGTGTACACACGACGAACCACCGACCGTGCGTTCCTCGTCCGTGACGCAAATCCGAGGAACGGAATCGAGAAATCGACTGAGAAATCAACGTTGTGATGGATGTGTCGTTGTGTCGTCTCATCTGTCGTCGCCTAGACCGTCACTGTATCCGTCACTGTTGTACCGCGATGCAGTTTTTCCGTACGCGCACGCGAGATAATCCTAGGTCAGGCGACGCGTCGTACCGCTGTTTTGTTTCGGACGGTTTTGAATAACAAAAACGATTTCGTTCGACGACGACGGCAACAAAGGCGTGTGACACCGTTCGGAGGCGCTCCTCCGCGGCGGAACATCTGCCCGACTGCAGTGTGTGCGCGTACATGACGCGTATATTATAATATTATTTAGAGCGACATTATTCGGTATCACGTAGCGGAGTCGAATTTTTTTCCTATTGTCCACCCCTTTCCTCGCCGTAAATCGCTGTAAACATTTTTCGTAACACCCGGAAGACAAATTCCGACGCGTTCATGTGCGCGATCCCGCCGTATTACGCACACGCTGTCATTGTTACGTGTTATTATTATAATCGTCCGATGGGTTTAAAACCGTTCGGCAAGTAGAGGGTTTTACACCGGAGGTGGTTTGGGGGGGGGGGGGGGTGGAAGGAAGGGCGAGGGGCCGCGTACGGTATTAGTGTAATGAACGACGTGTGCGGCTGACGATATACATATATTGTACACAGCGACCGTCCGTGCTGCAGTATACATTATGTACGTAGAGATCGATTGCGTCAATCTGCGCGACTGTCGGCCCAAAACGATCGGCGCAAAGTGGTTGAAATTTAATTAAACGTATCGGTCCACTCACCCCTCCCCCATGGCGCGTATAAATATCGCATGCACGGTACGGCCTTTTAATACTTCTGGTTAGTATTTATCGAATTATTAAAAGCGCACTTTCCACCCTCGTTTTCCAGCCGCGTACGCACGCACACACTCGCATACACGCACACACACACACACACACACACACACACGCGCACACACATTTGACGGGACATCGTCATCGACACATGCATCCGTTTAAATATATTTATACGATATGCATTATTACTTACCGTGCATGCGTGGTACAGGCTCTGACGTTTGCGTCGACAACCATTACCGCGGGGTTTTACGTACAATGCCATTATATTACTACAATGTGTCGCCGCCGCCGTGGTGTCCGTACGGTTTGTACCGATATGTACGTAGTATTGTGGAAATACATTTATCTAGTATAATAATGTATTGTACACCTCCCATACGAGTGTTGCTTTGTTATTGCGGTTTGCAGTCGTTTTTATTCATTTTTTTTTTCTCCGTATCGCGTGCGAGAGGATAAACGTCAGTGTAACGTGGGTAGGCATCGCGGTACCGTTTATTTGCTTAATTTAACGTCGCGCGCGCGTACGGTGAACAGCTGCAGTTCAAGTGAAAGATCGGTTTTGTTTGTTATGCAATTATTTCGCGCGAACCAATACGGCGGGCCGTGGAACGTCCGCGATGTATAAATCAACGAAGAGTCAAAATAATGTTTTCGAAATCGTATTACAATTCGAACGGGAAGTAGTAAACTTTTCGTTCGATTCTTGTACACGTAAGGTCATGCGAGACGATGATTGCAAATGTGGCGGTCGCACAAAAGTCGGAAACAAACTTTCGGCCGTTTAACCTATATATGTTAAACGATCGGATGGTCTCCGTATACAGACGGCGTACGTGTGTGCGTCTATAATATATATATATATATATATATATATATATATATATATATATATATATATATATATATATATACAGATGGAGGACGGAATAGAAAAGTTCGGTCATGAATAAAACGTCGAATTCCGGTTGCCCGCCGCTTCCGGCCAATACATTTTATAAAGGTTACGCATTATCTTGTCCCATTTAAATAAATGGTTCTGGTGAAAGCGGAAATTAACTCTTTGTCACCTCGCCGCCGTGTCCGAATACACATGGGGAGGTGAAAAGAGAGGAAAATCGAGCAGAAAAAAAAAAGGAAAAGACGAGATCATTTTCTTCGATCGTAACCAGGAGGATTTAGTACACACTATATATATTTTTTATTATTATTTTTTTTTTTTTTTTTTGCTCGAGGTATCCTTATATATTTAATCTAATCCAGATCCAGAAACATTAAGGGTAATAAATGAAGATAGTTAAACGCACTTTAAATCGGCCGATTTATATTCTCACCGCAGTTCATTATCGCAACGTATTTTTATATATTGTTTTAAGATGGAAAAAAACGAACCCCAGGAACGACAAGCCGGTAAACACGATCCGAGAAATAAATGTGGTCGTTTACCATAGGTATAAAATGGGTTTTTAACAAAAAAAAAAAAAAAAAAAAACAAAAATAAATAAATAATGTTCACGCTACGGCATAATTACGTGGTAACACGTTCTAGTTCATTTTTATTCGACCTTAATAATACATATGTATACATACTTATGTTTATAACTATCGTCCTGTTGTTAAATTTGCATTTATAGTATTGTCCTAAAAGCGTTACTAAAAACATTTGGACGTTGGATACATCTTCATCAGGTCACGATGGCGTTAACGTTTTTTTCTTTTTTTTTAAATTATTCATCCAATATATATGTAGTCCTAAAAACACGTATTTTGTTTTAAAGAAACTTTGAATTTTGACTATATAATATATATATATATATTTATTTAAATTGACTTATGAATATATTTAATTTTGTTTTTAATAAGTTATACGATATTATTGTGACATTAATGACTTAATTTATGAAACAAGTATAATAATTTAAAAAGATAGTTTTCATCAAATATTTATTTTTGTAAAACAATTCTTATGCAAACACTCTAACTATATCATATTGTTAGAAAAATGTAATGTTTGGATATATTTTTTTTTATTCCAAAATTATATTCTTATCATTAATTGAAATTTATGAAACAGGAACAATAATAATTTATTCTAATGATTAACACTAATTAGACATGTTTAAAAATTATAATACTTTGGTTAACCGATATTATTCATCGCTATCATTAAGTTCATATTTACAATATTTATAGAGATATAGGTAAATTACGTGTCTAGTGCAGTGTTGGACATATCGTAATCTTCAGCTGCTACAAGTCGATTTTGAAACTTAATCGCCATACATTTAAATTCAAAAATCTCCAAATGTACGTTGTTTCCAAATGTTTTGAAGAAAACAACAATGAAGATAATTAGATTAATTAGTAATTAATAATTAATGTAAAATACTGATTTTTTTTTTTGTTAAATATTTCACGTTTTTTAAATATATATTTTGGCAAAAATAAGAACATAATTATTTATATATTTTGATTTTTTTATATTACACAAAAATCCGTGATTAGTAATCAATATTCACAATAATAAATTATTGTATAAAATTAAAATAATAATGTATTCATAGTATTGATTACGATTAAATAATATGTTAATGAGTAATTATGACTAATTTTTAATTTCAATAACGAGTTTGGGCTGAATAATACTTTTAGATAAAATGTTTAAAAATATACAGTTTATTAATCGGTTGTAGTGTATTTTAAATAATTATACTTATTGGTTTTAAGTAGGATATTGTAAAAAAAAATAAAACATATAAGGAGTAAATTAATTAGCAATATTTAAAGGTGATTGGTATCTATTAAAAAAAAGTAACGATTAACAATATATCGAAATTCTAATTAAATGCTTTTTATGAGTATATAATTTGTTTTTATGGAGTGTAAGATTCAATCAATAAATAAATACATTTATAAATATATTTAATTAGCAATACAGTTTTTAAATTCACTTTTTTTATAGTATTATTATTGTGCATGTAGATAAATAATTATTAGTTAATTTGTATTTAATTTAGAATATGAATTAAACTTTCTATAAAGTGTTTGTCGCAGATCAAAAGTTTCGTATTTAAAGCTTGAATAACAGTGAAATCTGTACAACGATTAAAACATGCTATGTCACGAATAAAAATTAGATTAGGTTCCGTTATAAATTACAGTTAAAATATATATTTAAATTGACTGAATATATTCGAAACATGTCTTTAAGTAGATTGTATTTTTGGTCTCTTTAGCAATTTAAATTTGAACATCTTTTATTGTATGAAAAAATAGATTATTTTTGTGAATAATGACAATAATTTTTCGTACTTGAAAATTAATAAAATTGTTAGTTTTAGTATTAAATATAAAATAAATATTTTATTTCAAGTTTAAAAAATTTGGCTTTTAACTTTTATTTTTAAGCTTTAAAGTTTTATCCAAGGCATGTAATCTAATACGAAATATTCAATTGTACAAAAAAGTATTGATTACTTTGTGTTTTTAAATTTGTAATTTGAGAATTAATTCTTCAGGATTATAACTGAATAAATCACTGCGAATATTATTATTAACACTTGTTAAATACGTGTCATCTTATGTATCAGTTCTACGATTATAATATCTCATTTTAAATACGTAGCTATAACATTTATAAATTATGATACGAGTACTCGTATTTTACCGTTTGTCTTTTAATGGTGGGATGACTATTAAGAATGAAATATATATTTGAAATTGTATAAAAAAAAAAAAATAATAATGAAAATTCAGTGTTTTTATACCTTTGTACTTTATTACAATATTTAGATACCGATACATACACACAGTATCTATATAAAAAACGAATCTATGTTATAGCTGAGTGACACACAGGAAATAGAGAATGACCTAATATATAATATAAGAGAGTCTTACTAATAAATCATTATGTATATTACTTTTGAAACACCAAGGTAATGCATTTCACGGTAAATAAGATAATAAACTTCTAGGTTATTTTTATTTCAACATTAGTAATGGGTAACTGAATCGTTGTATGTGTATACAATTGCGTTGATTCGATTAAACAATTTTTTTTTAGATTCTGAACGGAGTGAAGAATGTATTGATTTTACAATGATGTGTGTTTTTTTTTTTTTTTTTTTTTTTTTTTCCAATATTTTTAATTTCCAATATTTTTTAAATGCGACGGGAAAAACCATAAAAAAATTTGGGAAAAACGGGAGTTTTTACGCAAAACCAGTTTTTGACATAATCAAATTTTTTATTTTGCTATAACTCAAAAACTAATCGATGTAAATACTTGAAATTTTCACCAAATGTTTAGATTAGCGTTCTCTATACACCATTAAATTTTCAAAGTATTTTGACTTTTATGAAGCTATTTATAGACAATTGAAATTTTCAATATTTTTAAGTATTTTTTTTTTAAATAACGATAAAATTTTTTTGGCTGCCTAGAAAATCTTGAAAATTTAATACAAGGTTTCTTATAAGTTGTTCCTTAACTGATAAAAAAAAATCTAAAATCGTAAGTCACAATTTTTTTTTATAAGTGCTCAAAGTTACAATTTATACGAAATATGTAAAAATCACGATAATTGGCAAGTTATTTTGTAGATAAAAATTCATAAAATTTTTTCTGTTCATACTTAAGGATCAAAATTTTAACACGAGGTTATGTATAAGCTACTCTTCAAAAATCTTTAAAAAAATTTCTACCGGAATTAGAGGAAAAAATTTTATGACTGTTTGAAATTTAAATATTTACGAAATTGCATAAAATAGCGATTTATTCTCAAACGATTTTAAATATTTTTTATAATTCAAAAAGTATAAGTCGCAGATTTTTGAAATTTCTACCAGCTGTTAAGATTGGTATTTCCTTTATGTCATATTATTTTCAAAATATAATATTGATTTTTAAGCCACTTATAGGCATTTAAAATATTCGATTTTTTTACATTTTTTTTTTATAATCAGTGATAAAAAAAATTTGGCTCGTATAAAATACTTGAAAATTTAATAGAAGATTCCACAGAAGTATTTCTTCAAGTCATTCAAAAATTATTAAAATCCATAGGCACAATTTTTTTTTATAAGCGTTTGAACATCGAATATTGACATAAAATTACATGTAAAATATAATATAATGTAGAATGTTCTAGACTGACAAATGATATCGGTTTTTTTAAAATGCCCTAACTCAAAAACGAAAAACCGCAACAACTTGAAATTATCATTAAATCTTTATATTGACGTTTTCTATACATGGTTAAAATTTCAAAGTATTTTGACATATTTTGACTTATTTATAGACAATTTAAATTTTCGGTTTTTCTAAATTTTTCGTTTAAAAATAAAATATACTTATATAATATTTATAAATAACATTGTATTATATTCTAGACTAACATATGAACTCCGTTCAGAATCGTTATTCGTATACAATGATATCTATCATTGCATTCAAATTTAACAAATCCATTATAATAATGACCTATCCTATAAGCGAGGTGCACTCCACCCCTAACTGTACAGCAGAGCGAGGCCCATCCGGTTCTTTTTTAAACTCACATGTACACAATACGAAATTACTATCAATAATATTATATCATTCACATGTGACTTAAGTACCATTATACATACGATAAAATAAATAGTAAATGATGAAATCAATGTACCATGCTGTGGTGTTGGACAACTAATTATTAAAAATAGTACAATAAACGAAAAGTAAAAATTTGTACTTAAAAATATCATCATTTAACAAGACTACAATGGTTATACGTTTTATATAAGTTTTTATTTACTATAATATAACTTTATTTACACCAAGAATTTATTTTTCTATCTTAAATTCACTTTTAGTGTT
Source organism: Sipha maydis (assembly GCA_034509805.1). NCBI lineage: Eukaryota > Metazoa > Arthropoda > Insecta > Hemiptera > Aphididae > Sipha > Sipha maydis. Next base: position 59,496 of record JASXSY010001416.1, read on the forward strand.
CAAGACAATAGTGTGATTTTAAATTATAGATATATAGTTATTGTGTATTTAAAATAAATAATAATAAAATATGTATGCATTTCGTAAAATTGAGTTCACCCTCTTGTACAGCAGCCATTACATTTCGTCGATACGGCACATCACGGGCACACACTACATATTACGAAAATCACGCAAATTAAACTTGAAAAATATTAAAATTTTAATCGAACCAGTATTATAAACACAAAAATACACTTTAGATTACGCTAAGAGAATATATATATATATATATATGTTTATAGTATTTAGCGATTGACAACATTGTATTTATCTATATTTGTTTTGTGTACTAGTAAAAATACACGTACGATCTGTATACATAAAAATACAATAAGTAAATGAGTGTAAACGAATAAGAATAAATCAAGGGAATGGAGCAACCATTGACGCTACTTCGAATTGATGAACTCGTGGAGCAAGTTGTTGTAGATTATTCAAATGATCACGTATCCATTTACGTTTGAGACGACGGAAAGGGTGGTCAGGAAATGTGCAAGAGCAATGTTTAGACAAGAGGGTTTTTGTGAAACGTATTAGCTATATTAATCTAAACACTTTTACACGTAAAATATACACGGCCGTCCGGACTTCGGCTCAATGACGTCTCGTGCATATTTTTAAACGCTTGTATTCCATTGGACATTTATAGCTAATGTGCGAATCCACACGATATTTCTTGGATCGTAATGTTCAAAGAATCTAAATTTAACCGTTTTCAGCGCCGTGGTATCATTTGAACACTCACGCAAATCAATACTTCGAGTTTTCTAAAAACAAACATAACGTTATGCATGCAGACAGGAAAAAGATTTTTTTTTTATTATTATGACGACGTGTACATTTTATTTCGAACGATAATCGATAACTATCGATCGATACGCAAGCTTGCGGATGCTAACGGTACGGATCGCGCGAAAACTGCAGTTCCGTCGGGAGAACGTTCACTTGTACGTGAAGTGTCGGGCGAACAAGACGCGTGTCCGATAGAGGAAAAACCTCGACCACGAGCGACGGACGACTTGCGGCAGCGCAGTTGAACGCGCGCCCATCGTCGAGCCCATCTCTGCAAGCCGACGCGATGTTCGCGCAAGTATGCACACGTAATATTTGCAATAGCGTTTCGGGGGGCGAGTACGCGTGATAAATATTCGCACGCGTACACGTATTTGCGTTCATGTGCACACTTGTACCGAGTGCACGTGGAATCCAATTTGCGTGTGTACCAGTGTCCGCGGAAGATTCGATAACACTATTTTCTCCGCTCCCTCATCATCCCCACATACACGCATAAGTATATGTATTAAACACTCGCACGCACGTTGTACGCCCCTTCGTCCGGTGATGGACACAGTGTTCGGGTATGTGCGAGTGTACCAACTTGTCCGTCCGCGCGCGACGAGATTGCGCACAATGCGCGTTATATTATCGTACAGTTAATTTAAACGGGATTAAAACTCGATTATTTTGTATACGTGTACGGCGGCGGTGGTACTGGTGGTGGCGGAAAGGGGTGAACATTGAGCCATTGTCTCGTTTTCCATCAGCTAAACAATATAACTTTTCTCTCTCTCTATCTATCTCTCTCTCTGATATACACATATAGGACGAGTGCGTGTGTTCGTATAATGTTTTTCGACCCGTAAAAGCGTACAGAGACAGTTGTCACGCGCGCATGTCTGTGTGTGCGTGCGCGCGCGCGCGTAAGTCTAAAAAGTATTCCCTCACCCACTCGTACGTATTTAATATTATTTATACATATATATATAAATTACGTACCCTCCTATCGTTTACTCCGCATCGTCATATTGCGCACACGCAGTGTTTTAATGAATTGACACGTCGGCGGCGAGCAAAAGGCACTCGAAACGTTTTTACATGCAGCAGCGGCAAACAGCAGCAGCCGGTGGTAAATACGCGTTTATATGTGTGTGTATACGATTGACAGGTTTCATCGGCGAAACGTATATGGCTAATTTCGAAACCACCCGCGCTCACCCCGGTCTCCATATCCCTTTTCTCCGATCCGGCACTCTCGTCTCTTGGGACACGCGCCCTCTCCGGCGATACGTTATTATTATTATTACGTAACTGATTGGAAAAAATATCTCGAAAATCCGTCAAACTGTCAGTCAACCATACAACATATACGCCCGTTATTTACCAAAAGAGAATATCAGCGGGTCCGGGTGCACCGCGCGCGTACGCGTGTAGTACTACTGTGCATGCGGTAACCGAGTCCCTGTACGGTTTTACCATACATATAGGTCCGGTGAGTGAAATCGTCGAACAACAAAAGTCCTCTCCGACGTCGAAAATCGACCGATTATCGTACGCTGAATGCAAGCCCATAAATCCGCGTCGCAAAGTCCAGGAGGGTGTGCGACCGTTCAAACTTTTACTCTACACACAAACACACGTGTACATATATATATATATACGCGTGTGCGTATACGCAACACAATATGTTCGCGGTGCGATTGTGTAAGCAAAAACGACAACAATGTTCCGAAACAGTCGGCTATTAATAACGGGTACACAAGTATAATACATAACTGCGCACGGACAATTTGAACAGATTCGAGGACATATTGTGTTGTAACAGTTTGCTTTACGTTACGAAAAAAATGAACGGAACATTGGGAATTTTCAATTTTCAATCGACATCCCTACAACGATATACTGTAGTGAATTGTTTCACGTGACATTAGCGTATCGTCGTCATCCAGCTTCGGATTGAAATTTAATATCCATGAACAATATTCATCTTAATAACATTAACCGTTTCATAATTTGAAAAGATACTTTAAGCACTATTGAGGGGGAGAGGGTGTCATAACTCCCTGACACTGCTCTCTCCTTCTCCTCCTGCTTACGCTATTGGTACATTTTTTTGAAAACTTGTCTATATATTTTTGTTATATCTGTATGTGTATATATGTATATATAATATGCGTATATTATGTTGTTTAAACCAATACAATTTTTCAAAATTTTTTTTTATTATTTCGCATCCCCCCCCCCCCTCATAGCCAAGGTTTGGAGAAGCCCCTGGACTGCCGTAAGGTCTCGGCGCACGTTTGTACGCCACGACGACACCGCGGCCGGAAAGAAAGTCTTCGGATTTGCGATACGATCGTGACACCGTCCCGCGGCCGAACTCGTGTCGAAACTCGCGGCGGCGACCACCACCCGTGAGAACGCCGTACGGTGCTCGGTTGCCGTTGTTTACGTGCGCTCGAATGCGCAACGAAAACGCGTCGGAGCTGAAAGGAAATACACGAGCCGAGCCGAGTTCGAACCAATCTACACGACATCGCGTTCGGTGCGCGCACCTCGCGCACGGGCGTACAAATGATATTCACACGAATCGTGTGTAAAATACGTACATAAATGTACGCATAAATCTATAAACGGTGTACGACGGTCGCCCGAGGTTTGCTCGCATGTTATTCCCCCCCCACCCCACCCACGGTCGTTCGTTTGTACGTTCAACAGCGGCGTAATTTATGATTCGAAAACGGCAAAAAATCGTTCTCCTCGTGTTTGGACAATATTATTTAGAACGGGTCGCGCAACCATAACAGTAACTTTTCCACCGAATACTTTCCGCGCACTAACTGCTGCGTGACACGCACTCGCCAATCCGGCGTGTTTCTAATTATTACGAACACTATTGCTAGCACCACACGGCGACATTTACAACGCCTTGTACACCATTTAAATGTTATACAGGTACCGATCGGTCGCGCATAATAATATTATATTTACGTAGTAATACGTAGGTACGTACGTAAGAATGCGCAAGCGCGTGTGAGCGTTTCACGTTTCTAGCCAGTTTTAATGGGACCTACGAAAATATACGATTTTATTATTTCATGCTCGACAGACATTATTTCGGTCGGGCGCGCAGGTATACACCGCATCAGCATAAAACAAATGGAAATTATTACTAATGTGTGTGACGATATAATATTTCACGTTGTTGTTACAGTGCTACAGTACGTCGTCGCGTATTCGAATCGACGAAATTATTTTACCATGTGATTAATATTTCAGAACTGTATACGTAGGTCGCGAGACCGAAACTAATAGCACAACTGTGTTGTGCGCGTACATCGTACTGAATTCGAAATGAGCTGTTCAACTGTACAACTGAACATTTTTAATTCAAATCGACAATTACTCAAATTCAAAATCGTGATTACGCGAACACTATGTCGGCGAGCGGGAATTTTATTTTATTTTTTTTTTTATAGCGATTTTATATAATCATTATCATTATTATTTTAATAATAATACCGAGTTGATCGTTCAGAAAAAAAAAAAACATCACAAGAGTTCGATTCGATTGACTAGCAAATGTAACGTACAATTTATTGTTAAGAATAAAAACACGCGTAATACATGTGATTGGCTTATTATATAATTGTATTCGTATTATATTTCGATAGTCATAACACTTGTTGAGACCCCCACCTTCCCATATAGTAGTTGCGTATTATCACGTCTGCACGAGGGGAACTCGAAAGAAGTAAACAATGATTAATGGCGAAAAGATGTAATTTCGAACACAAAAACATTTTTCATCAGCACACAATTCTCTGTATTCGCAAATACGATAGGGAACTGGCGATGTTGTATTTTATTTTATTTTTTTCCGTTTAATATATTTTAACGCACCGTGAGCGAAGGTAACGATTTAATGCGTGTGCCAGTGTATGTGTGTGTGCAGTATTCCGAGTGATGCGGAATCAATAATTTAGACCGGTAAACGACAGCGACCAATCGAATAAGCATAACATTGTGTGTTCATCGATTTCGGAAGCCGCACGACACCGATTTATTGCAACTGCATAAACGTTCTCTCCACTAACTTGTTCGATGGCGCTCTGCCGTGCGATTCCCGCGGTTTTCACGTGATGTTTCAACGATAAAAACTCGATGAAATCGGTTGGATTGACGTTATCGGTCCTGAACCACAATGACAAAACTTAAAGCTGATCTTCGTGTTCTAGATACGTCTTTACAAGTCTTTGCGATACCGTATGAATAACAACTGCAGTACGATAAATCGATTACCAAATTATTTGGGTATTTGTCCGACAAGGACTCGTCGAGTAGTAATCGAGTGAAAAACCGTGACGCAGGAGCGGTGCTAAGTAGGACCATGGCTCCACCGTGGAACTTCCACGTGGAAATACCACTGGACATTGATTTTGTCCTTAAACATGATCATAGGCATCGACTTCACAGCGGCAACGGGGGCAATCACCACCGAATTTTAAGAGCAGCACCGCTCCCGTACTTCAATCGTAGCGAAGGTAAAACGTAAACATAGCATTTTGCTTTTGTGTACAAGACGCCAATCTCTCTATCTATATTAGGTTTTTCGTCTACCCCCGTGCTCAAATTTAAAAGTCGGCACCCATGAACACGATCGTTTATCGGATAGTAGAAAAAAAAAAAATCTAACAAAATCCACCTTAGAAACATAACTACGTGGTTAAGAATGACAAAGATACTTTCTAGAGATGCGCCTACCGAAGTAATTATTTGCGGCACTGCTCACAACCTAAACGTATTTGTATTTTTGTTTCTCGTATTCGTGTTGTTCGCGTTTGTAGTTCATAAACGTAATGTTGGTCTGCTCGAGTAAAACGTCCTGGCGCCGTCACTGTCGTCGAATAACGCGTACGGGGCAGCGGTGGAACGACGCGGCATTTCGTAAAGCGGTTCGCACGTGTACAACAACAACAACAAGCCGTACGCGCACAGACTACGCTGTAATGCGTGTGTGCGTGCACTTGGTGCGGCGGGGCCGTGCACGGTGTGCATACGGGGTGTATCGGCGTTGTCGTCGGCGAGGCTTATCGGCAACACAAACCGTAGTGTATACGCGCCCCTGGGCCGGGGGTGCGAAACTAATTGAAACCGACTATTATTTAACGAAACTCTAAATGGCTTAAAAGGTATTAGGCCGGGCACAATGGGGTAACAGTTGTAAATGAGCCAGATATGCGAGACGGCGGCCGGCGGGACGTGGACCGTACGTGCGGGGGGTGCGAGAGCAGCCGGGTGCGGTGTCCCCGGGGGTCGTTGCATAAACACATACTGCACGCGCAACCCCTGCGCGTTCTGCTGCGGGTTCGAGTGCGTGTGTGTCACCCTCGAGTCTCCGTTTAAATTGAAAGGTTTATCTGGCCCACGCGAAATGTACGCCCTCCGTCCGCCCGTACCATCGGTCCACTCGTGATCGCAGTCAAAACCGTACAGCCCCCCCCCTCCCAACAGTATGTGATCGTACCGCGAGTCCGTTTCCATGTCGTAATATAAGCGCGTGTTCGCCGGTGCCATCGCGTTCAAGACTTGGTAGGTCAGCGCGCCACTATAGTAACGGGGAGGTGTCTGCAAAACAGGAATAATAAATTCACACCAATCCTATCCTATGCAATTAAGGGACTCGAAGTGCCGCGCGCGACATCCCGGTACACTGGGACGCAGTGAAGTCCGACATTTGACTGCACGCGCAACACAATACATCGCGGACGATTTGTTTCGGAGTTTTTACCTCGGCTCAGACGAAAGGACTCCGAGACAAACTCGTCACCGATCCAATTAGTAAAACAGCGTTCGTCGCAGCAGTAGTCGTATGTGTATGTACGCCTCGGTCGTCAACATAATGAAATGTGTCGTTTTCCGGGCCCACGAAACACGCATATACTACAATATATATCCATGTACACACACACATTCACACACACGTGCTTACGCATACATATAGGTTCAGCGGATTGGATATACGCACTCGAAAAGCACTCGCGCGGCATGTAAATGCGAAAACCTATTCCCCGCGGAGTACGCGAATTTCTGAAAAGTCGATTTCCTCACGTACGGTTTCTCGCCCGCAGAATACATACACGCGCACACATATATGTATATACATAAAATCGTACTGTATGTATCGTATATTTAGGCGCGATTGTTGTTTTCTATGCCATTTTACACGCGTTTTATTTTATTTTTTACCCGGTAACCGTTCAGTGTTCAGAGAATCGAACTGATTTCTTTCGTCGGTGCGGAAGGGTGAGGAAAAAACGAAGAGAAAAAAAAAAATACAATACAAATAGTGTGTTTCCCCGAACAACCACCGCCGCAGACGCACTGTCGAGAGGTTTATTGTTCTCGCGGAGAAACGACTACGACGCTTCAATGTTACACGGTTACGTCATTGATTTTCTTTTCGTCCTTTTTCTTTTCTCCTATTCTTCTATTATTATTATTATTATTATTATTTTTACCAAACCACGTTATTGGCATACAGACGGCGTTCGAATGCGCGTAAGCGCAAGCGCTTTCATTTGTACATCTATCTGTATACTTATATTCACGTACATTCGCGACACAATACTGGAAGTTGGTGTGCTCAGCAGACCGGCTAATGTTAAATCGTTATTTAGATAGTGTGTCAAAATGTTGCACAGTGAATCTTCGCGTTTATAAACCCCATGGCTTTGGGTCCGTTTTCTCTGGCTAGTCAGATTGGTCTTACAATAAGTATCCAACGCACACTCGCGGAAAAGAGAGCCGGGATTATGTGGAAGAGAGAGTATATTGTCGGAGATCTACCCTTTGAATAGGAGCTTAGAGCTCTAAGGATTTGAACTACTGATTGACCGAAATTACTCGTTCGACTGTGTTATTTCATTGTAAGAGCAAAATTCGTGTGTGCGACCGTTGTATAGTCCAAACCATCCGAGTTTAAAAACACGGTTTACGTGGTTATTTCTTTTAATCATTCAACTAAAAGAAAATTACTATAGATTTTTCTGTATGCAGTCGTTGACGCACAACTATATATATATATACTTGCTAATGAGATTTCTGATAACACTGTATATCAATGTAAATACACATCAATAGTTATGATGCACAATTATTAGGTTCGTTGAATCAATCAGTAGTCAACGTTTACATTATTCAAATGTAAATCTGTTATCTGATGTTTAATTATCGGGTTTGTAGTCTGCAGCTGAAGTCAATATATCTCTAATAACTACAGTATTTTTTCTCTTTCAAAAAGAAAAACACGTATTTATATGGTTCGTTTGATATTACCTAATCGACCTGTTTGAAAACCATGCAATTGGATGTTCGATTACCGATCATAAAATTATGAGATATTGAAAAATAAAAAATACTGTTGTAGGATATTTGCGATGGAACAAAATGTTATACTTATTAATTGATATAATTTTTTTTTTTTTTTTTTTTTTAACTCGTGAAATTAGTTAATATTGTGAACCATATAAATACACAAGTGATATGAATATCGTTTAATAAAGTTTCCATTGTGTATTAAAATGGTTTTATTTAATTTTACACAATCATAGGTATATATTTGTAAGTAAACTAATTTTTGAAAGCTCAAGGATCGTTTCGCGAAAAGTGATACTTGGAATCTTGTCGGTGAAATGAAGTTTGTTTCGTTCCGTTGGTAAATCAATCAGCCGAAGACCCTCAAACTCGATGGGGGTAAGGGAAGAGATGCGTACGTGTGAGCCGACGAGCGTGTACGTGTGAACGCGAGTATGTGTGCGTGCGTGTGTGTTTTATTGAACGAGCGGCGGCGTCTTTGCAATCAAAAGGAGAACCTCAGAAGTTTTCATTGTACGTGTGACGATATAGAGACGATGGCGAAGGGGCGTGTGCGCACACACACACACACACACACACACACAAGCAACGAGCACACACATAAAATATACGCTTTCGCGTTCCTAGGCCCGTGAAGTTTATACCGCCGCCGTAATCTACTGTCATCGTCTCGGTGCTCTCGGCTCTTTGTCCCTGTCGCGCGCGCGTTAAATAATACACCGACACCGTGCACACATGTATATGTACGCACGCCGCTCCTCCCTCCATTCGCACGCCGCGCGACCACGGGGAGGCGCTGATCCTTCATCATAAAGGGCGCGTACGGAGCTGGCAAGAGGATATTGCTAATCGTTAGCACACTTATTGCGAATACCGAACTAGGTGCAATAAGCGCGATTCCAGAGTGTCCGCGTGGTCCGCGAGGCACGGACCGAGCCGTGGAGACGAACGTTGTGACGTTGTTATAGTGCATCTTTGGCGCGAGATAATAACAGAAATAAATATCATTAGAAGTGTGGCCCTGACTTGGTCTGTCTATCGGGCAACAGCTGCAGGTACAATTTTGTTAGCAACGCTAGCAGATGTCCGCTGTATAATACGTAAGTATCTACGTTACTGCGAAATCGAACGGAACCGGGTTTAAGGGTTTGCGAGGATAGCTGTAACAAATTCAATATTATTATTGCTTTCAGTTAATTTATTTTAACGACCTAAACAATGCACATGTTCATTACCTGTCTTAATATGAAAATCAATTTCTGCCACGTACAGAATTGTTGAGTTAAGATACAAAATGTTGGACAATTATGCAAAATCTATAGTAAATTTTACATTGCTGATTTTTAAAATTATAGTGTACTTGTGTTTAGGTAAGTATACAATAATCGGTTTAAACCATTTTTTTTATCGTTAATCATTTTTATGGGGGTAAAAAAGTACTCAAAAAGCTTCGTGTTTCCAATAAGTCTTACGAGTAATAGAATACACATATAATATAATATGTATATGTGGATATATTTCATTGATAAGTGATTGGATCTATGACAGTTAAATTAACATTTAACATTTTTAACTCTTTCCGGCACGGTGGGATATACACAGTCCCACCAAAAAAATAACCTTTCCGGCACGGTGGGACAAATAGTATACCACCTATAAAATATTTTTTTTCTATTTTTAGTAACTTATTGGTTTAATTTAAGATATTTAATATGTTTTCCATTATATATGGCTAATGCGTGTACATTTCTAGAACTCTACGATTATTAAATATCGGTTAATTAATTTTTTCAAATTATTATATTTAAAAATGTATTTTTAAAACTTAATGTTTAATTTTCTCCTTATCGAATCGACCGATTTGTATGATTTTTTTTTCATTTAGTTCTAAATATAATATAGTTCAATTTAATACTGGTTTTGATTATCTGTTCTTAATATATGGCCCAATATTTGTGCAATAATGAGCGCCATTATATGTCCCACCGTGCAATAAGTGTTAGTCACGTCAGTACACATTTCGACGCCGTAATCGGTATACCCGCGAGTTTTGTTCATATAATTGTGTTTTACGTGTTTGTTGTTTAAAAGTACGGGTGATTTTATTTAAATATGTCTCGATTGGTAAAAGAAAGTGAAATAAATGACATTTTTGAAGATTTACCATCTGATGACGACAGTATTTCATCAGTGGACAACTCGGACGATGATGATACATATTTCCCAGAGCTTTCTGTTCCAACCTGTCCACAATTTGTTGTAGTTAAATCGTCTAGTTCTTCAGTAACGAAGAAAAAGATGTTGACATTTTTAACATTGAAGAAAATAGATGATATATTTTACCAATTCCGAAAAAAACACGATTCAGTCGTAGAATAAATCAAAATGAAATAACAAATAATAAATATGTTATCAATAACACCGTACACTTTTCCCTCCTATTTAACAAAATATTGAAATAAGAGAAAATGAAGAACTTGCTTATAAAGTTTTTATATGCTGTTTATCATAGTTAATAGTAGGAATGTATAGATACCAATGATTCAATCTACATGAAACAAAAATAAAATAATCGAATCCTTAAATTTATTATACGAACAGGCACAGTGTGTGAGCAAATATGAGCTCAGTATGCACGGTGGGATATACGTAATCCCACATATTGTAACTCCTGAGTTTCATAACTAATTTTTTTTTTTTTTTGATAATTGTTTCTAACATATTTTTAAATATATATATATATAAAAAAAAAATTAAAAAAAAAAATTTAAGTACACGTGCAAGTAAGGTCTGCAGGGTTGCCACAGACCTGGAAAACCGGGAAAACCTGGAAAAGTCAGGGAATTAATTTTTAAGTCAGGGAAACCGGGAAAAGTCAGGGAATTATTTTTCAAGCTAGAAAAAACAGGGAAAAGTTTCTGAATTTAACTTATACCGTTATAAATTTCTTTAATTTGTTTAATTATTGTATTTTATAACAATTTAAAAAAAAAAATATCGTACTAAAAATAACTTGGTATTTTAAATTCTAAAGTATTTATATTAAAAATATACGTATTATCAATTATAATTAAAATCGCATTTATAATCAATTGTATTACTATTATTTACGATCCAGGGAGAGTGCGAGACGACAGTCCCCCCCCACCTTACGATCGTGATCGCCCGGTTCGTGTCCCGCGTCGCCTCACCATAAGGCCCTCCGCACACGAGGCGATTGTAACGCGACACGATTTCACTATCTCGCGATTTCCTAGCTAAGTTAATGGAGATCCACTAATGACGCAATTTGAACGCAACGCGATTGTGGCGCGAGCGACGGACGACACGTGCGACCGGCAGTGCTGGTCGCTTGGCAGTCGCGTCGCACGGATCGCATAAATATATTATTACTATTTACTATATTATACGTATAGGTAATATTATAATATTATATTATATTATAATATATTTTTACGATATACATATTATATTATATATTATATATTTTATAATAACCATGGAAGCATTCAACGTTAAATTTGTTGGTGAAATTGAAAAAAATCCTGAACTTTATAATTTCACTATACCGGAGTATTCGAGAAGGGATTCTCAAGACAAGAGTTGGCATAATGTGTCAATGGCAGTTAATTTATCTGGTAAGAAAATTGTTGAAAGTTGTCGCATTTCTCTAGTAACCAACTTTTTGTACAAATAGTACGTAGCAATTGCTTCTTCGTCACTTGATGAACTCGACATTTTAAAAAAAAGATGTGAAAAACTGCAGTGCGCAAACATCAGTAAATGACTGATACGTAAACAACGACAATAATAGTCGCACAACAATCGCATCGTGTGCGCCCCCATAATCGCACAGATTGCTTGTATCGCATAAATCGCATAAATCGTGTCGCGTTACAATCGCCTCGTGTGCGGAGGGCCTAAGATATAGATATTAGCTATAAATAAGTTTTGTTAAATTATTTATATTCGAATATTTACGAATATTTTAATATACTTAACAATTTAAGTTGTTTTTAATATTTTCTAAAATAATTTTTTTTTTAAAACAACATTGATTTAATCCATCTGGAAAACCTGGAAAAGTCAGGGAATTTGAAAACTAAAAATTTGTGGCGGTCTGGAAAACATACAGAAACCTGTGCATGAAAGAGTTAACGAGTTTAAGAGAAACTTTAAAAAAATGTTAACGTTAAATATAGCGACCAATTGTTGGTAAACTAGCTTTTTCAATGTACGAGCTTAGCCGAATAAAAATATTTAGACACTTGCTTCGTACGACTTTAATGTTAAAAATGTAGTCAGAATCGTATTCTTTAAATACGTAGAAATTTGATAAGTCAAAATTATTTTAACGATAGCGAGAAACAAGGCAAAACGTAACGGTTCGGGACGAATAATTAATGTACCAACTATAACAATAGACATAATTTATATCGAAAGTCGATCGATGAAAACGTCCGAGTACGTACATTATTACATTTTCTACGTATTGCGGATAGGAATTGTGTTATTTCTAAGAGCAATGGCGTGATACAGTACGTTTTGCTATTAGATGTCTGTCTGTACGGTAGATAGGTATATATATATATATATATATATATATATATATATATATATATATGCGGTATATTATACCACTACTGTAATCACTTTTAGACTATGATTTCAAAGAAGTGCGTACTGTCAATTAGGGTAGATACAAACTCACATATATCCACACACATATACACACACGCACAAACGCACATACACACATGCATACGCGCGCGCGTATCGTAAATTATCGTTCAGGACACGGGAATATCCTCCGTTCTAATTGAGTCTAATGGACAAAACCCCGACGGTCCACCGGGACTGGATGACACATTCAACACGTTTCTTCGGACGAGAGGGCGGTGGGGAGCTGTCTCAATGTTGGTGGTTAGATTTTTTTTTTCCCATCCCTTCACTCCCCCGTCCACTTCTCTCAGGCCTGTACATCCGCCTCCGCCGTATCCCGCACGAGGCCTTTCCACCCGGCCGAGGCTTTTTTTCGCTGTCCAACAATACACTACCGATACTATCCTCCAGTCACGAACGTTAAGTAGAAAATCATGTAACGTCCTGATCCGCGCAAGGGTTGCGGCGACCGATCGGTCGGGAAAAGGGTGGCGGGGTTAGCAAAAGGGGTTTTGCGTGTACAGCCGATGATGATGACGACAGTTCAAGCTAACCAACTTGATGGTCAAGCTCTAACCCTCGACCCGCCACCGATCGCCCTTCCGCCTGTACCCGTGATGCGTCTCTCTCGCCACCGCACATTCTAATAATACACATATACGCAGCTCCGGCTGCGGGATGCGAGTAAAACGGTCACGGTATCAAAGTTGCGAAAACGATGCCGTGGCGGAAGTGGTTTACTGAACAGGTAAAATGTTACAGATATATAAATACTCGTATATCTGTCAGTACGATAAAACGTATACGCGATTCGGCCGGTCCCTTTTGAATGGCTCGAACGTGACCGCATATTGTAATTTATGAAACTCAACAGGTATATATACAAATATATATATATATAAGTAGTATTCGATACGAAGATACTTTTTCGCCCTTACGCGTTTTCTATATAAAACACATCGAGTGATCGGTAGCAGTACGATGTACGTGGTTGGGCACGTTCAGAGTTCACCTATAAATGAACTTTATCGATTTTCCTCGTTTTTTGCGATTCAATACGAAAAAATTCCATTGAATTGAAATAAAGCCTCGTTTGATTCTCCTCAGGTCTAAAAGCATACAACAACATACTTGTATGTACATAATTACTATAATTCAGAATGTTATGCACCGTTGTCGATCGTCGTGATCGTATTGATCGTCGCGCATCCGTATATATTACACGCAGAGGCGGATTTGAGTGTGGGACGATTGCCCCCATCCTTCGACATTTTTTTCATCACAGGTTTATTAAAAATGTTTAATATAGGTCTACAGTCACACGGATGTACAATATATATATTTATAAATTCTTACCATCGAATACTACGCATGTCCATAGGCGCAAAGAACTCAAAACCGGTTTTTGGTGGGCTCAAGTCCCTCCCCCCCTCTGTTAAATGGATCAAAATAATGACAGCGTATTTCTTATAACTGACTTTCATCTGGGGGAAGTTTAAGCCACCAAGCCTCCCTCCCATATTTGCGCCATATCTTTGTACGGATAACGCGTTTCACAATAGCATAATGTATAATCTAGTATGATAATAGTGATGATATTCCTATGCGCCTCCAAACCACCCCTTGGACGAAACAGCACATCCGCTCGCGACATCGCGTTCGTTTCACGATTGACATTTGTCCGGGACGCGATCGTCGTCATTTGGACGCGCAGCGCAACAAAATATTTATTACGAGCGCTCGCGTCCGCGAACGACACCGCCGGGGCTAACCGGAGAGGTACGCGAGTCGCCGATTTCCCATGAGGACGCGCGCAGTCATATCGACACCGCGAACGCGTTATCGTTTTCATCGAGCGGGGTGAGTGGGGGGGGGGAAGTGCGAGCGCGTAGTATATAAATACACGTCATTAGCGCGGAGAGGCGCGTCCGGAATATTAAAATACAACGCGACAAGGCGGTGTTATTATTACTATTATTAATATTATTATTATTATTATTATTATTATTAGGTGAACACGGTTCGAGCGGAGATGAGACGACCGTCTGGGATTAAGCCGGGAAATTACTACGCGTCGCGCACGTGCGGCCGAACCAGCAGCAATAACGTTACGTGTTACATTCCCCGAGTAAATCCAATAAGATTTCTCCTTCGGAACCGAAACGCGCGTGTTGGTCTTCTGTTTGAGCAGGATGTACGGAATTCGAGTCTGGGGCGTCGCGGTGAAGAGCAGTCGACTCACGGGAAACACCAAGTATTTCAATCGAAAACGCTACGACTCCACTAACTTGTAACGCTCCCTCGTACGTCTCAAATCGTATACTCCTAGCACGGGTCTCTACGTTTTTGAAGCGAAAATCGTAACAGTCAAATCGCCGCTACTCAACGTATAGAAATCGTATTAAAGAACCGTACGAATCCGTGCGTTCGAAATCTGCAGTCCGTCTCCGTCCCTAGTTGCAACGCCTCGAAACCTCACAAATCCTGTACGACCTATAACTCACGCGGGAGTATCCCGTCACCGGTCCGATCTTCCCTCACGTCTACAAGCCAACGTATATCAGAAATTAAAACCGGGAAAAAAATCCGCCTCCGCGTTCCGCAGCCACCGAAGGTTGACTTTTTACGAATAGATACTGTGTATCGCGCTTTGTGCACTAGTGGAATTCGACTGGGATACGTCGTGTACAGAGTGGTCGAATTGCAATGATTTGCTAACGTGGTATAGACGTAGATTACTGGGCTGAATCTCGATATCATCATTCTACGAAGGTGCAATGCTACTCCGTTCAAATTTTTGAAAATGTTTAGATTTTTTCATTATATTTTCGATCGATATTTGCGACAATGACGCCGAAAAACTGCATTATAAATAATATTTCCAAAATGATTAAACTATTTTTTGCTTACTTCGTGTTGCCAAATGTATAAATTGCGAATGTTTTACACATGAAGTTAATAATTCGTTCATATTTGTGTAGGAAAACACATCGCTTTTCATCATTCGATAACAGTTATCTATTTAAGTTATTATTCAGTTGTTATTCATTACAAAACAATAAAAAATTGTAGTATTTGTAAAGTAGTAATTATTTATAATATGATATATATTTATAAGTAGTTTAATTTACTTACAATTGTGTTTAAGAGATTATTTCTTACACAAATCTCGTATTTTAGTAAATATTTCTAAACTTACTATCGCTAGAAAAAAATTTCTATCTCTTAATTTATACAACATCATTAAAGTATACTTAATCATGTTCTAGGTACAAATTTTTGTTTTATACAGAGTAAGAAAAAAAAAATAAAACTGGTGACAAGTTTCAAATAGTGAAAACAACCCTTAATCAAATCGATATCGCATGGCACTTTTGTAATTTTAATGAGATCAGTTTCATTGAGAAATTGTAGATTCTTTCAGACGTTGAGACATTAACGTTAGGTTATACGTAACGTCGAGTATTATATTCCAAATATTTATCAAACATTTTTTTATATACATTAATTTAGTGCAATTACTAGACATTGTACAGTATAAAATATCTACATAGATTTATGTACCATAGAAATAATTAGTACGATTCATAACTGCTGTTTACTTGTTAGAAAAATTATATAATTTGCGGTTCACTATTGTTGACAATTTAATATTATAAATTTATAGTTTTATAGATTTATCTCATTATGATGGTACTTAAGTTTTTTTCATGAAGGGGTCTGCGTTAAAATTAATTATTTCAATAATCAATATACATATGTGTGTGAGTTTGTGTGTGTGTGTATGAGTGTGTGTGGGTGTTTGTTGTATAAAATAATTTAATATTTTACCATTATCTCTGATCATGACGTACAACGTATAACCAACGAGCAGCAGGTATACACAGCTGCAAATTATATTATACTCGTAATAATACCAATGTCACTATCCGTATTATCGCCCTAATCTTATAAGTAGACTTTTTTCGGTCATCAAAGAATTACGGATGAGTACGAACACCCCTTCAGGAAGTAATTACCTGATAATTACCTTAATACATTTGTATTATAATTTAATTCATGATCCCAGAATTTAATTTTTTCTATCTTTTTGTAAACATAAGTTAGAACTAATACTTTGTTTTCATGACTAAGGTGCGTATTTTTACAAAATATATGTTTAGGTTTAGCTACGGTGAATTTTAAATTGATGATTTTCTTTCCGTATAATTTATTTATTAAACTCGTGAGCGATGTTTTTGTGAGCAAAAAACGTGAAGATATACACACGTTTACCTGAATATGACCTCTGTCAGTGAGATGGAACATTATAGCGTTAATGGAGGAGAGGGTAAAAAAAATATATAATCCATTTCCTACTCTTTAGAAAGAGAGCGTAGAAAAAATATCCAACCCTTAGTGGTCACCGTGTTTTTCGGTGTTCCCTCAGGACTCGTCGGACCCGGTAACGGAGCTGGTCAACCCGCGGGAACACCCCAAGAAGGGTCTAATTTTGTTCTGCGCTGTCGTTGTTGTTGACATCTCGTTCGCTATGTTGCGTGTACCTGAAACAAAAAAAAAAGTCCACTCAACAGAGAGAAAAAAAATGGGGTGAAAGTTTTTCCCTGAGGATAGCTGGAAAAAAAAATCGGCAAATTTAACTTCATGTAATATTAACGATGCGTAAAAAAGACAAAAATATATCTACGTATATACTTTTATATCCCGATGTCACCAATGCCATGTCAGGAATTCCGATGGGGATAAGTCAAACGTTAATGGCTTTCCCGAAGTTATTATCTATAAATTACGGGTTGATATGTGAATCTATAATATAAATATATATATATATATATATATATACGTTTTTCCACACGAACTGCGTGTATTAGCGTACCGTATCGTTAAACGTGTGTACAGCATATCATGTTTTGACTTTGAGGTCTAGTGTTATTTTTCAAATATGTTGTTTACGGATTTCAGAAATCGAAAAAATATGAAAGGACGATGGCGGTGTCGGATGGATAACAACTGCCGTACGAGAATTTCATTGATCGAGCCACAGTTGTTTATTTATACCGCGTCGTTATTCTAGGAAAAAAAAACGTCTAATTTGTTTTACATGGACTACACATTATCGGAAAGCTTACACGCAAAATGTTTTACGGAAATAATAATATTATTATTATGATATTCTGTCACACTGTTACACGTACACGTAACACATATAAACGTATATAATACACGCGCGTGGTAGCCAAAAATACCATTAAGCTACAACATACCCCCGTCGAGGTCGAATCGGAGTGTGTACAGATTATATTTTGTTCGGGCGTGCGTCTGAAAGTCTCGAGTCCGACAAGACGTGTACATGCGATTCTTTTTTTTTTTTTTTAATTTTTTTTTTTTTTCGTAACCCTCCTCCCGACCCGCCATCGCCGTCACGACGGTGTTTTTATTATGTACCTACCGACAACGAACAACGGTCGCACGTTATGGTTTTCCAAACACAACTCTTCAATTAGAGAGAATAGATTTGGCTACGGCATGGGGAGGGTGAAAACAAGGGTATAGAGGAGGGAGGAAATGGTAACCTTAACAATATTATTACACCCTCCGGAGAAGTCGCGTGTTGGCCGCGTGCGTTATTGTCAGCACCGACGCCGTGGTAAAAAAAAGAAAAATAAAAAAAAAATTATAAACAAAAAATAATAAATAAAAACAGCCTGTGTACAGCTACCATATATACGCGTATATTATTATATTATTATACACGTGCTACGCGGTCATCGCGCCGTGGTGCGATATTTTAACGAACCGGAGTCGTGAGTTTAAAACTGAAAAGTGTAAAAAATTATATTTGACACGCGCTTTCCGACTGTTTTATTGTGCACAGTTGTACATTTCGAATTCCGGAAAACCGTGAAGTCGCGTTGATTGTGTTTAACGAGCTGCTCACACGCCGAACATTATTTAAGTGATAACCCTTAAAACTTGGGAAAAATTTTTGCGGTGTACGCGCATAAACGTCCGGCACTCCAATCGCGCACGCGGCCAACGTCAGTCGACCGAGATTTATGTTTTTTTTTCTCTCGTTGATCACGCAGTTTATAATTTTTTAGCTTGTTGCGTATGTAGGCAATGTATCTTAAAAAAGTATTTGCTTATTGGTGATATAGAACAGTTATTACCATAGTTGCAATTGAGTAATGACGGGGGGGGGGGGTTAGCTATCCAAATATTTATTTATCCTCCACGTATTAGACACGAAAATAAATTGAAAAATAAAAGTCATTGACCAAGTGATAAAAAAAAAAAAATTATCTACCCCTCAAATAATAAAGTCCTATGTATATTACAAAATATAAACATATTAGAGCTGATTTTCTGTCGAAACATTTGTTTGATCGGATATCGTAAGGATTTGAAAATATGCGTGTGACTTTGGATGTGAGAAAAATCGTTTG
Organism: Sipha maydis; assembly: GCA_034509805.1. NCBI lineage: Eukaryota > Metazoa > Arthropoda > Insecta > Hemiptera > Aphididae > Sipha > Sipha maydis. The sequence continues at coordinate 78,800 of JASXSY010001416.1, forward strand.
TCGTACTATTATAAAACGCGTCATTGAAATCATGTTTATTTCGATGTTACTGAATGGTTTTTGAGTATAATTCTACGATTCAAATTCTAAAAATGACAGAAGTAAATCAAACATTTTACTGTTAACTAAAACAATAAATTCTAAAATGATGCACAGAAGCTCTTATTTAAAATCTTAATAAAAAAAAAGAATAGAAAACTCTCATAATAGTATCACGACCAACAAACTTCTTGGGCTGTAGTACTTGACCTTATCTATCGATGTTTCGACAGACTTGTCATGCTATGAGGTAGTTTGCAGACTCATGAGGTAATCTAAATATGTATTTACCATAATCATGATCAAGCGAAATTGAATGTGAAATGTAAGATACATCATAAGATCCATTTACGACTCTTAGAGTTTTATGTGACTATACGACAGAAATAACGTATTTTGTCCTTTCGTGTTCTGTGCGATCTTCAGCCGGTTTTTGTGAACGTCCCCGTCAATTGCTGCGTATGACCAGTGCCGGATTAAACATTTGTGGGCCTTTAGGCAATTCAAATTTTAGACCCTAAAAAATTTAATTTTATATACATATTTAACTTTATTACTCAATCATTAAAATAAACAGCTTTAATAATAACCAATTGGTATTATAATTATAATATTAGTTAACTAATATTAAAAATAAAATTATGTGTATCAAATTTTTTCATTTACCAAAAAAATCAATTAATTATTATATTATTTATGATTGTTTAAAAAATTATTTTTAATGAGCTGTAAAAAAAAAAAATTAAAATAAATTATAATTCTTAGTTATACTTTATATTGACTTAGGCCCGTAAATTCGTAAATAAAATACAGGTATTATTAAATAAAAAAATAATAAACATGGTTTTCCATTTTATGGGGTTTCTTAAATGTGTGATATCCTGAGGCGGGCGCTTACTCCGCTTATAACGGGTAATCCGGCACTGCATATGACGTATTATTATTCTAGCTTTGCTAACACGGCGACTGTCCATTATTTTGCGAGTCGATAATGACGTGTCCGACTGTAAAAAATAACATCTCGGCAAATACGCGCGTATAAATAGTCGAAACAATGATCTGATAACCCATCGCAAATAATTTATCGCGTTTATCAGCTTAATGTGCGGCTCCGTACGGCGACCATTACTGTAATTTATTTACAATTGGACCGAATCTTCGGCCGGCAGCCATCGTTGTACGCACAAACGGTCGTCGATTCCGTTCCAGAAAGAGAGAGAGAGAGAGATATCTGTGTGTATATACATATACTGTTGGTATAACTCAGCTCGATTCCATAAAGCACTCGCGTACTTTTAACCTTTGAGATGCGAGCAATATAATTATTATCTTCTCTGCGCCTCGACCGTGTTGTCAACCGCGATTTATCTAGCGCGGTGGAGAGCGCACATCAAGAGCTGATCGGATTTTGCCGATAACCGCTGCACAATTACATTACACATAGGAACGCGTTATATTTTACCAAAATTACGCGCGTGTTGATGCGCGTCTCCGTGAACAACTGTTTAGTTTCGTTTGGGAACGCGTTAAAGATGTGTCGCAGTGCATAGTTATTGAGTGTCATTTTACCACGTTTCAAACAACGCGGTCACTCTCTGTCATCGGCAACGGAAACGATATTAATGCGCACACGACGACCTCGTCGAACAACGTTTTCGGTACACGATGCAGCAGGTTCGTACGAAGATTCTCGGCCGATAACGTCACCGCGCGTTTTACTGCCGCGTTTTTTTACGCTCCCCCGTCTCCGACACGCCGGACATATTTTATTACGGCAATAATTATTGTCACGTGCGCCCCGGGACTCTATCCATGCGAATCGCATAGCACCGCTTGGCAACGCGAGAACACGTAAATAATACGGTAACTTTGTGTCCGTCGTGCGATGACGCGGCGAACGAATCGTCGCAGACCCGGCGATCTTTATCGTCCTCCGGGTAGCGCGCAAATGCGAATGCACACGAAAACGCGCGCGGCAGACGGACGCGTTGCGTCCAACGCGGAATCGAAAGGCCGCGCGTACATTGGAGAGCGTTGAGCGTTGAGCGTCGAGCGTCGCGTCGCGCAAAAATGTTAAGCCCATATAATTTAAATGAGAGTGCGTACATTGCCTACGAGCGTCGATCGTCGTCTTTGAGCGTCAGCGGCACGGCGCGTCACAAACCGAACATGTTCGAATTTTGACGCTCGACGCTCATATATTTTGCGGGCGCCAACAGTCTAGAAGCGGTGTAGTAGATAGGTTTCTATGCTTAAACAGATTTATATAGCTTAAATATAGGTAAAAATTGTACCTATATGTATACGTAGCTGGCAGTATAGGGAGATATCATGCGAACACATTATATTAGAATAATTATTCCAGGAACTATGGTATGATAACTAATGATCTACTAATGATTTCGTATACTTGTATGCTCTTGTAGTTCGTATCGTCATGACGGGTTTAGTTGGTTTCGAATATTTTAAAGTAAAACATAACTTTATAAATTATTTATTACAATATTTCGTTTCCAAAAATAAGCCGAAAAGAAATTCATTTCAAGACAGCACTAGGGAAATTTTAAGTTCAAACTTGCCCATGCTTATGGAATAACGCTCGAAAGTATTGTGCATTGTGCGCACCTTCGACGCTCGACGCTCAACGCTCAACGCTCTCCGATGTACGCGCGGCCAAACGCGTTCGTCCGTTCGGTACGACGGGCCGGGCGAATGCGAAACGCATATAAGACCGCTGCGGTTTAATGTCCGACATAAATTTCGTGAAAATCGTTTTCCCCGCCCGGGTCGTACGTCGTGTGCATCGTACTCGTGCGTTATTCACGTGAACGTAACCGCGCATAAACTTACCCCGGGAATCGATATCGCCCGTGACGTTTTCTCGCGAGCTCGCCGCCGATCCGCGCGCGCGCGCGTCGACAAATCGAAACGCGTGTTGATTTTAACGACGCGCTGCGCCGAGACGAAATTATTTACACACGCGCGCAGGCCAACGCACACCCGTCGTATACGTAGTGCGCGGCGTCCTGTTAAAAGTTGTTGTATGTATATATATATATTTATATGTGTTTACGTTACACACAAACAATACACTGTGTACAGGCGCGTATTAAACACTGCACGCCTTCCCCACCCCTCGTTATGTACAGGCGTTGGTGTCGAAAAGCACGGCGGCGTTGCAGGACGGTGGGACGCGCGTGTCGCGTAACCGACATTCGGAGACGTGTTGTGCACATAAAAATATTTGATTAGCGATCACTTTTAACACCGCCCGTAACTCGTGGGGGCATTAACTTTTATTTCCGGTTCGCGTTCGACGCCGACGCGCCTACGGTACGTAACGTCGCGGAACCAGACGCGTTGGACCCGGTGCACGCTCAGCGTTCTGCGCGCGTTAAACGCGGTCCGGCGAAAAGTAACGACCGCGCACGGTGCACCGTACGGTTTTAGTGTTCGGCGATCCGGCCCAAAGGAACGTGTCCGGTAAAAATAGGTTAGGTCTTACATTATTTTTTCCAGATCGAAATCGAAACGAGTCCGAAGCGCTGTTCTCGCCCGTTCGCGCGACGCTACCCAAAACGTAAGACGCATTTCATCCACCGCGTTTGCCTGCGTGTGGTTTGTAACCGTACGAATTCCGTAGCGTCGCGCAAAGTTTGTTATTTTTTAACCGGTTTCTCTTTTGTTTCTCTCTCTCCCCTTTTTATCTATCTTTTCTTTCCACGATGGATTAAAGTGCCGTAAATCACTTGGCGAAACGAGCGTGTATACACTGCGCGGAGGAAATGGCGTCCAAGGATTTTCGTTTGTTCGTGTCGCGTGCAATACGAACGACGTGTCGAATAGCGCGCGGTCCCATATATCAGCAGATACTTTGCCCCGTGTCGCGTCGCTGTCCGCACGATTATTCGATACCGGAGTCGCGGCGGTGACCCGAGCAATAAGTTTCGGTTCATAAAAATGTATTAGTATACGAACGCCCACCAAAGACCCCGCGCAGCCGTGGATTGCCGGTAAAATGTCGGTGCGTATTACGTGCAGCGCTTGAAATTAACGGCTGAAGCGTCTTGCACACGAAAATCCCTATAAATGTACTCTTTTGACCAGTCAATTACTCTCGTTTCCGAGCCTTCTCCCAGTACAACATGCCCTCACCGGTCGTCGTCTCATATGTAATCGGTCACGACACTTTCTACAACGTAAAATGTAAAATATTATCAACGCGCCTACTCGTCTAGTTTGACTTACGAATTGCATTATTCTGTGCAAATGGATTGTAGGATTTAGTTTTATTAAAAAAAAAAAAAAAAAAATAGGAAAACTGAATATGTGCAACAGTCGGAATAGTTCGGGTGGGAATAAATTCCGTCATTGACGTACACCGGTCGGTTAATTACGTACACCACGCCTATTGCGAATCGCACGCCATCGTACCTGCGCACCAGACAATAACGTGTACCGCATGGAATTGGAAACTGTAAATAAGTAAAATTCGCGTATACCTGTAGACGCGATGTTTTATTATTTATTACGTATTTAATGTATCCCTGCGGTGCTCGCAGTATTCCACTGTAAAATATACATCTATATTTACGGTTGGCAAGTTTGATTTTCATTAGAGTGTCTTCGCAGCGCACATAAAACGCGCGCACACGCGCACGCGCGTGTATTATACGTGTACGTAATACATATCATATGTATCGGTTTCGTGTGGCCAACATGACAAAGAAAGACTTGCTCTCGAGGGGAAGAACCTGCAGCATCTGATGGTCGGTGAGAATGTATATATTGCGTATACGTGTGTGGCTGAGCATATAATAGTGCGTGGCTAGTGTGTGTGAGTATGTGTGTGTGTGTGTAATATCATAAGAAATGAGTATTCGACTTCCGATTTCTGATCACGTTCCTGTATATTATATAGCGGTGTATATAGCTTCTGATCATATGAAACCGCAAAAACAATGTATTACAGGGAAAATAGAACCATCGCGCGCACATCTGTACATTCTCGCAGCATCTATATAGTTTAACATATATATATATATATATCGGTAAGTGTCTGAAGCTATGAAAAAATAAAAGTAATAATAAATAAATGGAAAAGCACGTTTATATATATAATACGGTATATCGGTTTCGTTATCGTTTCCATTTTCGCCCGTCGGTTGTGCGGAACTCGCGTCGCGCAGTCCGGCCGCGTCCGCAACCATACAGTATTTTAGCGTTTGGCGCATCGATTACGCTCCGCGTAATGAATATTACCCAAACGCGCATACATCATCATCATTATTGTTACCTTCCTAGTTGTTTTCGCGGCTGCGAGTTAGACGGATTCGAGTCGAACGTGTCGAGCGCGTTCTTAAAAAAAAAAAAAAAGATAAAAACATTTTGGACAGCTCTGCGAAAACAACAGTTGTTAACGACGAAGAATTATCAAACGGCGATGGAAAGTTGAATTTAGAAACCTTTGCCCATCTAATATATTTTAAGAAGAAAATAACCACTGGTTGTTAAGTTTGGGTGTATATAGGTAAATATACATTTTATTACGCTTCGAGTGGAAGGTTGTATCTCTTTATAAGCCTTTACACCGCCCGTTTAGGGATGTCAACATCGACCAAAGGTACCAAACGTATCGATACAACGAAATCACTGTCACCGATCACGATAAATATCATACATTTATTATCGATTAAAACTGATACTAGTACATGTATCGATTAAAAGAAAAAACCGAAAACCACGTGGCCGTATTC
>JASXSY010001417.1:0-41861 GCA_034509805.1 Sipha maydis
GTGATGTTTTAAAAATATATTTTATTCTTTTTAATGTTGAAAAAGATTGTTCACAGCTAGCAGATGTAACTGGGAGAGTTGATACATTTTTAGACATTTGAAAGTAGAAGAGAAAATGAATATGTTTCTATTTTGTATTTTGCTATGTTTTCTATTTCGAAGAGTGTTTTTATTATTTATTATTATATTTATCTATTATTTATAGCTTTTTTATTGAAAAATTTTGAGTTTCTGCAAAGTTTGTCAACATCTAATTTCACTTACAGTTTCTAACATACTGCAATCGTAATCATCTTTATGCATTTAAATCATGTCGATTATAATTCCGACTTAGAAGGGAGTGTTGAAACATAAGAAAATATTCATGTCAAATAAACACGATTTATTAAATATAATACTCGAATGGTATGCATTCGTAGACAAAGGGATTAAAGGTCGTATACAAATAAAAAAAAATCCACAGAAATGCCGAAAGAATGAGTACGTACTATTGGTAAACGACCATGTTTCTGATTCATCCACAGCATCAAACTTCGATACTTGTATTGCAAGTTCGAGTACGACTGCTACTATTGATGATAATCTTCCGTTACGCTGCTCAAAATTTAAAATTAAAGAATTGTAACCGGTGATTTGCCATTTGTTTAAAACTTTGAAAAAAAAATGAATTTCGCTGTGTTCTGTTCGAACAATGGATATTTCAACGTGATGTAAAAGGAGGAGTGGGGGGGGGGGTTGAACCCTCTAGCTCACCGGTATCAATGACCCTACATTATAGATTATTGTAAATATTTGAATTTATTTCGCTTGATATTCTATAACTGTATAATATTATAATTGGTTACTCTTTTATTATTATTATTATTATTATTATTACTGAGAGGTTAAGAATTGATGTGATATTGAATTGAATTTTACATTTTTTTATTTCTTTTCGACTTGAAATCACATAGAAATAAATAAAATTAAAAATATATATAAATCTAATACCAAAAAAGTCACAAAGATTGTTTATAATTATTATTTTTCTTTTCATAAAATTAATAATATTTTTATAGCAAAAACTAACCATAATTAAATTTGGTAGTTATGATTGTTTTCAAATGAGTTATTGAGTAATCAGTAAAAACATTAAAAAAACAAATTGTGCTTATAAATTCAATACCATACATTTTACGATATTGTCAGAATGAATGTGTTATCGATACTTAAAATAAAATTAAATAGTTGGCCATCACTAGCACTTTAATCCTCATATATTTTATAATTAAAGGTATTATAGTTAACTATTATGACGAAATTTGGTTATATGCTATTCACTCTTATCAGGGCCGTATTTAGGGAGTGGCTCGGGTGGGCAATGCCCGAGGCGCAAATTTTTAGGGGCGCCGAATAAATAGTAGAAAAATAAAATAAAATATTGTATATTTTTAAATTTTTTTAATGCCATGTCAATAATTTTCAAAATTATTTTCGATTACAACTTGCTATGAGTGAGTTTTTCAAGGAAAAAAAACTTTTTTCTCTTCTACCTTACGTAAATATTGCGATACGCATGTTTCTTTGTACACCAGCTTCAAATTTTACAAGTGAAAGGTCATTTTCAACTTTGAAAAGGGTGAAAACTTACCTAAGGTCAAGTATATGTAATAATAGACTCAATAATCTAGCTATATTAAATATTGAATGGGAGTTAACTCAACAAGTTGATTATGTAGACACTATCCAAACATTTGCTACTCAACAAGCAAGGAGAAAAAATTTGTAAATTCATAGTCAATATTATAATATATGAATAATCTTATATTATAAGTATTGTATACGTTATGTTTTATAAATATGATTAATAAATTATACTTGTTATTATGTTCTTGTAAACATTTAACAATTTTTAAAGTTGGAAATGAAATGAAAACAAAAATATATGTTTTTCATTGTAGTAAGATCAAATTATTTTTCAAAGTTAGTCTTGGTGTTGATGTGTTGAAGAAATGGTTAAGGAAGGGGCGCTTAAATAGTTGTAACCCAAGGGCGCCAAATCACTAAATACGGCCATGACTCTTGTATATTATGAATTCAAAGAACATAAAATCGTTAATTTAAATACCATATGATACATTTTAAAATTAAATTTACTTTTAAGTATTTAATTTTTATGTTTTCGAATTGATTTTTAAAATATTTTATGAAAGTTGTTTGATTATTAATTATGAATAATTAAAATCATTAATCAAAAAAAAAAAAAATATTTAAATGTAAATGCTTATTTCTCATTACCGGTAAATTATTTAAACAACACCAGGCTTAAAGAAGATCAAAGATCAAAAAAAACATAATTATTTTTGAGGAGTGAATATAGAGTTTTTCATTAGGAGTTAATACTTTTTTAAAAATCATTACCATAAATATCCATAAAATGTACACTTGTTTAATAAGAACTTTTTCTTATTTGCATAAAAAGTTTAGATTAATAATTATTACCTAAAATGTGTACTTCAACAATGTAATAGATTCATGTTATTATTACTCAAGTTAAACATAAATTAAAACCAAGTAAGAAATAATAAGTATCCGTTATTCTGTTCGAGTTTCTATATTTTTCAAAAAGCCGTATAATTAAAGCAGTAGTTTTTGATGAAAACGTTAACTTATACACCTTGTAGTTTTTTACAAAAATCAATCGTACTATATAAATTATTCAGAAAAATATAAATATAATTATTTTTAGTATTAAAGTCAGATCACTCAAAATGTTACCAAAATCTTTAGTGTTCCTTAACATAGAAATCGATGTCCTATAATTTCAAATTCAACTTCTATCTCGTCAACTATTTGGGATCGGCCACCTTTGTCTTAAACCTCCAATCCTAGAGTATCAAAGAATTTACCATACTAAGTAGTACTCACAATAATCAAATAATGATGACTCAATTGTTTATGTATAATTATCATACAAATTTTCTTTTCCTTTATGTTTGGTTTAGCATTTAAGAAGGATTTTTATCTGGAACAAATCTAGTCACCGGTTTCACGTGGTCTGTCACGCTTCCGCTTAAATTTGTATTCGTCTAGTCGTACATTCAAAATATCGTGCGATCTGTACGGGACTACAGTGTCTTTTTTTGTATTGATATAAATCCTAAACGACGCAAGACTTCTGTTACGTCTTGACTTCGAACTTTGCACATACTGCAAGTCGATGAAGCTCAAGCCATTGATCATCAACCCAACCGTATCTAATGGCATGGTGAGTCAAATCTAAGTAGATAAGTACACTCGTTTATATATAAAAAGTCATCAATGCATCATCAAGTAATTGAAAAAAAGTAGTAGATAAAACATTGATTTTGTCAATACTTCTCTTCTGCCTTGTTTATTTATGGTATCTAATTTTCTTGTCTCAAAACCAGTATAACGGTGTACCTTAGGTCTATAATATTAGCATTACGACGTTAGAATCGTTATCCCGACCGGGTTGTAAATTGTTAAAAACTAATTCAAAGCTGATTTTCTCACTCCCACAATGAAAATATTAAAATATTAACAATAAACAGACAAAGAAAATTGTAACTGTTCAATGTTTTTACGGTGTGCAGTAGCAAAAATAAAATATGCACTAAAAGATATTATGTGATGTAATTTGTATTTTTCTAATATAATAACAATTATTATGTGGAAATCAAGTTTCTCAATGAATCCAATAACTATCAATATTATATCTTAAACACCGGCTGTAAACGTGTTTAAAGTTCGGATTCATGATTAACTTATTAAATATTATAATTGTTCAATTTAAGCCAATGGTTTCATATTCATTTCAACGTAGACATAATAAATAAAATGCATTCCTAGTAAAAAAAAAAAAAACATCTTTTTAGTTTATTTTTGTCGTAAGATTAATTATTTTTCGCGTAAATTTTTTACACAGCAAAAGACTAATTCAGATATAATTTTCGCGAAATGCAATTTGTATTATTGACGCGTAGGTTTGTAAAATTGTAAAACTTATCGAGTCTACATAAAAGCTAAAAAAATAATTTGTTAATTAACCTGCATATTTTGCAATTATCTAATACTTCATTGGTCCAATATTATTGGCAATCACTAATTGCTTCGTAAAAACACATTTTAGCAGTGAGTACTGTGTATACGAGTGTCACTTATTGTACATTTATTTTAATTACATTATTACTATGACAATGTATATTGTTTATATTATTTATTCTAAAAAAACAAAAACATCTAGAGAACTGTGTAATAGGTAACATGTTACATGTGATATAGTGAAATGTAACGTATTTTAGTTGTTGGTAAATTATGCAAATCGTTACTGTTTTAAAATGATATAAAACACACTGTTAATTTTTTAGAAACTGATGGTTGGAATTTATTGACCTTCGTTGTTTACCAAGCTCAAGTTTGTTCGCGGTATTTTTATTTCCACGAATATTTTTGTCACCGTTTTAAACACGTAGGAGGCATTCGAAGATTTTCAATTTAAAATATGTTTTCACAAATACACGTTTCTGCGCTCGATGTAGGTCAGTGACATAATACGAGATTAGACGTAAGACTGTTAGACACTCATGCGAGGTCTTAAAACATATTATCTCAATGATTTTTATCTAAGCTTAAGTGTAGTGTTGCTGTTATGTTGTAAATAACTTATTGTTTCGTACACAATGTTGTCAAAAGTTACAACGGCGGCTGATAATTATAATAGTCGATTTGCATTAGAAATGGTTGTTTGAAATACTAACGGTGTGATATTATAACACCGTACTCATCGATGATTACACATTTCTCAGTAGACATTAAAATATTTTGATATAATTCACAGGTCCAATATAATGTTTTAAAAAAAAATGTATAAAATGTTAATGACGTGTCGCGGCTATCTTAGATTATTAAGGAATGGTTTGTTTGGTATAAACTATTATGTCTTATCTTCTGATAAACTGTAATCGATTAAGTTTTATTGATAGTTTTATACATAAATATATATATATATATATATATATATATATATATATATATATACACCCAATATATATATATATATATATATATATATATAATAAATATTAAACAAAAAAAAAAAATTAATTATATTAAATTAATTTTTTTTTTCGTTTAGTATTTATTTTCTTTTGCCTACGTTCCTAGTAAATTATTCATTATATTTGGTCCATTTGATACGTTGAGTTTTACATGCCTGGTATAGAATATACGAGTTTAGTTGAATGAAAATGCATGGACAATATAAGTGCATATTTGTAGGACTTTGACCCGTGTATTGGACAATGCCCACCAAGTCAACGTTCACTGCGTAACTAATCACTATATGCACATCATTACATACCACCACTGTTTATGGGATGGTTTATGTCAGCGGGGAGTGAAAAATACACAAACAAAATAATTGATGAACTTTCGATCCTTCTTTTGAACTATGACTTCGTTTAACAGGGACATTGCTAAAAACCTCATGGTAAGTTAATTGTTATTTGCTGGTATAACCGCATTTCATGAGTGGAAAGAATTCAGAAGGAAAATATAACAAACGATAGTTGATTAAAGTTTTTGATAACAATGTATAGAATTGCGATCATTAACATGACGTAATAATAGAAAACGATACAGAGTTGTGTGGGATAGAAATATGTCTTGCGCGATCCAAAAACATGACATAAATCGCTGCTGAACTTTGACAACTATTTTTATATTATGTTTTCTACTATGTAAGTTTATTATGTTTTTTCACGTTCAAGTGAATTTATTAGATCTCTATTACCCTAATGGTTGTTCGCGCAATAATCTGCAATGTTATACAATGTATTTGGAATGATTATTATTATTATATTTTTTTTTCAATAACAATTATTTTATAATTTTGTCATACTATGATTATACGCAATTTACATATTATTGTGTTTGACGTATTACACTAAATGCAAGCATGACATCAGGTTATACATCCGTTGTAGTAAGAAGTTTTTAATTAAAAAAAAAAAAAAAACCATGTCTTAGTCGATTTCTCGTTACACATATTTTATACGCAAAACTTTAAGTTTCTGACGGGCTAGGGAAAAAAATTTGGCCACGACGAAAAAAATTTGGCCACGACTGAGCTGCATAAAGTGAACGACACGACAACACTGATATAACAAAACAAGTAGTAACCATGGCGATTTGTCGAATTTATCAGTTTATTAATCGATGATTGTATACTGTAATGATATTTGACTAATAATATAATGAACATATTTATATGAAGTATTTACATATAATTTTAGGCAAACGTTTTCTCGAAATATTGTGATTTTTATTCTTAAACTTCTTAAACGTTCAATTTGAAAAGGTAACAGCCCCGCGGGTCACCAGTTTTCCATCCCCTGTGTCTTACGAGATGGCGCAACACAGTACGAACGTAAAAATGCTCCATCACGTGGACGACCATATGTTCACATTGCCTGCCGCGTGACTTTGTTTTTTAACCGATTTGACCGATAAAAACATTGGTTTCACGTAATGCGTATTACCTAAAAGCTAAACAAATGAAAAGACCGGTTCACACGGTGGTATCCATCGCGATGGTGTTCGACGCACATTTAGGTTCGGACAACTAATTATCTGTTTACAAAATATACCGAGATAGAGATTGAGAGAGAGAGAGAGAGAGAGAGAGAGAGACAGTGAGTGAGGTCATAATGCGTACCGAATAGCGCTAATCAATCTACGAGTACGTTTGCGTACGCAACGAAACGTACAACCTGGCCACTTGCGTTTTTTCCATAACGCCAAATCCACCAGCGTTTTTCCTGACAGGATAACCTTTTCGCCCGGGGGGGAGGGGGTTCGTATACGATAAACACGGCGTGTTTATCTCCGACGGGAAACAATAATTATCACGAAATTAGGTCGTAACACGGCGATTTTATTGCGTTCGGGTATTTAATATCCTCGTTTCGTCTCGCTCGACCGTTGCTCGAACACATATCGTACATCGATAAGTAAACGTTCACTCGCGCGTTATGCGTACCATGTGGTATTTCACTAAAACCGCCTTACATATTTTGGGTATATTTTTTTATTTATTTATTTATTTATTTTTTTTTACGTCGTTGAAATCGATAGCGAGAGCACAGCGCGCGGCCGTGGTACACGGTAAGTGTGCGTCACACGATTTAGTCGAAACAACAGCAAACACACAAGTTTGCCGTTCGGATTTTACGTCCGTTGAGAGTTTTGTAACTCGCGAACGTGTCATTCAATATTCAAACGACAACGGTTCGTGAGCACTCAAGAGATGATGTGTAGTACATACACGATTGTCATGATAAAACACCGGAATTGGCCTACCATTATATTAATATATGAGGCGTACTTAGCTATTTGCCGTGATTTAAATCATGAACTTTGTTTGTTCGTAACCTAGACGGGTGCTGGACCGGAAAGTCAAAGCCAAAACAAAATCACGACCAAACACATACCCCTCCTCGTTTCCAGCAAGAACACGTTTTCAAACACGTCAATGATACACAATACGCACGGCGCGCAAACACAATTATTATTCGTCTTTTAGGCGTGTGCGAATTATTATTAAGACGCATTTCAAATTTCACTAAATATTCCGGTTCTCGAAACGTTGTTAAAAGTTTTATTATCTGTTCGTTTGCGAATGGTTAACTTCTTCCTACACCGCGCTTCGCCATTGCATTGTGAATTATGCATTGTTTATAACATTTTGAAAATAACAGTTTAGACGATAAATATTGAAAACCACATTTCGCCATTAACAGATAACCCTTTAGTTAAATTAATTATCTCGTTTCGAGTAACACTGCGCTAATATTTCTGCTGAATAACTAGGTCAAAAATATAGTGCAAATTTTTAATCGATACGATTCAATGCCGAATGAAATTAATTATTATTGTTAAGTACGTCATGCAGAAACTTTAAAGATTACTCCAAGCGCACTAACATTTAATGGATTTTAATAGTCTTTTAAAACAAGATTATTATTGTTATCAGAATTTATGTAATTTTGAGAACATTTATTTACCAACGGCATGCACAATCGAAAAACGTATTTAATCACCTTCAATTTGCTTTTGTTCGTGATATTGCGATTTTTAAAATTTGTTAAATAATGATTGTATATAAATTTGATCGTATTAATAACTGAAATAAAATATTACATATATGCATTCGAGATTTTTCAATTGTCAATTACTCGTATTTACGATTAATCAGACGTTTAAATAGAAAATAAAACTTATACGTTGAATAGGTCATTTTTTTTTTACAGTTTCCAGTAACTTTTTAAAAACAACACAAATTAGTTATAATTAATATCTAGTTACTCATAAACGTACACCGGCACCGCAATGCACATTTCAATTGATCATGAACAAAATATGGAATCAGTGTGAAAATGTGTACTCAGAATAAAATATCTACGTACAAGTTCTGATAAATGAAATTAAGTAATATGTCTCGTTTTATTACATATTCTGGCGCGTCGTGTAACACTTTTATAAGCTAATAATCTATGTTCAAACAAAAATTGAGTGATAATGACAATATTAAAATTATAATATAATCGGATTATAGGCACTATCATGGTGATGTTTACTTTTTAATAATTTCCTACTGAGGCAACAGATCCATGAAATGAATTGTGTTTAATATTTCACACTATTTATCAGATCAAAGTTCATTGGCTCGATAGACGAAAAATTAATATGGCTAAATAACCGAGTATAATTTTGAATCAGATGTGTCATGTTTCGCAATACATGCGTAGTGTAAGATTACAGAATGATATTGTTGAAAAAAAAATAATAGTCTTTTGTTGGATCCTTGATTATGTTATATCCAAATTATCAAAAATGCGAATTTTACCATCACTTTTAGTTTTCATCGATACAAAATTACGGTATTTCTGTATACTACAAGCAACGATTTAAAACAAATAAAATGGAAAAATATTCAAACCGTTGAAATATAAATATACCACTAATTAAATTAGTTATAATATCTCTATAATACTGCTTCGCACCAAAATGATGAAAACGGAGAGAAAAACTACAAAGGTACGATTTTGTCTACAATAGGTGAGAAATATTTCCACTTAGTTATTTTGTTGTTTGATAACGGAATGATGAGATCAAAATACATTTTCGTCTTTTCGACATAATTTTCTCTGATGTTAGTTTTTATTTTTTATCGAATAATCGAACGAGTGTAAAATAACATTAATATTAAGTTTATCAGAAAACAAATTTAAATCGACGTAAGCGTTTTAACTTTAAATAATAATAACAATGTTAATCTAACAATAATCTTTTCCTGCACCAAGCCACCTGATTCTCCTACCAGTTGTGCCAGTATGATACTGTGCCTACCAGTATGTGATGTCAGCCACTCTTCCGATAATAAAGGTTGTCAAGATTATAAAAAAAAACTAAACGTTTTATCCATCAAATTAGGCAAACTCCTTCATTCTTACTCTTTCAACCAGAAATAATTATTTTAAACCTAATTTTAATGTTACCTCCCCAATCCATTTTATACTTAAGTCACTTCCTCTAATCAAAATCATAATCAGTTTTCTTTTAATATTTAATCATTATTAATTTCTTTAATTTCTGAATTTATAAATATTATAAAGCTTTTCTTTATCTTCTTACTGCATTACTAAAATAAAACCACATGGTATTTATTTTTTTGAATCGTAATTACGTTATTTTATATTGTTATCTAGTATCTTACGTTTTGTCAAACATGTAATGTATATTGATTGACATTATTATTATTGTAATTATAATTATTATCATTATTAATTTATTTACTTTCCTCTAATTATATACCGATTTATTGCCTTATTTAGTCGAACAATTGTAACATATATTATTTGTAACTGTTGTGCTAAATAGTTTCTACTAATAGCTAATAAAAAGAAAAAAAATCAATTATCTCGACCAATTTTTGATCTAAAAACAACTAATAATAATGTTTATTAAAATCTACACGTGCATTTCTATCCGAGTAAATAACGGTTTCAATTTTTATTACCATATTTGACCTTATTTTTCATCATACCGATTTCAAGGCGCTAATTAATGTTTAAACCATATTACATGTCAATTCGTATGAATATTTCGCACATAATATTTTACGTTTCATGTTTAAAGTTATCGTTATTTATGTATTACGAAAAAGGGGTATTGCGTACCGATAACAAAAACTATAAGGGATTCGTACTAAGTACTAGAGCGAGCACAGAGCTAATTCAGATATACTCGTACAATTTATTAATTGATGAAAATTCTGTCTGCGTTAGCTTGTTGAAAGATTTGAAAATATAATTGTAGACAGTCAAGTTACATAAGATAATATATGAATTTTTAAAATAAAATAAACATAAGCACAATAATTACGATTAGACTATGTACATAATTAATAAAATTAGAAAAAGGACCAGAGGTTCGCCCGGTGCTACGTGCTTTCTAAAGGTTGTAAACATGGAAAGAGGAAGAAAATACTAAGTAAAAAGGAAATAACGCGTTGCACGTGTCGAGATTACGTCTGCTGTCGCAGGTGTCAATCGTCCGAGATATGAATAAAGAAAATCAATTATAAAGGACGTGAATTGGTATATACATAACCCACATAAGCTTACTACTATACGAGAACTTGAGCTTTATTAATATTCCCATCCTTTATAGAACTTATATTTTTAATCGGAGCGGAGCGCGTAATCATTGGCAACTTGGATCAGTGAACTAAATAAGATGACTTCGACCGTGGTGACATATAAGGGCGCATATTGACTGAAATAAGTGAACGTGAAAATAATTGTTCATCAAATGAAATGTCTCATAATAACAATAAATAATAATAATAATAAAAATAATATAATATGCGTTATATTAGCGGCGGGACATGTCACGCGTATTGAATTCCGAAAATGAGGCAGGAGGATCATATTAGTCGGTGCTCACTGCAAATAAAATATACGTGTAGCGTGCGTATTCCTTTTGACTTTCTACACGTCTCAATTTTTTTTTTTTTGTATACAAACTTTGTCGAGGAGCCTATATGTAAACAGCATAATACTATAATGACGTCTTATAAGTTTCCAAATTTATTACTCACAAAAAATTATCGTTCGAGCTGTCACTTTCAGTTTTTCGATTGAATCAAGAACGTATAAAAAATAATAGCACAATAACATCGTATAACATCGGGCGTATTTATGTCTCAAAACGACGTTATTCGTAAAAGTATTCAATTGTGCAGAAATCCAAACTTCCGTCCTCATAATTGTTATTCTGATTAGAATCATATAGAGTTTATTTATTAAATATAACTACCAGACACCAGGCGTCAAACATAAGCGATAGCAGTGTACTAATTCACATTAAAAATTAATGCAGGTCAAAGAGCATAAAGAAATTTTTTTGTTACGTTAATTTTCAAAACCTTTCATGTTAATTAAATTGGTAAAAACATTTTAACGATTTTTTATAAAGCCTTAAATACTTAACACCGAAAACTAATTACTGAAGAAAATTCTTTACTTAACAACACCCGTAACATATGTAAAATACATTACACTTTGACATAATTTTAGAAAAATTAATTTTTTTTATTAGATATATTGTACATCACTCGTGTTTGGAAACCGAAATAATTAACATAGATGAAGTATAAAAATACAATATTGTTTTAATTATATTTTTCAGATGAATCGATCGATCGGTTTACAAACCCTTTACCGCCCATTCTAGATGACGTATTCGCATGGACACGCACAGTAAAACCTTGTAATGAGGGACCGTATCGCAAAATGTTCAAAAAGTTCGTAAAAACGTTCAATCTATTGACCGCACATCAAGACTGCAAATACCATTGGGTGTTTATTTAGTTTTATAAATATATCTGTGGAAGACTGCGAGATACTGTGAGATCGCAATTACGTATACCTATAACGTTATTGTATTTAGAAAGTAAAATGATTACCAGCGAGGTGATTAACATGGTGCATATATATGGATCGAGGAAAACCTGCAATACATGCACCTACTGTTCATCGTAGATGATTAAAATATCGTATACACCGCGTGCAAATAATTCGCTATGAACTTATGAGGCATACGTGCGTAACAGGTACACCGTACACGCATCGTCCATCCTCGTCGATTTCGTGTCGTCTCCTTTTCTTCGGCCGTGTACATCCTGAACGTTCCTGTAGCATGGCTCAGTGAATCGGTAAGGTCGTCCTGTATAGCTTACCGGTTTTGTAACAACAATAATAACAATAATAATAATAATTATAATAATAATAATAATAATAATAATAATAATAATTATGTTGATGGTGATTATGATACGGCCGTCATATCGTGTTGCGCTCACACTTGCCTATATACACCCGCAGCGCTGAGTTCGCAGGAACTACGCGAAATACGGCTGTCCGTTCATGAAAACATCATCTTCACCGATGTAACAGTATACCACTACCGAGTGGCTGGTTTTCGGTTTTCGTCACATACGACTCGCATATATCATTGTTACCGGCCTTCACGTTTCTCGTCCCGTGTTAAAACACATAATATACACGATGAGAAAAAATAAAACCGTACGATTGCATAAAACAATAACCTATGGCAATAATAACACTACGCGCAGAGTTATATATTTTGTGACGTCGTTGCGGTTCAATACGCACGATGGGGTTATACCAATAACATGAGATGTATTTAAAGAATTCCTATTTTGGGTTCGCTCCACATCGTGCCATGTAATACATTGTCGCAATATAGTCTGGACCACGGGGTTATATAGTATACCGGCAGGGCCGTCGAGAGCTTTTGAGGTCCCCGGGGCAGATCGGTTCCAAGCACCCTTACACTTATTTGGTCAAGATACATACTACTTGTACACACTTTAGTACAATAAAAATATTAAAATTTGCATCTTATGCTACGGTGACATGACATAATAATAATAATAATGACATAATTAAATCATTTTGAATAAAAAGCTGAGACAACGGACCCTTTTAGAGGTACGGGCCCCGGGGCTCTAGCTCTCGCTGTCCTACCCTCTCGCCGGTAAGGCATACATTTACACGTTACCGGAGTAACGATACCTAAAATGTTACTGCAACGTTGAATTTCAACCAAATTTTTCATCGTGTGGTCACCGATTGCGATTTATTGAAATTATATAATACATAGTGAAGATTTATTTGGTAGTAAACGCGGAACACATCCGTAGGTATCAAATGCATCACACATTTAAAATTTTACACTATCAGGATTCTGTTGCGTGAACCTGGCTTTATTGCATATGCGTAACTCGGGTGGAGCCATCAACGGTAACTACATTTATAAATTTAAATTTATATTATCGTTTTATTTTTTATCAACAACATCTTGGAAAATTTTTATTTTTATTTATTCGTAGCAAACTATAATATTATTGTATGTGATGTACTGAATAAGACATCATACCGTGTAGTACTAATAAAATAAAAATGAATAAAAAAATATTCGTCACTCAGAAGAATAACTCTACAGATTTTATTTTCGTAACGTAATGAATAAAATGACGATAATGCCTAACGAGTAATAAAACGAATTAATTTCCTATCACTATAAAAATGCTAGGATTGCAACCCCCTAAGTCATAGGGCCCTTGATACGCATACGTTCTGCTGTTCCTACGCTACTGTTGATGTGCAGATGGCGTATCGTTGGCGGTTGTCCGTCGGCGCGCTCATTTCCTGATTCCGAAAGAGGATGCGAGGATGCGCTGTAACTTATGACAGCGGTGGGTTACCATTAGATATGATGGGTCAGTGTATGTCCATGTATAACGCCGTTTAAATTTGACAGATAATAACGTTTAATTATTCAACCACTGTACATTTTATCTATACGGAAAAAACAAAACAGTTCAACCACCCATTATTAAAATTATTAATTTAACAATATTTTATAATTGCTATAGGGTTAGCTATAATGTAAGTGAGATTTATTATAAAGTTTTAGTATAGACATTGTTACAAGAAAAAAAAGTAATTTTATAGTAACTTGATCTATTGTTATAGTATTCCATTATTTAAGCTATAAAATATAGTTGATTAAAACATATAAAAAACACAAACTATAAAATATAGTAATATTCACTATTAAAACCTACTATTTTTATAAAGCCTTAATAACTATACTATTTTAGTCATTTCTCCTCTAAAATAGAATTCTTACTAAATTTTTCGTGGCTATAAAATTTTAGTAATTTTTTTTTTTTTTTCCGTGTTTTATACTATAGTATAATTGTAATCCTATGAACAAATGTATAAAAACGAAAAGAACGTTTAAAATAAATAACTGGTGTACTAGTATGGTTACTGTCAAGGGTCACCAGAGTTTGAGCACTGTTCACGATGCGTTGGGACGTCGGTGCCCGCGTTCTCGGTGTGCAGGTTTACTCTTTTGCCAAAACGCAATCGTCCGAATAAATGCGACGGTACGGAACTATGTTCGCCTTTCAAATCCGAATTCTTAGGTGCTACATGAATTTCGTACCGAAAAGTATTACACTCGTATCGGTAAGGAAAAACAACAACTGCGGTTGATCGTTAAGGGCCGGGACGCAAAACATACAATGTATTAAATATAACAAATGCGACGACCGTCACGTATTGCCACGTAGGAAATACGTTTGATGATTTGGAACACGGTGCCGGTACGAGGTTGAAAAAAAAAAATTACGATTCCAACAGACTTTAGACGATTCTCCCAGGTCGGCTGTTTCAAAACGATCCTGCTTACGAACAACGACCGGCTGGCCTACCGCGGACCCACCTGTTCATGCCCTGCGCCGCCACTGTACGCACGTGTACCGAGGTCAAACCGCCCATCGGTCGAGCGTACGTGTACGAACACGGGGCCAAAAAAAAATCATTTCTAATGAGCGTCCCTCACAACCGATGTTCGCATCGCTATGGCTGTTGGTCACGTGTGCGGATGCAACGAACTCCGTGATAAGACGCGCCGAAAAGAGTCCACGTGGAGCGTCGGCGCATAGTGTTCGCGCAAACAAGACCCGCGGGGCATGGGAAACGTTTCGTGCGAAAACGATTTCACTCGAGGATAGCGCACGACGAAATCATCTGCGAACGGTTCAAGGCGGAACAAAGTTGCGAGTACAATTTTCGTTTTCCAATACGTATTCCACAATAGGTTATCGTGATGTCTGTAAAAAATATTACGGCTTATCGTGCACCTGCGGTCCGCAGCGTTGGCGGTTTTTCAGCATTTGTTTTTTTTTTTTTTTCAAAAAAGGTTAAAAAATATTGTACCCGGAGCCTATATGATCGTGTATTTTCATCCCCGACTACTCTCAACTCTACGGCCACTATTCTTCTTTTATATCCTATACTATGTATAGGATTATTTTATCGAGTTTTTTTTTTTTTTTTTAAGTGTATCGTTTTTCTTTAACCCACCTGCATGAATGTATACAACTCGCGAGATAGTATTGAAATGTATAAATTAAATTTATCGAAATAAATGAGATTATATTAAGAATGTCCATATTCTGGCGATCAATTAGGTTCTCTTGGATACTTCTTCCCTTTGAATTTTGAGAAACTCTGTCTCATTCGAATGCGTACGAAGTATATTCTATAAACAAAAGGCTATTTTATGTTTTAGTTTTATCTTTCTATAAATAATACGATAAGAACTACTTTAATTTTTTTATTTGCTAATACTTTTTTAATCATACTGTTGGTACAATTATGAGCAAGGTTATACTACAAAACGTTAATCTGTAATTAGTACCATATTTAATCTAAATTAAACTTTTTAAATTAGCTGCGTTGAAAAGGTTGTGTATTTTAATTAAAAAAAATTAAGTTATGATTGTATTCACTTTTGTTAAATAAATTACGTTGATTGGGTGATTGTATATTCATTTAGGTATTATCATTGAAAATTTTTGGGCAAAGAAAAAGAAAAAGGTTCGAAAATGTTAAAAAAGATCTGAAGAATTATCAATATTTTTATTTATTCGCTGTTTTACCAAATACATTAATTTTACTTTTTTTTTGGTTTTTCTTATTTCTTAGTTCATATTTATGAACCATTTAGATTACTTACCATGAGTTACGTTGGTGTTTGTTTTCGGTAATATTTTAGTTTAGAGCAATTAAATTTAAAAATGTTGGGTTAAAAAAACGCATAACCATCGTACACTCTAATTTTATTTGTTTTTATTTATTTATACTATAATAATTTACATATACATTAATCGAAAATCATTATAGTCAATAAGCTAAATAAAACAAAATATTTCTTGAGAAACCAATAAGTAAAATAATTTAAAAGCTCATGCCGAAACTATTTAGACCCTTAAAAATGCGACATTAAAATATCCTTTTTTTATTGAACCCATACTCAGTAGTAATTACATTCGCCCGACATTTCAATTAATTTGTATGGTTTTGCGGCTGTACATTAATGAGTGAGTGGTAATTTAATTTTATGTTTACTATATATTAGAAAATAATAGTCGGGTAGTTTCTTCAGTTTTCTTTTCTTTTTTTTTTTGCATTTGACCATATATTACAATACTGCGAAGTTTGGAAATAATTGACTTTCTAATAACAGTGATGGAAATAATTTTTAAAATTCAGTGATAGCTCGAATCGAGAAAAGATCCATTGGAACAGTAACCGATATCATCATCGATATACACGATTATTAGATTATGATAAGACTCTGATACGATTATGATAAGATTTATATTTCCGAATGAAACGAATTATCAACTATAGATTATGTCGGCACGTCGCAAAAACATTTAGGACCCGCCAATACAATTATCACCAGTAGCGTGCACGGAGGAGGGGCTAACGGGCTGAAGCTCCACCATTGCCCATAATATTTATTATCATTTATTTTTATGTTTACACACGGTTTAAGATAGACTTTAAAATCGTAGTTATGTTTGTGTAGACAAGCGTGACTTTTTAATCATGTATTTACCTAATTATTACAATTTACAACCATAGTCCATAGGAATCTATGATTAAAAGTGAACTGATGTTATCAACAATCAAAACGTCTTCGTTTTTTGGTTATTTTTTCGGCAACACCAGAGAACATTTTCAACATTGAAACGTTTAAAATCGTACTTAAGATAAACTACAACTGAGGAACATTTTAATGGACGAGCCAAAGCATTAATCAACAAAAAAGAAGAATTTACCGATTATGAATTTTACAACAATATTCAAAAACCTCATCTAAGCGACTACAATTATAAGACTAGACAAAATTAAAATGTATTTTACTATCATGATTTTTATAATTATATTTTCATGTTGTTTTTTCATGTATATTTTAATGTTTTATGTTTATCACGAGTAAGAACTAAGGAAACGTATTATTTATTCTTCAAACTTAATCTGGTGAAAATTCTTATTGCATACAAAGCTTACAAAGTTTTTTTACTGTTATATTTCAGTGACAGACAAATAGGTTAAATGTAAATGTATAGTTAAAAACTCAAAACTATAGTATAACATCAGCTCGTTAACTAAAGCTTTAAATACTTTTTTTTAGCTAAAAACATACTTTTAAAAAGTACATAAGTTTAAAAAATAATCTGTAAATTGATCCAACACTAGAAAAATAAATAATCATTATTGTTTTTATTTATAAATCATAAACAAGTGTTTTTATTAATTTATTATCGCCATAAATTATTGATATAAGTAGGTATTAAAGGTTAATATTTTGTATTTTAACTTAAAACTATACTACAACATGATCATTGGAAATAAAAACACTTAAACATAATATTAACATAAACATATAAACATATAAACATAATATTAAAAATAACTATTCAAATTAGTTCAAACTATTAAATTACATCAATAATATTGGCTTAAAATTATACAATAATTAATAATTAAATATGTTAATAATACTAGAACATTTTTAACTAAGAAAACAAATCTAATTTCTCAAATTTTTTGTAAACAATGGATGAATATGAACAAATAGAGAATAAAACTGTTTTTTTATTAATTGATCGTTAAATTGTCAACTTAAATTAATAAGTTAAAACGATTAATTAATGCTTTATAAAATAACGGATATAACTAAATCATTTAGTATATTATCTAAATATAATAATAATACATACGAATATAATAAATAAAGATATAAAATGTTCCAACAACTTCAAAATTAACTTCAAAACATAATTCACATGGATAAACGATTAAAATTCAAATTAATTTTACATTTTTATAATAAAACCATATAAAGTCACGTATTTCATTTAAAAGTATATTATGTAATGTT
Source organism: Sipha maydis (assembly GCA_034509805.1). Lineage (NCBI taxonomy): Eukaryota > Metazoa > Arthropoda > Insecta > Hemiptera > Aphididae > Sipha > Sipha maydis. The sequence continues at coordinate 18,400 of JASXSY010001417.1, forward strand.
CAACGAGATGAATGTAGTTAATACAAATTATGAATGAAGTGAAGATTAGTCGAACAGTTATTTTAATATTGATTAATTATTACTGAATATGTATGGATTCTATAATTATTTTTATCACATTATTTGTGTCGACCGATGGACGCACGTCGCACACTTTTTCCTAAGATATAAATAATAGAATAAATGCAAATTTCAATCAAAAAGTGTAATTTTCTTTACCAAACCAAATATTAATGTTCTTTGTTTTTGACAAAAATCAGGGCAACTATAGTTGTTGAAATGATTGCTTCAGCTTTTGTCCGTAGAATTGTATGGTATTGTTCTAGTTGAAAAATTTCATTGCTAGAAAAATATTCACGATAAAATAACCGAAGCAATCTAAATATTAAATATTATTTAGGTAGAAATCCATAGTTTTTGACTGATCGAATGGTATTCGTAAGCGAACACCATATATTTTAACGTAAAATAATTTTATTTTAAAATTCTACAGATACCTTAAAATCACGTTTAAGCACATGGAATTCGACATAATTCACATGAGCCGTACATTTATGCAGAAATAAAGATAAAAATAAGTACCGTAAACATTCGTGCAACGTGAATAATACACATCAGGTGAAAGCTGTTATCAAGAACGACGGCGAAAAACAATACTTAACTCATTCATATATAATTGCATGAGTGGTTGTAAAACATAAATTCATATCTAATTTATGAAGGCTAGACTGAGGCTAGTTGAGTGGAAAGCACCAAGAACCTAATATGTTCGGACCTATTACTAGGAATATTAATAATCGGTTAATGAGAATTTACGTCTAGAAATATATACATGTTTCGTACCCTTTCGTCGACTTGTAATAGAGTACAGAACGCAATATAATTCTGTAATTATGGTTTTCTGTATTCGTATAGTTTTTTGGACCATAAATAATAATCATAAGCCTAAAGGTGGATTTACACGTTCAGTTAAACTGCACAAACCAAGTTGAGGTATTTTTGATCAGTCAGTTTGTGCAAATGAACTGAGTAAATTATTTAGGTTTACACGTTCATTTATTGACACAAATTTTTGTTCAGTTCTAATTTGACTCTCAATTCTAATTTAACAGTTTTATGATTTTTATTTTTAGTTACGCTTGAGCACAAAATTTCAAAATATAATGTAACGAACTGTATTAAACTAATCCTACAATTATTATTCGTTTAAAAAATATATTAATGTATTTGTTAATATTTTAAAAAAACAATTTATTTTATGTATATTAAATTATTTGTTTTTAAATAAATATAATTTAGTAATGAATATTAAAAAACCACAAATGAGGAATTAAGTATCTAACTTTTGTATTAAATAAACATCACATTAAAAATATAATAGATACTACTAATATTATGTTAGTTACCTGTGAATCATCCATATTACTTATTGTATCTCTCGGTGTTTCCTGGTCCCTGATAAAATCAATTTCATTAAAATACCATAAATGTGGAGTGTATATATCCTCTTCGCCAGCTCCTGGCCGTACAGAATCCTTAATTTTTTTAATTTCCTTCCGATATGCTGATCTTAATAAATTTATTTTCTTAACCACGGTATCTCTGTTAGCGTCTTTATCGATCTCTTTCATTTTTTCAATGAGAACTCCATATAACTTTCATATTTCGATTAGAATATTCTTTCGATTTAATTTTCCAAAGACATGGATGTAATTTATATAACTCAATAAACTCTAAAATGAACGTTTTATTTTTTAAGGATTTTTCGGATGACATTATAATGTAGGTATTACGATTACGAATTATACGAATTATACGACTTATACGACGAATGACTAGCACGATCGAAAAATTGTTATGAAATAAAAACTTTAACTGTTAATCCGACAGTTCTGTGGTCTAATGTCTATTGGATTATCGAAAGTCTATTGTACATTTCTATTTTCTCTAAAAATCTAAAAAAAAAACTACAGAATTGTGTTATACATTTATGTATTATATATTTAGAGGAACCACTACTATATATCCGTTTTAAATTGTTAAATAGGTACTTTTAATTATATTACATTTAAATGATAATTATTGTACCAATGATTTTTAGCCATACCAATTGTTATCGATTTGTATACAATGAAAGAATTATATTGTACTCGTAAAAATACCTGTTTGAACAATCATTACGTGGTCTAAGTAAATACCTGGTGTAAAATATGTCAATTGGCTTATAATCCAGATCAACTGTTACTTGATGTTCCATCGTTATTTTTTCTTAAACAAAAAAATTAAATTGCTATTTTGTTGCGACGATTAAACGTCAAATAACACATATTTTACAAACGCTGAAAGCAAAGCCGACATGAAGATGACCGACCAGTGATTCATTGAAACCAAGTGTTTGTTTTTAGTCGTTTGGATCCTTAGATATAACGATGTTGATGTACGTACAGAACGTGGCATACCGGTGGAACGTTGTGTAGGGATTAAACTATAACGTAATTTGCATTATTTGATCTTTAGTTTTCATTTCATGTTAGACAATGGTCAGAGAAAATAGATAAAAGACACTAATGCACCAATGTAATTCTAGTTTTCAAAAGTTTTTTTTTTTTTTTGTACAATTTTCAACAATCAAAAGTTGATAATGTGAGAAAAAAATAGCTAAATGTCTAAAACAAATCCTCGAGTGAATTGAAACTAATAATTTTATTAATCTGAAAACCACGAAAATATTATTAATACGCATTATAAATAAAATTATACTTAAATAAATAGTTATTACTAAATAGTTATTATGTTCAAGTAAAACTAGACTTGAACATAATAACTATTTATTAAACGGTTTTTAATGTCGTTAACATAGCAATGTATATTGTATCTATGTGAAACGTTTAACTTAGAACAGGGTCTGCATACGGAAACAGGAGATGATCAAGGCAATATTATGCAGACATGTTAGAAGTGTCAAGAACACTCATATGTATTACTTGATATTTTGCTACGGTGGCGTTTTTATAAATAACGCAGTCGCATACGTGAAAGCTAGCGCTGGAGAATGATATGCTCGACACGGGTGATTGTAATAAAAGTGAACTAATTTATATTTTAGATCTAACCTAATGTATTTAAAAAGCTACCACTGAACATTTGAATGTGTAACTGTGCTTTGAAAATGTATCACAATTTATATTTTTCTTCGTGATATATTGCCGTATTGGTTTTGAATTTTAAAATGAGCACTGTTTAACATGATGTGTATTAATGAAGTACCTATACGAAAAAACGAATTTGAAATAAAATAAAAACTCTACGTGACAATATGGTAGATAATCATAAAAATATTAATTTTAAAACTTGTTGAAAACAAAATTCTCCTATAAGTATCATTTTACTAATAGTTACATGAAATAATATAATTATTTTACTTGTCAAACGGGCAATAAGTAATGATTAGTCACTCCATTGAAAATACTAAAAGCAATATCATTAAATCATTAATTAATTAGTTTAATATAAATTTTACGTAAGTATCAAATAATTTATGACGTAAACGATTTGTAAAATATTTTTATTTTTATTTTGTAAAATATTTCAAACAATTATACTATTGGGTTAGGAAACATGATTTTTGAAATAAATTAAAATTATCTTGTTGTAAGGACACGATACAACTAATATTCACTAACCAAAAAAGTGAACTTTTAGATATAAAATATTTATTTTGAATTATTATAATTTTTTCTATTTTTTAATCTAAACACTGTATGTTGTAATAAAAACGTTTTAGTCATACATTATTCAATATTATAAGTGGAAATTAGCGCAAATGGGATATTAATATACTTTAGTTATTAGTTCATTACCATTATCTTTGATTCAGATATCATATTGATTGCTTTTAGCTAAACAAATACATTTTGGCTTGTGACTGTTCATCGAAAACAAAATAATTAACATCATCTGCGAGATAAATCGATATAACGGAGAAAAACGCGTCGATCGCTATGAATACTAATTCATTTTAATTAGGTACTTGTACATAAAGCAATGTATAATATAGAACCCATTAATATTAGATAGGTACACCAGATAATAAAGAAGTTTACACGATATTCATGGATGCACAATTGATTCGAATCAAAATAGTTATATTTTTTCTGTGATAATCAGTGACGTACACAGAATTGTTCAATAGTGAGGTGGATTGAAAATAAAAAAATACTCAATTGTCACCAGATTAAGTTTGGAAAATAAAGAATGCGTTTTCTTAGTTCATACTCATGTTAAACATTAAACATTAAAATATATATGAAAAGAACCAATATAAAAGTATTAATTATAAAAATAATAGCAATAAAATACATTTTTATTTTGTCTAGTCTAATAATTGTAGTCGCTTAGATGAGGTTTTTGAAAATTGTTGTAAAATTAATAATCGTTAAAATCTTTTATTGTATTGATAAATGTTTTGACTCGTCCATTAATTTATTCCTCCGTTGTAGTGTATCTTAAGTACGATCTTAAACGTTTCAATGTTGAAAGTGTTCTCTGGTGTGGCCGAAAAAATAACCAAAAAATGACTACGCTTTGATTGTTGATAACATCAGTTCACTTTAAATATAGATTTCTATGGACTATGATTGTAAATGGTAATAATTAGGTAAATACATGATTAAAATGTAAATGACGCTTTTCTACACAAACATAACTGCGATTTTAAAATTTTATCTTAAACCGTGTGTAAACATAAAAACAAATTATAATAAATATGAGCAATGGTGGCGTTTTCAACCCGTTAGCCCCTCATATGTGCACGCTACTGGTAATAATTGTATTGGCGGGTCCTAAATTTTTCTGCGGCGTGCCGACATTGGTTTGCGATGGAAAGTTGTACTATTTCATTCATACACGATTGATTTTTTTTTACATTTACATATTACAATTGTACAATAAATCATCAATAATAATTCAATGACTGACCACACTCTGCACAGACAACACGTATTTTATTATCTGGTCTAACGAGCGCTGGATTTTAAATTTTCCGTAACCCGTTGAGTTCAAACATGCATAGTTAATAAACATCTTTACCTTTAACCTTAATTACATTTTTATTGTGTACAATCTAAGCATCGTATAAAGTACAAATTATTACTTTATAAAATTATGCTTTAATGTGGTATTCGATAAATAGTATTACGGTACAAGATATGCGGTTTGATCACGTTCGTAAAATTGGCCCACTTAAGTAATGTAATTTTTTTTTTTAATCCATGCCGTTATTTTGCAAGTTATTCGCAAGTATTCGCAAGTCGATTTTTATAATTTACAAGTCTAAACTTTCACAATGAAACGAAAGAAATTAAAAGTTGTGTCAACTTCACGTAGCTCACCTATAGTAATTTAGAATTTTGATATATGTACCAAACGAAAGTTATAGATTAGCAAGAACCTGCAAGTCATAACGTTAGGCGTTATAATCTTTTGAACTTGTCAAGCATTCGTGATGACCTAGAACTTTAAAATCATCACCGTTTATTTAGTGCTGATTTCAAATTTCTAGGTCAAAACGAGTGGAATAACTTTACAAATTCAAAATCTTATAACGGCGAATTGTAAAAATAGACTTGCAAATTCTTACTTATCAATAGCTTTCGTTTGGTACTGATTGTAAAGCTATATATCAAAATGAGTGAACTAGGTAAAGCTGAACCGAATTTTAATTTTTTGGTTCTCGATAAAAGGACTTAGAAATAATTAGAGAATTTATATGAAAATACTTGCCAATAACTTGAAAAATAATAGTACATACTCGTATTCAAAAAAAATTCCAAAACTTAGGTGTGCTAACTTCACGACCGTGGTTTGATCTGTGCGGCTTGAAGTTCAGGTGAGAATTTGCAGTCGTTGTTCAATGTTACTGAACTTCCAAGAAATCACTGCGATAGCACCTAAATTGAGCGTCTATTCAAAGTTATTTGAGGCGGCTGTGGCAGGATCAGGTCTGTGACTCTTCGTCAAACGTAATTTAATCTGTGTCCACGTTTTTCTTACTCTTTTTGGAATTATCTTTTGAAATAACAAAAAAAAAATAAATAAAATAATCATATCAATGGTTGCTAATTGAAAATTGTATTTTGCCAGGCGTTGAAGGATGGACAAGTGTGATAGCTTTTAAATAACCTATTGGATGGTCAATCGTCAAAATTCTGTCTAAAAAAGTTATCAAGGGGGCTGCTAAAGCACAGTGTATCAATGCACGTAAAGTATATTTTAACTACGGCTTATCCAATTAACGGTTTATTGATTGTATTTAAAAAAGTAATTTAAAAATAGAAATAAATTGAAAATAGTATTGATTATAAATTATAAATGAATTATACTGTTAAACATTTTTAAACATATTTCATGCTAAGAAACACATCATAATATTTACGTTGCGTTAACGAAGTATTGTTATAGTAATTTGCAACAAATTTAAAATTGGGTGTACTTAGTACCCGTTATTGATATCGTCTTTACCTGTGGTTCCAGTGTTCTAATGTTTATTTCAGACCTTTAATCAAAGCAGGTATCGTACATTTTCAAGAGCTTATGAAAAGAATTACACATACACTACAATGATGCTTTTTATTACATTCCTAGGGAAATTTCGAGAATTCTGTGTCGTTTGATGGCAGGCACGTTTGGGGGAGGAGGAGTGAATAGCCTTCAAAATTATTGGAGTTTAAATAATGTGCAATGGTATACTTGTATATACTGTATATACTGTAGTTATTACAGTACAATCCTTGAAGGTAGAAGATAATTGCTCATACCGCTCCCTTCTAAATTACGTGTCTGTTTGGTGGACAGAAGTTTCTAAATTGAGAACAAGCCCACCTCCCATATAAAGTTTTATATAGGTCTATGTTAGATTCCGTGTGTGTCACTACGTATCCAGTCTTCAAACTACGAAAATGACGTCTTACTTTTAACGTATTCCTTATTGAAGATGCTGGAGCGCTTGAGTTTTGAGACACCTAAACCATACATTACATTATGTTGATCACACTTACATTGGATAATATTATTAAAAGCTACTCTATTCCCGATCAATATAATACCGATTTATCGAACACGTTATTCCCTGCCAAGTGATTTTTTGATTCAATGTTATCGTGAAGTATTTTCTCTGCATTTAATATGACCGTTGGTAACTGAGAGGAATCTGAAATGTTGGGCGTTGACCTCAACCTCCTTATTCCTTCTCGTACGACACCTCTACGTACACCGGTCATTCGTGGAACTCGACGTATGTGAGGAATCATCGCCATGTTGCAGATAGAAGTTATTCTAAACGGAACAAAATGATTTAGACAAAATTATATTTACGTATTTTTAGCTAGCCAGTTTTTCTTACTGCCCACTGTAGTTCGACGAAATCAGAAGCCGATCATTTTTAATTTCTGTTTCCAAACTAGGAGGCCAGCGTAGTTTTGCCTATGAAAATCATTAATTATTGTTAGAATTCCCTTAAAGTGTATTTGATGTTAATTGCTCTTAGAAATTCGTTTACTTTAAGCTTTAAGCTTTCAATGAGATCTTTATTTAATATTAACTGGAAGTTATCTGCATTTGACGAGTTCAATGGCAACTTAAAAAAGTACGGAGCATTAGGCGTTGACCTTAACCTCTCCGTTTCCCCTTGTACGATACGTTCACCGGTCACTTGTCGACTCCGATATACATAGGGAATAACTGCCATGTTGCAGATAGGAAGCACTCTAAATGAAATGAAACGGTTTAGACAAAAATGTATGTAAGTTTTTTGAGGTTGCCTGTTTCATTTACTGTCGACTGTCGTAAGTGGAAATGTGAATCGGTTCTGTTCCGATTTCAGACCGTCTTGATTCATGAATTTTCGATCCTGAATTTTTCTGTAAAATAAATTAATGTTATTTCTATTGAGTCTAATTTATGTTTATATTAGGAACAAGGATACAGGAACTTACGGTTTTATTTCTTGACTCTGTGGCATTACGTCTTTTTGCCAATTTTGCTTCAATTTTCTTCCAGATAAAATTAATAATACACATTATGGTTTATATATTTTACAGGTCTTATAAAAAAATCACAATTATAATAAGGTTTCTTTTTAAAATTTATCGAATTGTAAATATTTACAGAAATCGACAAGAACAATATTTCAATTTAAAAGTGATATTGTAACATTTATAGGTAAACAATTACCGTTGTCTGGAAACAACTATACCAAAATAATACTGTTATTTCCATGGTTATTTCCATATTACATGATAATCACGTGACACTATTTAGTGTTAAAAATAAAAGTTGATTTTAAGAATTTTCAACAGAGATTGGACATGGTGTATACGTAATCGTATTATTATTATACGCCATATCAAGGGCGGATAAACGCGTGATGATTCTTTTGAACTGAATAAATTGTAGAGTCTCCATATACATAAATAAAAAATATAAATGTTTACTTATTTAATAAGTTTTACTATTATAGTTAGTAATAGTAACAATTAACTAATTACTGAATACATAATATATAATCATAAGAATAAGCAAATTGAGTAAAAGTAATATTAACATAATATTATACGAGTATTAAATACTTTATTAAACAAATTTTGCTTTATAAAAATACGAACTGTTTAACCTATGTACGTGTAAGCAGTGGCATACATACGGGGAGGGGGGTTCGGGTTCAACCCCTCCTCTCCTGAGCCAAAAAAAAATAAGATAATTGTGATATTATTGATGACGTGTTTATAATTCGTAGTTTCATTGTTACGCTTTGAACTTATTATAACTTTTGTTATTTTGCCTATTAATATTTATATCTGTTTGTAAGGAAAATGAGTAGTTTTAAAAGGAAGGTTTTTGTGTTGGTTATTTTTGTTAAGCTCCCTACAGAGCAAGATTGAATCTACGCCAATGCGTGTAAGTAATTATATATTTAATAATACAAATGATAATGTTAAATTAAAATTAAACGTACGGAATTTTCGTCTAGATTTTAAAACACCTTACATTGTTAAATAAAAATACATCTATTATTAGTTAGATAAATATTAAATTTTAAACGTCTAAACAAGGTTAGTATTAAAATTGATTAAAGTATTAAATAAATTATTTTTCTGTAGCCTAATTTAAATATCATAAAATTGTGTGAGCCATTAGGCTGTAGCCCTCCTCTAAATCCGGCCCTGCATCCACGTATGGTGTCTTCATATGACATAATTAGTTGTGATTAGATAGTATTATTTCATAGAGTTTTTGTAAGTATGTTTTATAATTTTTTGTGCATTTCAGTCATAGCATTTTAAAAATAAACGTTTAAAACCAATCAGCCATATATAGTCATAGATATAACTCACTATATAAATGATTATGCCTCAATAACCACTTGATGTCTAACTAAATGCCAATATAACAATTTACAAATTGTCATAACTAAAACTATACAGTAATAAATTATTACTATATAATTTTAGTATTATTAATAATAATGTATTGCTTGTGCGTTAATTGCAACATTACAAATGCACAATTACCTTAGGATGTTAATTAAATTGAACTTATTATGGTTGATAGAATTATGAGTTCAAAGAGTAGATAAAAGCTTAGTTATTTTTTATAATAATCTAGTAATATTTATCAACTATATATCTTGACGAATAATTTTCGTTTTCTTAATCAATTTATGTAATCTTAACAAACATACTAATATTACTACATAATACTATTCTTAAGTTTTTTTTTTTTATTATTAAAATACATTATACATAAAAATACATAAATATGTATTATCCTTCATTTTTTTTAAACAGAATATTATTTTGATATATTTATAATGTATAAAAACCTATTTTTAGAAAATTTGTAAATTATTAACAAAAGTGTAAAATTTTTATAAGCAAAGTGGAGTATCAAGAGTAAATCTTGTAAAATATTCATGCGCTTTTCGAACTATCTTAACTTTGAATACTTAACACAAACTATATAGATTCAATGTTTCATTTTTAAGTGTGGACAGATATAGTTTGCTTCGTAGTATGAAATGAAAAGAAGGGAATAACTATTTATACAAAACAAATGAAATTAAATTGATGTTATAAATCAATTCCCAATGACTAGATTATAAGAAAATCAACAATTAATAGTGAAAATAAATAGCTAATGTTAAAACAAATTTCCCTGTATTTGCCTGATATTCTGACATCGCATAACTAAATACTATATGACCTTGTCGTATGTTTTTTTTTACATCTAATTACAGTTGATGAGTTATTTTTATGAACGCCGAACAAATTATTATGCTTTCATTTTTTAGCGTTCTGATAAACTAGGAAAATCAGCCCTACGAAAAAGATTAATCGTTCTGTTTATTATTGAATATAAAAATAATCAAATGAAAAAAAAAATATATATATATATATATATATATATATATATATATATAATAGCTATTGAGATATAAATAAACAGCAATAAATCATGATGAGGTTATGGAACATTACATACATTATGAATAATCGAAAGCAATGGCGCCATTTAATGTACCGTACAGAATCAAGTAGCATTCATAAAATTTTATTAAAATTAAATGTAAACGTTATACCCCACCAGATTAATGTTTTTTAAGTGTTAAAATTATTTCATAGTTGTTAGCTTCACATAGCAGCAATAGATATAATTGGATATAATATAATGGATATATTATATGGACCATATTTTATCCACAACATTTGTTGGTGAGTTTTTATTTAAAATTGTAATAGTTGTCAGGCTAAACGAAAAACGAATATGTTTACCAATCGTTCATATAATTATCGCTCGTTACGCATCGGTGAAAAAAGTGTGTTGGGAGTCTGCAGAGATCTTGCACCAAAAACAAGGATACATATTTTAGTTTATTAATTCGAAATTTTTACTTTAGCAGTCAAAACGCCTGTTAAATCGTATTTAAGATTTTGACGCACAGGGACAACAAAATATTGTAGTCCCTGTTACTTAAAGCGCATAACTGAAAACAAGTGTCTTCAATTAATTTTCTTCATTTCAGTACACAATATTCTAATTTATGTAAGATTCCAAATAAATACTCAATTTGAATTATCTAAATAAAGTTACAAGAAATTGTCTTTGTAAGACAGATAGGCGGTGCTCTTCGGTCTGAATGTTTCATCCCCACAAAAGTCAACATTAAACCAATACCTATACTTCAATAAAATACCATGTAAAATGAAATATTCTTAAACATATACAAATTTTATACGCTATTAAATAATATAAATAATTTTACAATATTAAATTTATTTCTCATGTAATTTTATTTATTAGTCATTCATAAATAATTTTCCATTTAGAATGCATGCGAAAAAATCGATTTATTTTTACTTTGAATCGCCGTAAAATTGTTGTCATCCCCTAAATTATTTTACCGGAAGCTTCTATCTCCCCGAACCAGCACTTAAATACAGTTCCGTGTCCATATGTGTGTACAGTATACCCGTATGCGCACGTCGAATCCACACGTCGTCAATCTCATTAAAACGACGCTAGAAGGTTTACTGAGGCTGTACTGCGAGAACACAAAAACGTCATATTTCTGCTAATAGCAGGGTCTGCAAAATGAACAATTCAGATAACCGTATCTACAGACATCGACAAGGTAAGGTAGAGTTTTCGCAACGCACCGTGAACAACTAATTTTTTTTTCTCTTACGGTCACTACGTAATTAGACGACATTGTGTTTTCATTCGTGCAATATTTCTACAAGCGCACGGATTAATACCGAACGATGCAGGTAAATATTATAATATTACCTTTCCTATCATTTACTTTTCTCATTTTTTGCCCTTTTCCAAACAAATATTGATGGTCCATTAGAGAGAGGCGTATTATTGTGACGTACAGCAACAAAACCACGGTAGATTATAGATTATAATCTACCGTGAACAAAACTAACACGCCGAAATGAAATCCCGAACGGACGCGTTCAAACACATTCATTCGTTATTTATGGTATATTGATGCAATACTATTGATATAAATACCGATAATATACGTTATATCGCAAAAGTCATCTTATTACCGTTATCATTTTTTTTTTCTATAAAATGAGCCCTTGGCAATAGAGACCATTGGATGATGACATATTATTATTGTGTTACATAAATATTATTACATGAGACCGAAGTTAAGGATAGTAGTTATACGTGTCTAAGTATTTCGGCTGCGACGATGAATTTTATTAAAGCGCAGATGGATTTGAGTCTTGATCGAGTGAAACGTCTAATGAATCTGTGAGCTAAGAATTATCTATTTGTCCTCTAAGCATAATAATGGCATACGATGAAAGTATATTTAATATTGATACAGATCCTGCAGGAGGTGTTTATCGGGATGTCCTCATCGATTATTAGAAACTACGTGAAATATTAGTGTGGCCTGACTCAAGTCGAGTGATAATGACTTCCAACTTTCTGAAGAATTCGATGGTGAAAGGCCAGCGATAAGATACTTCGTTTGATTGTTTAATTGTTTACACAGCAAATTAACATTTTTTAATGATTATTATGTATATATTTATGTGATGTAATCCAATTATCTCTTTATATTGGTGTTTAAACTTTATTCTTATTTTTAAATCTAATTGTTGAAATTTCTGATTTATTATTATTTACTTGTTGAGCAAAAAGTAATAGGTAATAAAAAAATTGATTGAATAATAACACACCATTATAATTTGATTGAAAATAAGCGTTTCGCTACTATCAAATACGATTGTCTAATTATTATAAAATATGGATGAAAATGTACAGCTTAACATAACGTTAGTTGTTTTTACCTTGACTTTTTAAACTAGACACTATCTTAAATATTTTTTTTTATGATTATTTATTTTATACTAAAGAACTGAACAAAAGCTTTGATTATTTAAATTATAACAAAAATTTTTTCAATTCTATTTAAAATGCTTCATTAATTTGAGACCTTGAATGAACGTTTATCTTTGCAATTAGTAGGCGTTTGCATTCATAATATTACGAAAAAATAGGCATCAAACGATTTTAAATTATAAGACAGAAATATAATATTATGAGTATGATTTATTGATTTCAGGAACTAATTTAAAGAGTAAAATTGATATAATAATGAACTTAAGAAGTCATGGACAAATGATATTATATTGCAATAGTATATAAAGGGTTTCAAATAAAATTCGGATCAATTTTTATAACGATACATTTTGATTTTAAAATTCTATTATTTTACATTAATGTTACTAGAAGTGTGATTAAAATTAACAAAACGATGATAAAAATGTCATATTTAAACGAAATTGAGATCATCGGGCAATCTTTTTTTTTTATTTTTTTATTCTGATTAAACGGTAAATGTATTAGAAGGAGTGTGACCAATTTACAGTCAAGATTGGCCATTTTAATTTTTGTCATTTAACATAACTATTATTTTGATAAACGGGCTTATCATTACATTGGACATTGGATAGATATCAATAAAATTAATAATTGAAAAAATGGCCAATGTGTAGTTAGGACTAATGGTATTATGGTACAAACTGACTTTGGCTTTTTTTACACTGATCGTTAATTTATATAGTGACTGTTGCCCTGGTCAAAACCGCAATATATACATGGACATTATGTTTTTAGAAATAGTAAAAATATTTCAGTCAAGAGGAAGAAAAATGACAATTAATCATAAATTTTTGCAACTTGGTCACGAACACATGGAAGCAGATTCTATCCATGCTATAATTGAAAAATCTAAAAAAAAGTCACTTGCCAGTGTTGAAGTACCAAGAGATTGGGTAAATTTAATTAAAATGATTCACCGTAATCCACCGATTATTGTATCAGAAATGGTTCAAAATGACTTTTTAAATTTTAAAGAACTTTTGAAGATTAAATATGTTCATTGCAAAGTTAATACAAAAAATGAACCTGTATCATGGAATAAAATAAAATGAATGCAGTATAAAACAAATTCACTTGGTATCGTTTCCTATAATTATTCGTTTGACGAAGATGAATTTTTAGAACTAAATTTGAGTAAAAAAAGCTTAAATGAACAGCGATAAAATGCAGATACAAAACATACAGTATTTATTACAACCAATCATTAAATTTATCATGTACAACTGTATTTGTAGAAAAATTTGAATATTTCGTAAAATGATTTTCAATAACGATGTTGAAAATATTTATCATGTTTGTATATTTTATTTGTATATGATTAGTGTTTAGTAAAAGAAAAACCGACACTATCGATTGTCGAATTCAATACCCATGTTAATATGACATAAAAGAATGAAATACTTTTTATGTACAACCTATGGCTAAAATTATAAACTTATAATTTGAAAACACATAATATTTGTATATTTATTTATTTTTCATACATTTATAAGTCACAATGTAGCTTTTAAGTATTCATATTTACTATGCTAAAAAACCAAATCCAAAAAAACAATCAACAAATACAAAGCTTCACTCATGATTTTGTATTATCCTCCCTGTAGTCTGTTGTCTAGAATGCGTTGTTTTTTCTTTTAACTTTTGCATAATTTGTTAATCAGAAAGTTTATCAAATCCTTTGGTTACTAGCAGTAGATATCTACTAGTAAATCGATGTATGTAGTATGTTCGAAGTACCAATAACAATTAGTGAATCTATTGGTACAAACGAATCGAACGGTATACTACATAACTATAACCAACACAAGTAGGACTCTGTAGCTCTCCTTTGTCGTAATCACTCACTTATAGGTAATTGTAATGAATCGTAATGTTGTTTGAAAAGTGCTTAGAATGATACATATTTTTTAGATTTTAATAAGCAATGCTGAATTTGTAATATGATGTTGTAAATATAAAATGATAAACTTTTCGCACTAGTCGATGCTAATTAAATCAATTTTCTAATAATTTTCTTTTTACTTTGAATTATGTATAAAAAATAAAATAATTTATTTTTGATAAGATCAATTCAAAACAACATAACCAGTTTCAGTTCATCATAAATATGTATTTATGCCAGATTGTGTGTTTATAATATAACGTTTACTCGATAAATGAACTAATTTGCTATGTTGCACAACGAAATATTTTGTATCATCGATATCAGTTATTCAATATTAATATCATCGATATCAGTTATTAATATTGAAATTGATATTGAAAAACAAACGATACCGATATCAAAAAATGAAATATTGATATAATAAGAGTCACATTTCTCAATACGCAGAGTAAGCAGCTGCCTAGAGTGACAAATCTTTTAGTGTGTTATTAAAACACATCATTCATATATATAAAAAAAAAATATATATATATATAGTAAACTTCCTTATTTTATACTTACGAAAAATTATATTACATTTACTAATCTATCCAAAAATTGTTTTTGATAATGGTGGTTCATAAAAACTATCGGTGTATGTTTACATTAAAATTTAGTGGACATCCATTGAAGTTCTTCTAAAATAAGCTAAATAACTAAAAACCAGAAAAAAAATGTCTAAAAATTTAAATGATCTTTCAAAAGGTACTATTATATTCAATAAATTTGTTGCGCTTATAGCAGTAAAAAAGTTAAATCCACCTCTGGATATAATTTATAAGACTAAGAACAGTACAATATTATAAATGTTATCAATATTATATTAAATCGGATCCGTCCCATATTGTTAAATAAAATAAAATAATAATATTAAATACAAAATTTATTGATGGATTTTTTTATTTTTATTATTGTTAAATTAAAATAGATTCCATCACTCCGTTCAGAATCTAAAAAAAAAAAGTTTAAAATTGTTTAGAAAACTAAAATTGTAACAAATTGATATGGAAATACTTTCTATAAATTAGACACATCGATATCAGTGCAATTGGTCCGGTATTGAAATACAATATCGTTGAACATCATTACTAATTTCAATTTTTTTCATGACAACGATACTCGAATCGATAAAGCCTCGCTGTGAATAGTTAACCAAATGAAACGAAACAAAACGCAACAAACCTATAAAAATTAAATACCTAAACAATTACAAAATAATGAATATTCTACATCATACGGCATCATTCGACTGCAACGAACTCTTGGAGTAGGTGGATGACGCCACAATAATGGACTCTGAAATTTAGTACCTATTAATGGAACAACATTTGCGGATTTAATACGCATTTATATCATCGACAAAATCGAATATCATTAACGAGGTGTTGATCATCTTAATCGTGATATTACGTAAAACTTTTATTCAATGAAAGTTGCGTATGTATAATATTTATATTTCTTGTTTTCTTAAGCTTTTGCTTTTTCGCACAGTTGTGTTTAATATATTTACTTTTAATTATCAATTTACTCAAATCTGTTGGTACAATTGTTTCATTTGATTACTGGAATAGCTTTGATTACTGAGAAAATTTACTATATAATTTCCAAATAGTATTATAATGTTTCAGCATTTCTCTTAGAACCCAATATAGTTTATTTGAATATAGCGTTGTATAATTAAATATCTACTCTTAAATAAAATCTACAAAATTACAAAATCAATTTCTAAATGATTTTCAAGCGTTAGAAAAAACTAAAACCTTATAAAAGGTTAATTATTTGTGTATTATAAATGCAAATAAATCATTATAGAAAGTTAAGTCGAAGAAAATATGAGATCGAACGAGTTGTTATTGAAGAATACCTAAATCATTATTTATGTATACAATAATTTAAATATTAAAAGAAAACTATGTTTTTACAGGAACTTATTTCTTACGCACAGTATACTTATCTGATTCCCCAGGAGCAAGAATTCACATATTGCGGCTGATGAGTTGTGATAGGGTAAATTCAAAATGTTCTCGTTCAAGAACACTGTAGCCATAGACATGCTTACAGGTCAAGGAATATCTACATAATAAGTATCTGCTGAATCTTAGAATATATAATTCGCAGGCACGTACAAAGGGGGAGTTTAGGGGGTTTCAACCCCCTCCTCCTGAAATTTAGGAAAATTAATAAATATGTTTTTATACAGTAAAATTAGTTTATAGATTATAATATAATTATTATATTATAAGTATGAGAATGTATAAGCCCCCTTCCCCGAAATATATTTTTGTATACGCGCTTGATGGATAATATATATACAGAGTGTTTCACGATGAACTGACAAATGCAATAACTTTTGTTCTATTGAATATTTTCAACTTTTTTTTTTAATTGAAAAATTGTCGTCTGCGCTACATTCAAAATATTTTTCAATTTTTTTTCTAACATATATGCAAAATTAAAAAATTAAAATTTGTTCTATTTAATATTTAAAAAAATCAAGATAGCCATTTTGTAAATCCGATTTTTAGAAAAATGTTGGCGTCAAAAACTTTTACTAAGGTTAATTTATAGCTTTTAAACAATTCTTAAAGTTTATTTAAATTCTAATTTATTTATTGTTCATCAGCGTTATAGCGATTATCGATTTTGAATTATTTTTTTCCAAGAAATAATTTGTTCTATTTATAACCATTTATATTATTATACTACGTTAGTATCATAATTTTTAATTATTCATGATAACAGTGTAAAAATAACCAGATATTAAATCCCAATCCAATTAAGATCGATGACCACAATTGATACAGTTAATATCCGTCGTCAGGTAAGTTTACGCTATACGTTATTATATTCGATATGTTATTGTTCATTCATAATAATTAAATTAAATTAACATATTTTGATATGAATAACTATTTGTTCATTATTTTTGGGGACCTCTAAAACTATCGACCCCTAAGTGTTTTAAAAATCACTGCGTTACATAATTCATAAATATTTATAAAAGCATATATAAAAAAAATAAAAATCTATTAATTATTTGGTCTTTACTATAAATTACGATATAATTGTTTGTGTTATTATTATTGCGGATAAATTTAGAAATAACTTATAAATACACACACACACACACACATCACACATATGTATTTGTATATATTTTGTGTTAAAATTTGAAAGAACAATTACTGTAATTAATCAATTGGATTTGTTTTTAATTATTTCTAAGTAATAATTATTAATTCAATACTTTTATACTGACAATTACAATTTATTACAATTTGTGATGTATAATTTTTTTTTTTTCTTATGAACCATATATCTAAGTAGGTAATGTTACGCCACTAAGGACGGTAAAAACTATAATGTTCACCAATACATTACGATAGTATAATACTAATAATATATAAATAACTATAAATAATGTTGTAAAGTTGTAAGCTGAAAAAAAACAGCTGACGTGTATTTAAAATAAATTAATTGATGCACTTTGACACAAAAAATGGAGCAAACTTTTTTTTTTGTCATTATGTTTCATTATTATATTGATATGCACAATTTAATAGTATACTATTGATTTATCAAGAAGAAACAGTTAGGGACGAGTGTAATCACCGATCAATTTTCTACGGATTCATCAATATGAATCAAATAATTAACACTGGGAATCAGGTTAGGAACGTTGTATAGGTGACGGTCAAGACGTGAAACCGGAATAAAATAAAAAACTCTAGTATTATCGTCCTTATCATATTGTTAATGGTCTTTGAATAACCTCTGAATCTTTATACCACAATGCTCTCTTGTCATAATCCAGAGGCGCGTACACACTATAGTGGGCCAAACCTCTTCGCGAATCGTTCGAAAAATATTCTTTACTGTGGTAAGTGACGGCTCCTGAGGTTCACATATGGTGGTGCACAATTAATTTATAAAATACCTTTGTAGGCGGGTAAAAAAATTATTAATTTCTTCATAGGTGCATTTCATTTTTTAAAACCGTATAAGCTCTTCGTCATAGTAAAATAAAAATAAATTAGAAAAAAATATTTTTTTATGTATGTAACATAGACACAACGTTTTTATTTTTACGATTGACGTGATACGTAAAACGATAAAAACAAGTCCGGTACACACATTGATTGTGTTCCAAACTTTTATGTATTACTAACCGACATGCCTACGCATGTAGCTAATTTTTTTACGGCCTTCCGGAGCACAATGAATGTGTGATTTTTCGCTAATTATTCAATCGCTAATAGACATACTTCTCAATACGAAAAGCTGAAAAAACTTTCTTTTTTTCTTAATAAATATTTTTATTAATTACAGAATGTGCATAATATCCAATTATAATTTACTACAGAATCCAATAATTTTGCGAATAATTTTTTCGGACGATTCACGTACTCATATACACTCTCATCATGAGCCGCCACTGACTGTGGTGCATACTCCATTCGAACCATTCGCGAACTACAAGGAACGCCGCGAACAGATGGCGAATCAAAATCGAACTGTGCGGTCGGCATTTCCCGATAAGTCTTCGGGCCAGGACTATCAACCGTTCGCATTGAATGGTGCGGTTATAGTGATGGTTTCTTTAGAAGAATGGAGATTAGAAAATAAGAAGAGGAGAACAAAACAGCAATGGTCGACGACCTAGTTGTAAAAAAAAAAAAGAAATAACCAAAAAACGTTTTGATAAGGAAACGTTAATTATTGTATTCAGTACGACAGCTGTCGTGTTTGACGTTTTCGTACTGTTTATGAAGCAAATTATTGTGTTCCGCGTATAATCTTACGTAGTATCTTCTACAGAGTAGTGTTAAAGCATATAATAACGATAAATCCGATCTAAGTACTGGCGAACCTTCACCGACGCCGTCCAAATTTGTACAGAGTTCGCTTATACTGGATCTATCCGTCCAACAATAAACTGTAGCTGATACTGAGATTCCTAATACAGGATAAAAATATACGATAAAATAAGAGTGATAAAACATCATCAAGTAAACTTATGTATTAACCAACCTCTGAAATATTACAAAACATATTTGCGTGAAAACTTGTTATCAAGATAAAATAAAAAAAGTAAAAATTAAAAGCTTGTAATGTAATTAAAATATAGAAAAAAGTATAATTTTTACTTCATTTTATGATGATTAATATTTGTAATTTGTATGTTTTAAATGTATTTATTCATATTAATTCGTTAAGTAAGTTAATTTTTTACTTTATTTATCAAACTTTATTTTATCTTTATTATTTATAATTATGAGCATATTACTGTTTGATATTCATCAAAATCCCGATACACCGTGCTCGGCAATGGTTTGATATCAATAAAAGTACGACAGTAATGTTCCAAATTTGATCTTGAGTTCAATCAATTAATATTGAAATAATAATTAGTAAAGAACTGAGTACTCCTTTTTATCCAAAACACGTAATACAGTCATTAATTCATTGCACATAGCTGTAGGAAATAAGTTGCTTCGTTATTATTTACATTTGATTTAATAAACTATCAAAACAGAGAAACAGTTATAAACACAGAACAGTGTATAAGGTTACAGTGTCAAATTAATTCTCTTTTTTTCTTGCATTTATCTTGCATTTAATGTTCTTTCTGTTTTTTCGTTGATTATATCTAAAACCATAGATAGACCCTGTGCTCATTTTCATAGAGGTCGATGATCCATTAATAACGAACGAAGCAAGAAGTAAACATGCTATAATCACAGTCTTACAACAGTGTATTACATTTTTGATTCAGTATTTTTCTTGAATAATAAACCTGATCAGTGGTGCCAAACTCGGGGTTCAAGTTTGGTCATGACCTGACCATACTTCTAAGATGGTGGATTTGCATATGAGTAATAAGTGAATCAATCTAATTAAATATAAATTATAATATTGTCCATTTAATAATTATTATTTAAGACGTTTAAGTACCTAAGTTTTATCATAAATGTTAAAATATGTTGAACATTTTTAGAAAAGGATTAACTCCAAATCTCTTAAATTACGTCCTTGGATGGGATGGGTTATAAATTATAAATTGAGTGACTATTGACTGAACCATTCAACATATTATTCGGCACTACTGAGCCTGTTTTTAAAGTTTCATATTAGGTTCTGTTAAAAATTAAACTAATTTGGTAAAATATAAGAAATGCTATTCACGAAATATTGGAAACCTATATGACCTTCAAAAACAGATCAAAATATGGTCACCAGTTCTTGACAAAATCTACTCAGATGATATTGGTGTAATTTATTTAACAGTTACACAATAGGTTTGTGTATTTTACAAGTGTATTCAAGTTTATTCTTCTAAGTTTCATCTGTATAAGAATACAAACAGAAAAATACAGTGATAAATATATAATGGAATATAATTACGGTTACAATAATTATATTAACCGTAATTATCTTCCAATTTAATATTTTAATATTTATATTATTTATTTTCGTTATTAAGTTTGAAATCGGCTAAAGAAAGTAATTTAATATGTTTTTTAATAATTAATGCAACAATTAAAATATTAACAAAATTTCACTAAAAACATTATTTCAAATTTGATCAAAAAACTGTCAATTTTTTTTAAAAATTACATATAGGTTCTTCACAATATTTCATAAACGTTATACAGTATAATACTTATAGAATATTGTGTGATTATAATTTATAATTTATTTACATTTATTTAATGTCTTTTATTCTTCTATTTTTCCATTGAAATTTGATACAATAACATTCAAATATAAACACACTTACCAGTACAGTTGCATTTATACAAACCACTATCTTTCTCAATCTTGTCTCAGTACATTACTATTATTGTTTAAGATTATATGTTATATCTTATCAGTTACACTGTATTGTTGATGATTTTAGTACTTTTTTTTTATAAAATTAAACAATTTTTAGCTTTTGCTATCTACATTCAGGTTATAAATATACATTTATTTATTTATTTATTTTTTCAGTTATTATGCGATTATGGTATATTGTTATGAGTCACAATTTTTTAGTTCATAATAAGAAAATATATATTTACAGTTTATAGATATAAAATTTTCCTTTTTGTTGCCGTTGTCCGCGATTTGGTTCATGTCGTAAGGGTAACCACTCGTAACCTACGCTGGAGTAGTATATGTACTTTGTAGTGTTATGCTCCAGATACATTTTTTAATGTGCTAGAGTAGTTCATGTTGTATTTTAAACAAAATTGTTGAAATCGGAATTTGCAGACCTATGTGTAAAGATCTATCTCTGATTTGTTCTAGTACTATATTGATTTATTAATACTAATAAAAAAGTTGTTTATATATATATATATATATTTATATATATTGTTTATATAAATTATCATGCTATATGATTGTTTTTTACCTTAATGCATTTTTTAAGGAATTTTCAGTTGGCAAAAAACCATTTTTCTCTCAAAATAGTCATTGTATAATAGTACAATGATAGTATTTAACTTTCAGTCTGCATAGCTATTAAAAGTACATTTTAATGGAGGTAAAAAAATAAATATAGATAATATGATAATATATATGTTACGGGCAAAGTAGAAAGTCGGGCATTGTGCATAATGACCGGGTACTGTGCACAACGCCCGATTTTTAAGATTTTTAGTTGGAATAAGTTAACGTTGCCCGGGTATTGTATACAGTGCCCAATTAGATTTGGGTACAGTAGATTAAATATTGAATATCATATAAAAAATTAAAAATTAAGATATTACAAATATTATAAAAATAAATAAAGTTGTACAGCTTTAATATTTAATTTATTTGTTATAAAATTACAGTTATTATTTATTTACTTTATTTATTACCACATACACCACTATTATGACACTTTGAGTTGCAAAGACGATCAGATCTTTTACATTTACACCAGTTGGTTGCAAGTACACCTATCGTACCCTTGGTCACCCAAATTAGAAGATTTTCTTGCCACTTCTCTTAATGAAATTTGTACTGGTGGTAATAAGTGCAATTCGACTATCCTGGTATTTTTTAATTAATTTGTAATCATCTGCAGTCTTTTTTGTGGTTTTAGTTTTTACATTATTCACTTTTAAAATTAATTCATCGTATTTTATTTTATTTAAAAATCCAGCATTTGCATTTTTGTTTAATAGTAAATTGTTAAATTTCTCATTAAACTTTTTTTCCATTTTACGTTAGAAAATAGTTAAAAACGTTGACCAAAAGAAAAAATAACACTACACGCAACTGCTCTACCTACACTACAATGTCAGACTACACGACGTCGCTGTCGTGACAATAATGAAAAAAACTTAGTACATTTACAATATACCATAATAGTTGAATTAATTTTAAATAATAAATATTTAATTATTATAACTAATGAGTATCAATTTACTTCTCAACGTCTAACGCTAATTATATAGTTGTATGAATAACTATCATGGCATGAAAAATATATAAATGAAGTGTTCCAAATCAACGCAGAGCCTAACCTATTAGAGATGTCGACTTGACATTTCAAGTATAGATTTATATTATAATTTCACTGAGCACTAAGAAAGGATTTTTC